>JARFJB010002483.1:982500-1192500 GCA_036346205.1 Vesta saturnalis | reverse complement strand
ACGTATATGTGCGTTTTTTTATGATTTTTGTTTATGTATCCCAATCGAAAATATTAGTTAATAGTTTCAATTTATATAAG
This sequence comes from Vesta saturnalis, assembly GCA_036346205.1. Classification (NCBI taxonomy): domain Eukaryota; kingdom Metazoa; phylum Arthropoda; class Insecta; order Coleoptera; family Lampyridae; genus Vesta; species Vesta saturnalis. The sequence continues at coordinate 1,192,420 of JARFJB010002483.1, read as the reverse complement.
TACTGTTTTTTTATCTAAATACCATTTCTGGTGCTCTAATCATCGGAAAATTTCATGTCTAATAGTTTTTCAGTGCTTTTCATGTCTGTAAGTAATTTTAAATTGATAGCACAATTTTTACGACTAGTATATTTGAAAAAATTTGTGTATGTTAACAGGTATTTCCGGTAGTCTGGGAATGTTAAAACATTATGAATCAACCGCTTATCATTAAACCACATCAAACTAGAATAAACAAAGCTAACATAGTCAGGATGGTGAATTTCATATCATCTAGAATATACCGATTGAAGTAATTAGCTTTTGGGTTTTTAATGGTGTATACTTTTATCGAAACGTATAGATGGATTTGTTTAAATATAAATATAAACACCATTAAAAATCCAAAAGCTAAGTATTTAAATTATGTGTAATAATGGTAAAAGTTTACATTTTCATATAAAGTACTACAACCTTCGTATGATGCCAATACATTAATTGCTTATACTCGGCAAAAATAATGCACTAGAGTAGAAATACTTTCAGAACAACACAATGAGTCATGAAAAGCTGCGCGAAAATCAGCTGGTTTGCCAGTGGCGTTGCACGAAAATTTCATAAATGGGTTTTGGGGTTAAACAGAAATGTTACAAATTGAAGTTAAACCAAGCGATAATTTATATAAGACTATGTTTTGTGAAATTTAGCAATTATAACTTAGTTTACACGATTACAAATAGGCGCAGTTTTGTTTTGGAGCTCCTTGAATACTTGTCATCAACAATGACTGCTGAATAACTTTATTTACAGAATAACAAAATGATCTATACAAAAATAACATCTTATAATTTATCCTAAACTACTGTAAAATGATACATGTACCCGCAAAGCATGAAAGAAAACCTTAATATCCGGCTCTTTGAGGGACAGTTTAATAGTATGTCGAATGTGTTGAAACTTAATAAACTAAATATACTATTTGAAACGCCCCCAAAAAAGCATATTGTATTTTAGAAAACTATGTAAACGAATTCACATTAATTAAAACGTAGATGTGTATAACAAAAGCTTTCAAATTAATAACACAAGTAGTAACCGCACCAGATTCTTATTAGTTTGAATGCGATTACTTATTACTTTGGTTTAGGAGTAAATTATTTTAAAATTTTTTTTAAATTTGTTTATTCACAAACAGAATATAAAATGAACACCTAAATATTTACAGAAATATAAAATGCTAACTCACAAAATGAATTGAGAATTATAATTAAATCTTTCACTAAAATTATGCCACAAAACAACTTATGACAAAAATCTAATCATAGGAAATTACAATTGCTAAAGTTTATTTTAGTATACCTAATGTAAAATTCTGGTAAATAGGTTATCATAAATACATACAAAAACAATTAAATTAAAAACAATTGAATCAACACACTTCATTTTGGTTGAAACTACACATTCACCTTAGTTTTATAAAATTTACAAAACATTAAATAGATCACGATATAAGGTGTGTTTCATTGTGGGAACTGAACAAGTTGCAAAGTACCTATAATGTGGTAAATTGTAAATATTCCTAATAAATTATTTTATTCTGTGCTTGGTCCTGCTTGTTGTAAGTAGAGTCAGCAATAAGAAATTCAAGATCCCCTCATCTTGATCATCGGAAGATTATTCAGTAGATTCATCGAATTGCCTGTATTCACAACGAATCTAAAATCATCATATGATTTGTCAAACATGTGTTCTTTGTACTTTTATTCTTCAACTACTTTATCAACATGTGTACATATGTTTGCCCAATCTTCAGGAGTTATCGTGGCAAATTTTTCTTCAGCTAATTTTATTACATCCTTTAATTTAAAGGTAGTATTTCTAGATGCAACGTACTGCTTCACTGCAGCCCATATTTTCTCAATTGGTTTAGTTCTGGATGATACGGAGGAAGTCTAAGCACTATATGGTCATGTTTTGCTAATTCAGTATCTAAAATATACTGTTTGCACTTTGACTTATGCTCCATGATTATTGCATACAACACAGGTTTTGTTGAAAGACGATCATGCATAATTGAATGTTGACGAAGCCACATAATCATATCGTCCTTTTGGTCATGGATGTTGGATCTTTATTTATTACCATATTGTGATATGATGCATTATCGATGACAAGTGCAGCTCGCTTTGGTATATTCGGCAACAGCTGCTTCTGAACCCACTGCACAAAATTTGTATGGTTCATATCGTTGTGGTAATCTCCTGATGTACTTCCTATTATTAATAAGATTTAGTTTTAGACTACAATTATGATAATGATCTCGTACCTGATTTGAACATAAGTAGTGCATTATTAACAAAACCTTCAGATCCACCAGCATGTACCATGATAACACGTGGACCTTTGCCAATAGATTTTTAAAACCCAGAGTAGAATTATCTGTCCAATTTTTGGGTTTGTGTGACAACTGTTGATATAGGACTCATCTGTAAAAATAATTGGTCTTTTATCTTAATGCATTGCTGCAGTTGACGTAAATATTGGATACGCTTTAAGCGTATGTCATAGATTCCATCAGAACCTTCCTTTTATTAACAGTGTTGCGCCATCTACAAATTTATGCAATAAGTTAATATAAGTGAATGTCACAATGACTTACCGAAAACACAATTTTTAATAATCTTTCCAAAGTCGAAAGTCCACCTTTAAAATCAATACCCTTTGCAGAATTTTATTGTGGATACCTGTTAATTTAAATGTAATTATATTTACCATGTAAAAATTGTTTCATTACCTTTTAACGTAGGCACTCTTTTCAATAATATAAAATTATGTAATGGATTTTATCTGCTCCAATTCCCCTGATACAAATTACTTTTAGGGTTTGGTCTGTTTTATTTTTCTAGGTGAAGAAAACTTTGTTGCTTTGCCTTGGGAAATTTCCTTGATATCTGATATAACTTTACGATAAGTGAATTCACCTATCTTCGTAGCAGCTAAAATTCTCTCCTTAAAGTTTGACAAAGGGATTGTCACTCCTACCTTGGCTTCTTTTGTCATGAATTCTATGACGTTTGCAACAATTTCTCGAGGTTGACTATGCAGAATCTTCCCACGAACGCCGATCTGTTTCGATTTGTTTGCCATTGTTTGGTGACTATAAAAAGACAAAAAACATACTTGTAAATTACGCTTAAAGCACAGATATTGCAAACTTACCAAAATATACACGAAGGGTCAAAAAGAGCTCTGAAAAGAAGTGTGTATTAAAGGAAAATGTAAAAGTCAGAAATATAACCTATAACTCAAGCGTGCACCAAAATGTAAATAAACTACTTAAAATTTCTACGCCTATGAATTGTGCACGCGACGGCAAATTGTCGAATTGTCCCACTGTGTTGTTCTGAAAGTATTTCAACTGTAGTATATTATACACAGAGGTGAAAAGTGGTTCTTTTCTTCTCTTGAGAGCATCCACACTTACTTTGTTACTGTATAGAGAATATTATATTTATATTGTTTAAAATAACATAGTTTGGAGTGGATAATAGAAATGTTACTCGCAAACCTGTTTTCAACCACAAAAGATGTCGAAAATTTGTAAAACGCGTATCAATCATTTTGTGAATTGTGAACTGTTGCAAAACGCACTACTATCAAAGTAAAAAGTTTAGTCGCCTGATTTTAAACGCTTATATTTCGAAAACTTATCAAGCCGATTTTAATCAAACAAATTGCGACATAATTTATTTCTGTGTATCTGAACGTAATTTGATATTTTTGTTACATTTAGCTAAGTACTAGAGCGAAATATATTCGAGAAAACACCATTTTTCACCACTCTTCGCGCAAGAAGAATATAGTTTGCCTTCATTTTTAGGTATATGCCATAGTACACCTTTGCTTAGAGGTTGGTGCTGATTTCATCACTTTCTATTATCTAAAAATAATGTAATAAAGGAAAAATGTCACGATTGTTAACTCCCTTATTCTAATTATTTTTATATTTATTATATTATTATTATATTTTTACAGGATGCTGTACATTAAAACCAATAAACAAACAAGGATCACGTCTAACTGTACGCAGAGGTACGGAAAGAGAATTCAACGCGCGACCTTGTGTCTCCCCTACTGAGAAGTCGGAATTTGTATAGTGGCAAAATGGTTTCATGTATTAACGTAATATTAAAATTGCAATAAAAGGTGAAATTTCTAGATCTCGAGAATTGCATAATAATTACATTTATATACGATCATCGCTATCTTCTTCGCAATCCTCCGCAACGTCTTGAAAATCGTTATCATCATGATCATTGTCTTTGCCTAAATTTTCCTTTTCTCTGTATATATCTTTGACTTTCTTGGTATAATCGACACAATTACTTCCACTCCAAACGATATTTGACATAGTTTGTAATGTTAACTTACAAGTTGCAAAATCTCCTTTATTTTGAAGGTTGTGTTTTCCTATGCAACCAGCAACTCTATTTTTGAGAAGAGCCCATATCAATTCAATTGGATTAAATACACAGTCCGCTACTGGAAGCCATAACACTTTAGCACCTTATAATCCTTTGACCACTTTTTCAAGCAAATATTGTTGTTTATAATTGTAAGTACCAGATAATTCCAAAAATGAAGCCCTCATCATTTCGTTTACTGAACTGAATTGTTCTGGTAACGGAACTTTTCGTTTGTTTAACCATTACATTATATTTTGTTTTCTCGAGGTGGTTGTTGGATTTCTAAAATCCTGGATCTATCATTGTGTGGTACGGTGCTTGATCTAGCACAATCACCGATTTATCGGGAATCACTCCCAACACATGTCGTAACCATTCTTCATAATTCTGTTTCTTCGTTTCGTCATGGTAATCAGCTGAACCTTTTTTTTCTACAAAGCATTTGTTACAACCTGGTAAAAAGCCGTTTTCCTTGGCAATATCCAATATAATCACTTTTTGTCCAGATCCAAAAGGTCGCTTAATTCCCCCTCTGAATCCGTTTATTTCTTGAATTGTCCTTCGGCTTTGATCAAAACTCGCGAGGTTTTTTGGGGTAACGAATTCCACCCAACCAAATTTTTTTGAATGGTTTGTGCCGCACCATGTTTCGTCAGTAGAAAAAATATTCAGCCCCATTTCTCTATACCTTTTAATCGAATGTAAATATTCTGCTCTTTCAGCAAATTCCATCAAGATTGGCCCGTTTTCTAATTTTTTTATGAGTAAAAATCATTTCTTTTATCCATCTTTTTAATGCGGTGAGTCATGTCCAAAATCCAGACACTTGTCTATGAACTTTTGATGCAGCTCAACTATGGTTGGAAACCCTTCTTCCGTATCAAAATTTAATACCTGTCTTCGTATATCGCCCTTTAGAAAATCATCGATATCTACTTTCGGTTCACCACTTCTTGGCCTTGCTCCTGACACTGTACCAGTACTACTTGCCCCTACTGCAATTGGTGGTACCCCTACAACACGTGTTTCACTAATCCCCAAACATTCCACGGTACGCTTTGTAACTTGTAAGGATAATTGCGTTTACGCCATTTTTTCCGCTTGCGAACAATTTGTTTAAACTCGGCGGACATATGCTTAGGCATTTTTCTGTTTGGTAAGAAGCTGCTACGATATACGTGTATATTATATATATATATATATATATATATATATATATATATATATATATATATATATATATATATATATATATATATACAAATTTGTGGTACCCCATGGGCTCGCCTCTTAGTCCTATTATTGCTACGATAGTGATGGATGAACTTTTAAACTGTAGTATACCGTGTTATCATTTGAACTTCCTTTTCTGAAGAAATATGTGCGTACCAGACAACAAAATTGATGAAATCAAAATACTTTTAACCAATTCAACAATCATATTCAATTCACAGTAGAAACCGAAATTAATGGAGGTGTTCCTTCTTGGATACCAGACTTATCAGAACAGCTAACAATACAATTCACATAGATTGGTATCAAAATCAACGGTATCAGGTCGTTATATAAACTACTTTTCTTACCACCCATTGCAACAGAAAATTAATATCATTACAGGATAAAAATAGAATTACAAAATTTCACATCCAACCTTCCTTCAGAAAAATTTAAACAAACTTAAAGAAATTTTGATCAAAAATAACTGTCCAGCAGCGTTTATTAATAAACTAATCTTTAATACAAGTACTCCTCGAGCAGCTATCAATAGTCCTAGTGGCCTGGAAGAGAACAACACCAGATATTGTAAATTACCGTTCATAGAAAATCTAACACCCAAAATTACAAATGTATTTAAGGACTTCAACATGAAAATTAGCAAATATAATTTAAAAACTGTCAACAAATTGTTTTCTAAAGTCAAGGATACCACTCCAGTGTTGCTTAACTCTAATGTCATTTATCAAATTCCTTGCATTGATTGCACGGAAGTTTACATAGGACAGACGTCACAATGGCTGCGTAATAGGGTTACACAACACAGAAGTGACTGTAGAATTGACAAAAAAAGCAATAGTTGTGCTCTTGCAAACCACAGTAAAACACTAAATCATCAACCCGATTTCAACAATGTCAAAATTCTCAATTTTGAACAAGTATACAAATCCAGATTATTTCTGGAAATGTGCCACATAAAAAAAGAGGGTAACTCTATGAATCACAAATCTGATACTGAACAACTGTCAGCAGTATATTCTTACATCCTTAATTTTAATGTTGAAGACAATTAGTTATTGTATGAATTTAAATTTGCCGCATTGATTTATATCAGTGACTTAACTTAAGTAAAATTAATTGTAACCAACGTGACAGAAAAATTGTAACAATGCAAACACATGTTCTTTCATGGTAGAAAATTAAAAATGTTTTAATTAATTTTAAATGCAACTCCAGCTTCTGTTAATCATCAATTAACAATGACAGTTTAATGGTAAACAAACATAATAATGCAAATTTATCTATGAAGTATAACCAGCTAGTTTTTAAAGAATAACTTAGATGTAAGTAACGTAAGCAACTTGACTTGTTTTAACATTGTTTTATTGTAGAAGCCTTGATAAAGGAACAAAATAAAAAGCTTCCGAAATATTGGCAAATATCAAAGAGTTTTAAACGTATTAAGACCCAAGTTAGCGCAAGCCTGATAACACTAAGCAATTAGTTAATAATAAAAAAAATTTTTTCCTTAACATTGCAACGGCTGTTACTTCTCAACTTATATATATATATATATATATATATATATATATATATATATATATATATATTTCTACAAAATCATATAATGAATAACAATTGTTTCGACACACAGTGTCTTCTTCAGATTCGATCTTAAACTAACTTACAACGCTACATAATACTTAACCTACACTAATTGTGGTAGAAGGCTGACAACTAGTTATGTAATGAAGAGGGAAAGTCAAACAGTGGCGAATAGTATAAATCAATCTGATCGTTCAATAACAAATCTGTATTTCTGTTTTTAAAAATTTCTAATGATTCTAAAACGTCAATATATATATATATATATATATATATATATATATATATATATATATATATATATATATATATATATATTGAGTTCACAAAATACCATAACATACTATATACAGAGGTACTTGTAATTATGTACACTGAAGAGAAAATATCGAGATATAAAAAATTTATTTATTGAACGAAAAAGAAATGCTTAAATAAATAAATAAATGTTTTATATCTCGATATTTTCTCTTCAGTGTACACAATTACGAGTACCTCTGTACATAGTATGTTATGGTCTTTGCTTTGTGCGCAACTCAGCACGCTTTGACGCTAAACTCATTTCCGTTTCTTATGCCGCGCAGTTCAGACGTTATCTTTTTTAAGTTTTGCTTCCCTTTTATAAGGTATTAAGGTATGTAAAGGCGTCTAATTACATTTTCTATATAATATATTTAATAGGGAGCAAAAGTAGCAACAAGAGTAGGACTAAGGAAACCGCTTATGTTAAGAAAAAGCTTTTATTTTGTAAATTTCCGTATCTTTGTAAAAGCGTGGTGTGACGTCCCGAACTTTACTTGCATAAGGCGCATGATAATGCATTGTCATCTTTATGAACATAAATGGAGATACCTTTGTTTTGCATGAATCACACATTCTGTTATACATATTCTGCTTTAGTCGTCATTATCAGCCGCTCTAGTTGTTCGAATCTGCGTTACCTTAATCTACATTTCCCTTATTGTAGGTTGCACACAAATGAAAGTTACCTTACGTTAATACCTGCTACCGTTCGTTTATTTGTACGTTGAAAGGAACAGCTGAGTTCTGCTCCTAAGATAAAAACATTTGAGTTCAAAACCTATCGCAACTGTAATTTATTGACATAGGTTTCATTATTGAATACAGTGTTGATCATATTGCATTTTAAGTTTTAAGTAAATATAGATTATAAGGTTGTACAGTGTCTAATTTAGTAATTTTAAGATCGTAAGGCTTTACGAGAAATATCCTTTTAGTTTATGCTGATATAAATCAGACATTTTGCTTCATTAAATATACATATGAATACAGTTGTTTAGTGTTTATTCAGATTATCTATTATGGTTTGAGATACAAGCTATCTGAATTTTGTTGTATTTTAATGATCAAACGTAGAAATTGTGTGGAGTCCTAACATTAAAACAAATACTTCTGAAACGGTTTTATGTCTCAAAGGCGTACTTAAATATAGATCTTACACATATTCATTAATTACCTTCTATGCAGTTTTTTTATACATGGCGTAATGTGGTAATGGCGTAAATTCCTGAAGTGGAATTTAAGTGGTTTTAAGTATTTCTAAATATTCTCTGTAACTCTAGGGTTGAAGTTAACTGTGTAGAAACTCCTTTCATTCATTCTTTCTTATAGAGGTATAAGCTCAAATGCATATATCAAAATGCGTACGAAGATATTTCAGCCGTAATCAAAGATGCCTCATTATTAGCGTAGTTAATTATTTTTCCTCCATAGTGGACGCTAGTGCAGCTATTAAATATTCGAGGGAAGACTTCACAAACCGTAGTGTCCATGCTTTCAAAGAGGAAAACCAAACAGCAGTAGTACTTACACCGAAAAAGAGCGTGAAAAGAAAATGTGCACAAATAAATGAGGTATGCGACCAGAATATTGTTACGTGCACAAAGGTACTAATGGCCAAAACTAGATGGTGTGTCGTAACCCCTAATAAGATAGCCAGAAGTCCAGTCGTTTTGAGCAATCACTTGGTGCGTGGTCGTGTGGCTGGCGTAGAAATTGATAAATTTTATCACTACCACCTGGTTTATATTTGTATCGCAGTGTTCTTAATAATAGTTAGCACAATTAAATAAGGCACAACGAAGCATATTACAAAATTCCGAAGCAGGCACCTTGTGTGGGTAGTATATTTATTAATGTTTCGCTACTTCCAAAGTAAAAAATAGAATGTTAGGTGCACCTTGTTAATTGAATCGGCAAATCATGCCTGGTGTTTGAGTTTATATCGAAGACCTGTAAGTAACTGAAAGAGTTACACACCTTTATTTATAACTCGTTGACTAGAAGCGACCAACGCCCCAAATAATTATGATGGTCGCAGGTGACCATTTCTCCTGGGCTCTGCCACAAAACAAATAAAATAAGACTCACTAGGAAGTTGGTTGTGTTAGGAATACCCAAACGTCTTACTTGATTTAACTTCAGTGTTTTAGGGAGACGAGGAGTCACTAGCGGATCCAGCCCCCATTTTCTTCGAGGCGAGGCTATCTGAATCCGACGTGCAGCTTTAAATGTTGAAAGCAGTTACCCACGTATTCACAAATCCTAGTACAAGTCTTCAGGTACAGGCAAATGATTGATTTACGCACAACCCCAGAAGAATCGGAGATAAGAAAGAACGAAACAAAAAAGAACCTCCTGTAGAGACGAGGAAGCACCTAGCTTTTAAAGAAACTTTATATCCGTAAAACAAAAGATTCAACTGTTAAATTTTAGTATAACTTTAAGTACATGTTTGAGAAGTGAAACTAGAGCAAGCTGAATGTAACTTTACCAAGTAAATTTGGTAAAAATTACAGCGTACTTCACAAACGTGTAGTTTATTTAAACGCGCACTTGACAAAATTCCTTCTTCTAGAAAACAAAAATTACGATCACCTCTTCTGATTTTTCCTTTTTCCACCGATCAAGATCCTCTTTTTTACCAGACCTTTTAAGAGCGGTCTAAAGGCGAGTATAATTGGTGCGTAGTTGCAACGTCTAGTGGATATAAATCATAACTAAGTAAGGTGTGTTGCCTAACAACTGGTATGACGAATTCTCAATTTTGAGAGAAGATACGAACACTAAATAAACACGTCACAATATACAACCAATTATTCGACGTAAGGTTCACGATTATGTCATTACAATAATTTCAACTTCGGTGAACAGTATCAGCTTGTGATATCAATGGTGATGACAATTTACTGAATTTTAAACACCGCGCACCATTACACGTCTTGAAAGTTATTGGTTTTAAGTTTCAATATATATATATATATATATATATATATATATATACATATATATATATATACAGGGTGTCCAGTTTAAGATGAAATGCATGGGGATATTGGAAACCGTTAGAGATACGAAGATGGTTAAATGGAGAAAAGTTGCGTCATTATATGCCCAAGAAGTAACCATGGTTACATGTCAAAAATCCTTCCATTTACTAGACACAGGGTGATAACTGAAAATATGCGTTTTTAAAAATCGCTATATCTTGTTTCTTGCAAGAGATACATCCACGATTTTTGCAGGATGGGGTAACAGGTAGCGAGGATTTCAAAATGATTTTGAAAAAATCTAGGCCTACTAGATTTTGAGATAATGCACGCAACTTTCGATTTTCTTATGGACGCCATATTGGATTTTTGCATTTTGAATTCTTCATAAAAATGCTTTTCAACCATATATCATATGTTTATAATCTGCCAATGAGAAAGTGTCAAATTACACAATTAAATTTATATCAAAGCAACCTTGACATATTATGTATTTTAATTAAATGAAAATTAAACTAACTATTGAGAACAATATTATTGATTATTAACATAAATCATAATAATAAAAGTGACAAAAACAACAAAAATAAAATTTAATATTATACTGAATTTTACTATTAATTAATCAAATGCTCGAATAAACCTCCATTCTCTTGCCATAATTGAATAGATGGTTGATTGGCAAAGGCCTAGTTTGATATAAATTTAATTGTGTAATTTGACACTTTCTGATTGGCAGATTATAAACATCTGATATATGGTTGAAAAGCATTTTTATGAAGAATTCAAAATGCGAGATGATAAGGAACTCTTGTGATGCAGTGCTAACTCGATGCAGATGGTGTTTGCAGGAGAATGAAGGTTTATTCGAGCATTTGATTAATTAATAGTAAAATTCAGTATAATATTAAATTTTATTTTTTGTTGTTTTTTGTCACTTTTATTATTATGATTTATGTTAATAATCAATAATATTGTTCTCAATAGTTAGTTTAATTTGTAGATTAATTTTCATTTAATTAAAATACATAATATGTCAAGGTTGCTTTGATATAAATTTAATTGTGTAATTTGACACTTTCTCATTGGCAGATTATAAACATATGATATATGGTTGAAAAGCATTTTTTATGAAGAATTCAAAAATGCAAAAATACAATATGGCGTCCATAAGAAAATCGAAAGTTGCGTGCATTATCTCAAAATCTAGTAGGCCTAGATTTTTTTCAAAATCATTTTTGAAATCCTCGCTACCTGTTACCCCCATCCTGTAAAAATCGTGGATGTATCTCTTGCAAGAAACAAGATATAGCGATTTTTAGAAAACGCATATTTTCAGTTATCACCCTGTGTCTAGTAAATGGAAGGGATTTTTTGACATGTAACCATGGTTACTTCTTGGGCATATAATGACGCAACTTTTTCTCCATTTAACCATCTTCGTATCTCTAACGGTTTCCAATATCCCCATGCATTTCATCTTAAACTGGACACCTGTATATATATATATATATATATATATATACATACACATGTGGTGTATGCGTGTGGAGAGAGGGGTGCGTGTGTATGTTCTTCACATACATATAAAAGCTGGAAGTTTGAGATCTGATATTTTGTGTTCTGATCAAATTTATAGGTCACTGTCATGAATTCTGCTGTGTACCCTTAAAATTAAAAGGCATTCGTATCAGTCAAATAATATTTTGTCGCATTTTCTTTCAAAGTTCGTTACAAAGATTTTGATTAGGATGTATAACGAGCTATATGCGGTATATCTGCGAAAACTCACATAAGGGGTGTTCCACCTGATGTTGTTACATTAGGCATGACACAATAGGAATACACCTGCGATAGTTTTGATCAAAATTGGTATTGATACATCGAATAGCATCCCTTGTAACATTACTTAAACAATTCAGTTGAAGTAGATCATGTTGTTTAACCTTGTCGATTGCTTAGTAGTCATAGGGCTGGTTGAACGCAGGAATATTTTAACACCGGTATTAAAAATATTACGTGTGGTTAAATTTTTTTTCTCTCGGATATCAATATTTGGGTGTCGTATATAAGGTATAAAAAAACAGCATCTTTCCGTGAATATTATTTTTATTATAATGGTTTTCGGTAAAAGGAAGCGTATTGTTCATGAAGATAAAATTTGTTGTCAGTGCTGTAAACGGGATTTTAAGAAATGTAATTATAAAGTTGTCGTAAAATTGTTTAGGGAAGATTGCTTATGTCATTGTGAATGTTTGTAGCTAGTTTCTGTCGATAGAAATTAATTATTATTCTTCCAGTTTGAGAGACAGTAGTATTGTTCATGTATCATTTGTTGAAGGTTTAAGTGGGTTACTGGATTCTGTTGAGAAGGAAATAGGAAAAGGCCACGTATTTCAATCCCTCCCCAAGGGGGGTGGCGGGCTACTCGAGCTTTCCAAGCTTCTTCAGCCACAATCATGGATTCCCAGCATACATATATACATTACGTATATATACATGGTGGGATTAAGAATAGATGTGGTCAGGATAGGATCGGAAGGAACGGAGTTAGGGTTCTAAGGGGGAAAACACCACCCCAGTATTCGCCTAAGTAGCCGCACACGGTGTGCATATACGCAGTGACCACGCCGCTACATGTGTATGAGGAAAACTCCCTGAGAAATCCCCATACAAGGTAGAGGGTAACGGGAATCGAACCCATTACCTCCCGAATGCTAATCAGGTCGTGTCACCGTGTTGAGAAGTGCTCAGTTATGTACTTATATGCAAAGAAAAAGATTCTGCGGGGTGTGGAGAATACCTCCAAGGCCCGGCGGTTACTGAAGATATCGTTAAGGAATTTACCTTTTTACTAAATTTGAATAGAGTTGAATCGCTCCGGGGAAATTGTTTGTGTTTGTGTTTCGTCAATTGTTCATAACGTTTGTGTTTCCATCGAGAATTGATTGAATTAATGTCCTTCCGAGATGTTAATGTAAATTCACCGGTAATAGAAATGCTAAAGCGTTTTTATGCTGCCTCTTGTTATTTTTTTTTTGTTTATTCATATTTAAGCTTTAAAATTTGGGGAATTTACTCTAAACATCTATTAATTAGTCCAGTAAGTAGTAAAACGAAGTTCCATTAGACTTTTATGGCGTATTAATAAATGTAAGGTTTTGAAATTTTGGATTTTTATTTGTTCGACTGCTGTTGATTCAATTAAAATATTTTCGTCGCTATTGAACTACCGATTCAACCGGAACTTTGCTATAATTTCATTATTTTTAATAGAACACTCAATATATTTTTTTAAATGTTGAAATATCTGGTCAATTTTCATAAATATTCCCTATGCCTAGCTTTAACTGTTTTTTAATTATTCCCATTTTTTCGAAAAAGGTCTCAATGCAATATCGCGACTTACAACTTATACGATTCTACTAATCTGAAAAGATGTTCGAGAAATAGTTCACAAAAATGAATTTCAAACGGTTGACTATCCCTACAAAAATTCAGTGTTTTCAAAATATCTACAGGGCGTTGGAAAAAGAAAGGAAAAGGCTACGTGCTTCATTCCCTCCTCTCGGGGGAGGGCGGGCTGCTTCAGCTTTCCAAGCACAATCATGGATTCAGAACATACATACATTAAGTATGTATGCATGGTAGTATTAAGAATAGGTGCGGTCAGGATACGATCTGAAGTTAGGGTTCTGAGGGGAAAGATACTACCCAGCATATATGTGTATAAGGAAAATCTAATACAAGGGAGACGGTAACGGGAATCAAACCTATTACCTCCCGAATGCTAAGTAGATCGTGTTACTACTAGTTCGGTGGGGTGTTGGATAATTACGCGTCAAAGTACGTGAAAATAATACTATGAAATTTCGATATTTTTTAAATAGCAACCCTGTTTATAAAATACTTATCTTTTTTGGTTTTTAATGGTGTATTTTTGAATTATACAATGTAAACGTTTCGAACAATGTTGAAAACAATTTTGTAAACTTTACACGTTTTCAGATTATTTTTTAATTTTAGGGCGATCTTATATAGACTTTTACCATACCTAGGACCTGTCTGGAACTGAGAAAACCAGTATTAAAAAAATTTAGTCAGATGGCCATGTAAATTAATATAATTGCTTGGAATACAAATGGAAATATAATTATCAAAAACAAATAAACTAATAACACAAATACATTAACACGGTAGTAAACAGAACAGAAGATTAATACAATTATTATTTTAATACATTCAAACATTGTTCCAGGTGTCCACGAATGTCTTAATGCCTAGTTATTCTCCTATCGTTTCTCGAAAGTTCACTAAATGCTAGAAGCACTCTTTGTCGCATATTTTCTTTCGATGTTATCGGTACTCATTAAACTATGCCTTTAATACCCCCCAGATCTAAAAATGTAGTGGTGTGAGACCAACCACCTATCTTCAGAAGTACTGTTCAATGCATCCTGGGTTATGCGATTATTGTGAGGAGGTGCTCCATTATTTCGTTTTCTGTTAAAACTTTCACAACCGGTCTAACTACGTCATTAATAACAAAATTGTATCTATGACCACTATAATCTCGTCATAAAAATAAAGAGTAAACATTTTGTTATTTTTAATCGCTTAATGCACAAGAAAACGCTAAAAATTTCACCGACACATTCCTCATATGCCCAACCGTGGCATTAGTTGCATTTGATCTATTTTTCGTTGGAAGCACTTCATACATGCCCAGGCAATAAAGGCAAACGCAGCGTCTTCATTATCGCTGCCAAAGTGTCGCTCATCCTTCTGATTTTTCTTGGTCTTGGGTTTTCCATCATTTTTTTTCCCTTGTTTCAGGGATTTTTTTAAATTCAAATTTGTTTCTTTTTGAAGCTAGTTCCGCCCTTAAAGCTTATTTAGTGGGTCTATATGTTAATATAGCCGTAGTGCGCTTCTTTTACTCTTTATTAAGGTTTTCTCTTGCTTCCGCTGAAGGTAAGGACTATATTTCAGATGAAGTTATTTTATTTTCTTTATGGAGCTATTTTGCCCCGAAATTTACGCGAAGGCTCTGAACATACTTACTGAATTTCATTTTCACCATTTTCTAAAACTCGTTGGGCTTGTTGTATAACATCAGGTTCTTGAGGCTCTTGGAATTTCAGTTTCTGCAGATTGTGGAACATTCAGATCACGGCGTTTTTCTTTTTCAGCATCATCCAAATCAACATTATCGAAGGGATAAATTCCTGAAACGTCAAAGCCCGCAATAATATTCTTTGGTGCAATTTCCAAGCGTAAAACAGTTGCTAGAATATTTGGTATATTGTAAATCGACATGGTAGTTTCTGGGTGACTTGTTACCCAGGAATCACATACTTTTTTAGAGATGCATAGGCCGACCTATCCAACGGCTGTAACTTATGTGAAAACGTGGTGGAGATAAAAGAGCGGTGACCCCGTTTTCCTTTAGATAGTCCAAGGCTGCAATGGACAGGTGGAATCGTGATTATCTAAAACCGATAACACTGAACGTTCATTTGACGCTCCTACATGTTTTATGAAATGCTTTGACCATTCCAAAAACTGTTCAGCTTTCATCCATCCAGAAGGATTAGTGTGTCCCATACTACCAGTAGGACCATTTAAAACTATGTGCGGCTTCAAGTGGACTTTGAGAAAGATGAAATAAGGAGGGATGGTGTTTCCGGCAGCCGGAACAGCCGTTGCAAGAGTTAACCTACGTTCCTCGTTTCTACAAAGTAATGTTGCCGATTTACTCCAATCCTCTTCAGGCCATAATTGTATCGGGCGTTTGCGCAAGGTGATTAGTGCTTCATCCATGTTAAAGATGTCTTCTAATCCAAATTGCAGACATTTTAATACCGTATTTTCTTTATTGAAACATGACGACCTTGCCTCTGGCGTTCTAATGGAAAGCGTTTTGTCTCGTTTCATAAATGCAGCAAACCAATCTTGCGCCTGTCAGCTCTTTCTCGGTCCAGGAGGCTGGAATATCCAGTTGTACTGCCACGGCATATTCAAAGCGAATACTCTCACTGCTTATGGAATCAGCTTATAGTAGATACTCTACCAATAGTTCTCGGAAAAAATCTGTCTAGGTTTTGCATATCCTACATTTATTGTAGGAAAATCATTGGTTCCACAAAGCTCTACGTCGGTAACGAGAGTTTCTGTAATGTCTGTCTGTTGCCCGTGTCTCTAAGGCCTACCATTGCTTTTTACTTCTTCTATCGCTTGTAACATTGTATAAGGTGGAGCAGACCCTATATTCGTTTTTCGCTTATACTCCTTGATGATTTTCATTCTTGCATACAAATCATGAAAAAACAGACATTTAAATAATACTTATACCAAGAATACTTCACCGGGTAAGTTGGCGCACGCGTCGATTTGTCTCGGAAGAAGTATGCCAACTAACCTCAATCACTTTTAAACCAAAATTTAAGCCCATCTCATAAACTAAATATTATGCCAATGCGGTCAGATCCACGGTTTATCCGGAAATATTAGTGCGCCAACTAGCCCTGGTCTCCCCTATTACATAAAGTGACCCTAAAATATTACGAAGAATCTAAAAATGTACAACTTTAACAGGGTTGTTATTTACTTCCGTATGAGTAGTACACTTTCTGTACATTATTTGTGCAAAATGTTTATTAAAACATCTTTTTAGATAGCATCTTACATGTTATAAACCTCACCATTGCAAAAATACCTTTTTTATGGAAATAAAAATAGAATAAGTCAAACACGGTTAAAGTCGGATATAAGGATGCTTATGAAAATTGACATAAAATTGTTCAGAGATTTTAACATTAAGAAATATGTTCCATTATAAATGAAGAGGCTATGACAAACTTACATTGTTGTAGGGCTGAAGAGGGAGAAGACCCCTAAACTGCCCGTAGAAGAAGACATCAAATAACAACATATAAGCAAAGAGTCTAAAAGCTAATAAACGACCTAAAAAAAAAAAAAAAAAAAAAAAAAAACATTGTTGTAGAACGGTTTGTGCTCTTACGGTGTTATCAGTCGACATTATAATAGTACTCAGAGTTGTACATAATCCTAAAAATTCGGTTACAAGAAGGCAAAACCCAGAGGGAAGCAGGTATAGTACTGAAAGTTTTACATACAGTCATCAGTAGAGCGTTGGCATGATTTAATACAACCTGTAGTACACCTTTTCGACATGGTGCAGGTAGCCAGCGAAGTACTACACCTGCACAAGATCATTTTATGACATTACTTACCAGACAGAATCCGATTAATAATGACTTTCGAACAGCTACTGTAGTGATAATTTCGTCCCATACTGTAAGAAGAAGGACGCACGCGTCTCATTTGAAAGCTAGGAGGCTCATTTTTAAGTATGCGCCAGCGTGCAGCACGTAGAGGGTGAGCGCAAGATCATCTACTACGGTAAGATGAAGTATGAAGCAGATGTTTAGATGAACGGTCTAGTCTTGAGAATACCTGGAGAGCGTTACCGTTAACACCTAATGGCTCCACGTGTTACTTTTGTTGGTGGAAGTGTAAGGCCTGGGGTGGTATCAGTTTAAAAGGTTGCACTGAGCTGGTTGTTCTGCAAGGTGAAACGATGAACGCTCAAAGGTATTGGGATAGGAGTACATTAATTGCTGTCATATCATTTGCACAAAATTTTAGCAATGATTTCGTTTTTGTAGACGATAATGCCCGGCCGCACCGTGCCCAACCTTTTCATGCAATACGGTGTAACGAGGATAAACTGCAAAGGCAATTATCAAGGTGAACAAATGTCCCGCGGACAGTTAATTAACTGGAAAATGCTTTAATTGAAGACTGGGGGGCAATTCCCCAAGAATTTTTGAATAACTTAATACTAAGTATGTGCAGGCGATGTCACGAAGAATATCGAGTAAGAGGAGGTCCCACTCAATTCTAATTTAAAAACTGCGTTTAAAAATACATTTAGAAAAATGTTTCTTCATTGTTCTGCAGTAAATTGTGTTACTGAATTATATAGCATAAGTTAATTACAATGGAACTGATATTAATATATATATATATATATATATATATATATATATATATATATATATATATATATATATATATATATATATATAATACACCATTTTGTTCTTCCATTTTAAATAAATTCGTTGCTGTATGCTAATATTGTGATTAGCCCAAGTCTTGACCTGGCATAATTAGTAAACGGCGGAATTTTTTTTTAATATGTAGATCAAGATGCAAAAAAGTTTACATCTCTATCGGGTGCAGAAAGTAAAAAAATATTTTGAAAACGGTTTGAGAAAGAAAAGAAGAAAAATACTGGCAAGTAGAGTAAGCGTTTCTAAATAAAAAATATCGCTAGTAATTTTTTCATCTGAGCTATCGTTTTTCGGGAAAAAAATCGCGAAATAGGACCTATAACCGGCGCGAGCGGGAGTTGCGCGCGACCTCGAAAATCAATTTTTGGGGGACGGCGTACTGAACTTTATATTCACACGGGCTTAGAATTGATCAAAATTAAAACTGAATTAGTACGTTTTAAAGCTAGAGTCCACAGTTTGTTGTAGTATTATAACGTTTTTCAACAAAGTGCAAAATTCAATGAGAAAAATGTAAATATACATATATATTTATTCCCAGAAGTGGTTGTATGAATAATAATTAAAAAAAATTAATGAAGGTACTCAAATTTTTTCTGTCCGTTGTAAACTGTTTTTAAGTATGTCTGCTATTAGATTATTATTGTCATTCGGCTAATTCTATCACCGGTTAGAAAAAATTGAGGAATTTCGATTTTGTAAATTTTCGATCTTTTAATTTCGACAAGAAACATATAGCGGTTTTCTCGGTCTTTATATTATTTCTCTGGACATATTTAAAGGTAAATTTTTATATTCCTAGAGTAAGATCTTGAATGTATGAGCAATCTTTTGTATATAGTCGAAAGATGTATACGTGTGTTGGTAATAAATACAGTAGGTTAAAATTAGTGCGTCACATACCGGTGTGCTCCGTTTTAATGCAAGCATGTATGTGTTGTGTCCGTGTTTGCGCGGTCCTACTGCGCAGTACACTCTCTCTTGCAGCTGTTGTATTTGACAAATACGTTTTATTTATTCCGTTGAATTTCCGAGCGGCATTTACAAGTTTTGTTTTAGTGAGTTTATTTATTGTATTTTAGAAGAATTTTTTTCCATTATATAGCAGGATTGTTTTTCAGTGAACAGTTTCCGTAGGACAGTTGAGAAAACGGAGGAAACGACGAAATGTGTAACGGTCTAATTTTTATTTAACAATAAATTTCAATATATTCATAAATAGTAAACTTTTTGAAAGATAATTATTTTAAGTCACATTTAGCATAATAGATGTCTTTAGTGATATCAATTTTGAATTCCAATTCAATAGTCTGACCCCTAGGCTAAATTTTATCATAGATAGGTACTTTTGTGCATTTTTCTGGTTCCATTCTATTATCAACAATTTTTCTTCTTTTTAAAAATTCGTGCCATGTGGTGTGGCGGAAATTCTGGTTAAATCTCGTGTATTCACATATAAAAAAAATTGAATACAGGCTTATATTAGTTAGTTTAGTAATTACCTGCCTGTACAATTATATTTCGGAAGTTCCGGATAATACTTGGCACGTTTCCTGTCTGGCCGCCTATCAACTCAGGTAAAAGTCTAAACCAACTGCTCAAATTGTTTCCTGTTTCATTCGTGTATTTTAGGCCACATTTAGCAGTGAATTATTCACGGTTCACGACTCTTGCGTCTACAAACAATAATTTAATTATTACATCAAGGAATACAAATTCAATTTACGACCGACAAATCCAGACGGAACCCCTTACTACAAGGTGTGCGATTGGTAACTAATATAACAACAACCCATCTTCTCTGGTCTGCGACTCGATTCTGCCTTTACCGTTCTGTTCTTCGTAGCAACGAACAGGTCAGATCAGTATCATTTATAATTTATTGTTACGATTAAAACCATTGTGCAACTCACACCTTAAGAGGAACGCTTGTGGATTGTGTTCGATTGCTGGAATTTAATATCACTATTCACGTTGTTAAATTAAACGTTGAGGTTACGTACCTTTTCATTATATATATATATATATATATATATATATTGGTTAACTTAACGATTTAAACATAAAATTTCACTGATCTTATGTTTAAGTTCAGTTGAAATTCCCATTGTTGTAGTTTATAATATAAATCTTGATAACTGTTAAAAGAAACGAAATGTAATCACCATAAAAAAAAAACATCCAACCCTAAGTTATTGTGACTATTGTACCGCATTCTGTTTAATTATGCTTCTTTTGCTATTGTGCTTGATGTACCTTCAGTACCATAGTAGCAATATTTTTTTTGTAAATCATTTACGGTAGTACAGTCGGAATTCAATTGCCGGAACTCAAGTTTTTTTGGTTTATTCAGATTATAGGAGGGAGGGGCTACGCAGAGTTGTACACTGAATTTTTTTTTCCTGGGTAGCTTACAATTAATTTATTATTATGTTTTTTTTATTTATTTAGGTGCGCAGTATGCTTACGTTGAATCGATTCAACAAATTACTGTGTTGACCATATTTTTTTGTATGTATAAATTAATTTTTTTATTTCAGCTTACTGATAAGTTCTTTTAAACGCTTTGCTTGGTTTCTACCTGCCCTTTCACTGGCAACCAATTCTGATTGCTTATTACACATTAAAAGGAATTTTTTTATTACCAATTCAAAATTTCAAACTTTATTTTACACTTTACAGAAATTCCCATTTATAGTTTTGTTAAATATAGTATCACTTACTCTCACAATATTGTTTCTTTTATGCCAAGTTTAGGGACCTAAAGAAAACTTGTGGCGCCTAACCTTTTTTTTCCTTAAGCTCTAAACCACATTTATTTAGTTGCCACATATCTGCCGCCCACACCTAAACTGCTCAAGATAACCAACTGCTAGCCTGGTCGAGTACATTCTACGGTAAACACCGTTGCGATTATGATGTAGAGCGTGGTTTAAGTATTCTTATACAAGTGAGTTTGGAAAGAAAAGATAAACATCATAAATATTTAAGCTCGGTTAAATATGTTATTGTACATACAAATTGTCGTAGGAAATATATCTTGAAACGAAATAATCGTTTTTCTTGTACCGATTTTGCAGCAACCTAACCTCAAAATTTCTCTTATAGTCCGGCAAAACCGGATGTGAAAAAAGTGTCCAATTCATTTGATTTTAAAAATTTGTTTTATTTGTGGTTTTAAAGCAGAAGATAATCCAAGAGTAAAGGAAAATTAAAAAAATTTTATATGTTACAAAACTTTCGTTTGCTGAACAATTGATGAATACGACAAAAATATTAACGATATTACCAGTAAAGATGTATTAAGGAGAATTTATTGTACTGATTTGTTGGCTGTAAATGCTAAATACCATCGAGCTTGCTATCAGAACAAGATTTGATTCTTGTCGAGTTTATTTACAAGTACAAAACTGGTTGTCCAGTAATTTAAATCCTGAAGACTGGGGTTCGATAAAATTATCAACTTTGCAACCAATTAAAAGGACTCAAAAGCCTGCTCCAGACACTATGTTAAAATTAATATTTTGTACTTGCAAATCCGGATGCATAAGAGTATCATGCACATGCAAGAAGAGTGGATTATTATGTGCGTCAGCTTGTAAGAATTGTGCGCCGGATAATTGCACAACGCCTCCCCAAAATGATTGAAGACAGTGAAGATGATGGGGCAAATATCGAAAATGAAGATGCAGATGATGTAAATGAAGAAATTGTGTTATAAATTACCATTAAATTGTATAAGTTTTGAATTTTTTTTACATTAAAAATTTTTAATTTTGTATAGTTAAAACAAAATAAGTTTTATTTTAATTAATAACAATAAATGTTATGTATATTGATACGAACATTAAAAAAATTTTTTAAACGCTCTATATCGAAAATTCGACCGCGCTGGCTATAGGTCGTACTTTGCGATTTTTTTCCGGACAAACGATAGCTCGCATGAAAAAATTACTAGAGAGATTTTTTATTCAGAAACATTTACTCTACTTGCCAGTATTTTTTTCTCTTGCCAGTATCTCAAACCGTTTTCAAAATATTAACGATCTTCGAAAAAATCAAGAGTTTTTAATTTTGACTTTCTGCACCCGATATAGATGTAAACTTTTTTGCATCTTAATCTACACACTTTTATGTAGATATTAAAAAAAAATTCCGCTGTTTGCTAATTATGCCAGGTCGACATTAAAAAAGGCCTTTACCGACTGGGCTAGATGGGCTACTTCAATTATTGAGCAGTTATATCTTTATTAATACGCCACAAATGTCTAATGAGAGTAAGGGCGGTAGACACCATGTATACTGTTATGATGTATTGCACCTTTAGTTACAAATACATCATTTGAATTCATTACATACGTGAATAATTGAAATATTAAAACAAATCTTAAGGTAATACAGCGAGTCATTAAAAAAAATTTCATATTCATATTCATATTGACATAAAAGTTCATAGTACACTATTACCTAAAACGGTAAAAATAAACTACACTCTTACATTTTTCAGAGGTTGCATTTGCTCAACCGTTTCATCGTCTATTTTCTTTTTCTTTTTACCACACATTGCACTGAAGCATGTATCATCAGTGTTAAACCGTTCTCCTTCTCCTATTGTTTGTAACATTGGTGCACCTAAAGTTTCGGGTAAAAATAACATTAAAAATCCAGAAACCATCGCTATTACAGCAAATATTGTGCTTGGTAAAGCAGGATTTAGTGAATCTAAAAGCGCAATTAATGGTGTTGCGGTTCCTGACAAACGGGCACTCATTGCGCCCAATCCTAAAGCGGTGTTTCGAACAACAGTAGGAAATAGTTCTGCCGAATAGTTATAAACAATTGCAAAAGAGCTTCCTATCATAAATTTTCCAATCATTACAATTGTGGTGCAGGCAGCACTGCCTTGAAAGAGGTACGCTGCTATTATACAGCACATACCTCCGGCTATCATAAAGAATGATATTAAAGATCTGCGTCCTGTTCTATCCATTAGGAACACAGTTAAAGCGTACCCAGGTAATTCCACACACCCAGCTAGGAACAGAACCAGGAATGGATTTCCATATAATTTTCCTGTTCCTAATGAAAGCCCGTAATACACTAGAGAATTAGCAAACCACGAAAGGCATATATTTAAAGTTCTACTACGTAAAACAGGTGTTTTAAAGAGATCAGCTATGCTTGCTTTTTCTGAGTTTCCATTTCCCTTTACAACGGTTTTTGAAGTGAACTCAGAAGCATTAATCTGTATTGGACTTCCATTAATGCGTAATGCTTTTTGAACTATATTAATAGCCTCGTTTATTTTACCATTAGCCCACAGCCATCTTGGAGATTCATCCATTAACCACCAATGACCTAACAATAGTGCACCGTGTAATCCGTAAATTAACTGAAGAATTTGTCGATCGGGAATAATTGCACCCCATCCCGCCACTAACATAAAACCAATTGCAAAAGCAGCTTGGAAGCTGATACCACAAATAGTCCGTTTACTAGGCCCAACTAATTCCATTGTTAAAACAAAACCGGTTATATAGCTACCCGCTGAACCGAAGATTCCATAAAAAAATTGTACTACTAGAAAGGAATAATATTCTGGTATAAATGCAGCGCAGATACCAAAAACTAGTTGTAAGACGGCGCAACCACAAAATACAGTTTTTCGTCCATATTTGTCTGCTGCAGAGCCTAGTGTTATTGAACCTACAAACACTCCAAACATAAAAGCTGATTGAGCAATAGCACCCATCCATCTTTGGTCACATACAAAATTCCATTCTATTCCTCTTGATGATTTATGGTAGGTTGTGTCATATACCCATGTATCACACTTTACCGTTCTATTCGTTTCCTCAACGAACATATGGCAAGAGTCAAATTTTCCTGACTCTAATTTTGGTATATAATCTTTTAACTCTGGAAATGTGAAATTTCTTTCGTCTAAGGTGTAATCCACATTTGGAATTGCACACCTAAAATAAAGCAACAATAAATCTATAATAATTAAAATTTTAGTTATTAACCTGTGGTCGGGAACTGCCGCAACTGTTACTAAACTTAACATGTGCAAACCGGCGGTCATTGCTGCCAATAGGTGAAGGAAAAATTGCCAAAATTGGTATTTTCCAAATTCACCTGCAAATAAAAACCATAATTACTAAGGATAGAGTATAAATATAAACTAACAAATTATACAAAATTCATAAAATGCAAAAAACAATTATTGAATCGTAGCTAAAAACACGTTCAATTAAGTAACCTTTAAAAAAAAATCTAAATCAATTTATCCATTTCGGACCTACGATGCCACAGCTAGACAGGTTAAACTTATAACACCCCTGTTTCTCGTCGGAGGTTAAAATATATTTTAAAACATTCGTTTGAGAGCACAGATACACATGTTAAACTTATAACACCCCTCTTTTTTCGTCGGGGATTAAAAATAAAGAAAAATCGCTACTATTTTTATTGAAACTGCATTTTAATGTTTTACAGTTATTTATAATATACTGAAAGGAATGAAATTTTTTAGAATTTGTTTACTTGGCCACTTTTCAAAAGCAACACATGTTTCAGCAGGCATTAGACGCAATACGTTGCATAATTATTTGTACTTCGTCCAACAAAAAACTTATTCACATATTTTTAAATGTGAACACATGTGTAGCAGGTTCAGAAATCATTGATAAATATTTAGAGCAGAATCACAACTACCTATCAAGTAAATTTAAAAAAATGAGATAATTAATTTTTTTAGGACTACTGGATCACCTATGTAATACCGTCAAATTGAAAATAGGCAACGTGCGTGTGTGCATGCGCGGTGCGTGCATGCGTATGTGGGTATTGTGGGTGTGGGTATGGGGGTGGGTGTGGGTGTGGGTGTGGGTGTGGGTGGGTGTGGGAGTAGGTGTGGGTGTGGGTGTGGGTGTGGGTATGGGTGTAGGTGAGTGTTTGCGTGCGTGCGTGTGTGTATGTGTGTATGTGCGCGCGTCCGCACTAAAAAAAATCTTCAAATTTGACATTCACATACACTCAAAAATATAATAAAACTAAATTCTATAAAAGTTTCACGTATGCGCCAAACTTGTTTCTACCATTATTGCTATTTGCCATTTAATAATACATAAGATTTTCCAATATAAGTTTTATCCCATTTTAGTAAAACATACATTTTCATTCTACACTTTATTACAGTGCTATAATACCATTAATTCGCTAGCGCTACCCATTTAACAGACTTTTAGATGCGTCCCTGACTAAACAGTAACACGCATTATATTCTGTTTTACCTCATATTAAATTTGTCGCCAGTGGTGCAACAATTGTAACCCAACACAAAAATTCTCCCGTACTGACACACGTTCCGGCGATATCCCAAATGCGTCGTATGCGCAACATAGCGCTAAATATACCTAGTGTGTCAAAATACTCTCACAATTGCTGATATATTATATATATATATATATATATATATATATATATATATATATATATATATATACACACATACAGGGTGGCGCATTAGTGTGACAAAGTTCCATATCTCTTTTATTTAAAGAGATACAAAAAAAAATTAAATACAGAAGTTGTAAGATATGTTCTGGTGCATATTCCAAAAATATTTTTAATTATATAGGGTAGATCATAAAAGCTTAGTAGTAATTTTAAATTTTTTTTAAACAGAAAACCCTATATATTATTACATATTTAGATTCTATATACAATTTTAGACACATTTTATGTGCCTATACCTAAGTCTAACCGTTTTTGACAAATTTCAAATTTTTTGTCAAAAATGATGTTTGCAGGCCAAAACATAAGTGAAAATCTTTTCTAAACGAAGCTTTTATCAATTAGTTATGGTTGGTTTCCTTGGAAATAGGGACCTACTCTAATGGGTTATATTGATATTTTTGTAATACATTCATACAGGGTGATCAAAAATGGACAATAGAAAGTAGATTCAAAAAAACCTATAAAATCATTTTTTTTAAATGGAAACCCTCTATTTTTTTAATTCTATTTTATTTAGCATTAAAAATAAGGGTGACTTTGTATAAGAGTGTATATTCCAAAAAATTGCAGTTTTTGAAATAATGACAATTTAACATTTTTTTATTGTAAAAAGGCTATACGGCTTTCAATTTTTGTTGTTAGTTGGCCGTGACGGCGAGGCGTGGCATATAAAAATAATAGAGATCATCAGAAACATCATTATTTATTGTCAGTTGATAATTTGTGTGATGCATTAGTGTATTTTATAGCAAATTGATTTAAAACTTGAATTAAAATTGTAAATAATGAATTTTTCGCAATACGAGATGGTTGATATGATTTTTGTTTTGGGAGCTAGTGATAAGAATACGCTTTTAGCAAGAAGACTGTATCAACAACGGTTTCCAGAGAGACGGCAACCTGAAAGAAGGGCATTTGAAAAGCTTTTGGAGCGTTTTGAAAGAACTGGCAATGTGTTATATGAAAAAAATACTAGGAAAAAACGTGCACAGACTGAGGAAAATCAATTAAATATGCTATTAACAGTTACCAAAAATCTATATATTGGACAACTACTCATTTCTCAGCAGGTTGGTGTTGAACGACGTACGGTACAGCGGATATTAAAGTCTCAAAAAATGCACCCCTATCACATTCAACTACTTCACTTCAAGAGTTGGTTCCTGAAGATTATCAAAGACGACTGGAATTTTGTCAATGGGCTCAAAACAAAATAAACCAAAAAAGAAATTTTATTCACAGATGAGGCCACATTTCACAGAAACGGAAGTGTGAACAGACACAATTTTCATTACTATTCTACCGAAAATCCACATTTTGTAAGATATACTTCTCAAACTAGATGGTCTTTAAATGTTTGGGGAGTTGTTGTCGGTAATCATGTAATTGGACCATATTTTTTTGATCAACGGGTAACAGGGGAAGTATACTTAGACTTTCTGCAAAACCATCTACCTAATTTGTTGCATCAAGTACCACAGATACGCAACAAGAAATGTGGTTTCTTCATGATGGAATCACAGTGCATCATACAGGTCCGATAATAACTTTTTTAAATGCTAGATATCCAGAATGTTGGATTGGGAGGGGAGGACCTGTTGCTTGGCCTGCTGGATCCCCAGATCTTACTAAAATGTACTTTAGCATATGGGGGAACATCAAAGAGCAGGTTTATAAAATACCACCTACAACAAAGGAAGACATGAAGATTAGGATTAGAAACTGTTTTCAAAACATTAGTGTTGAAATGTGTAGAAATTTAAGCACCGAATTTGAGAGACGTATTGCATTGTGTATTCAAGAAAGAGGCGGACATATCGAACAACTTATTAGGTAGTACGTATTTGAGGTGTTTCTGATACTTTTATCTATATAATTAGTTACAGGTTTAGTTACATTAGAGGTGTTAAGTTTATGATTAGGATTAGGACATAATTTGTTGAATCAAAAAAATACTGTCTTTACTTTAAGTTCGTTTAATAAAAAAATTATTTATATGGGGTTCAATAAATTGTAATATTTCGATCTGAAGTGCTCGATTTTTTTTTGTTTCGCCGCGCCCCGCCGTCACAGCCAACTAACAACAAAACTTGAAAGTATAGCCTTTTTACAATAAAAAAATGTTAAATTGTCATTATTTCAAAAACTAAATTTTTTTGAAATATACACTCTTATACAAAGTCACCCTTATTTTTAATGCTAAATAAGATAGAATTAAAAAAATAGGGGGTTTCCATTAAAAAAATGACTTTATAGGTTTTTTTTAATCCATTTTTGATCACCCTGTATGAATGTATTACAAAAATATCAATACAGCCCATTAGAGTAGGTCCCCATTTCCAAGGAAACCAACCATAACTAATTGATAAAAGCTTCGTTTAGAAAAGATTTCCACCTATGTTTTGGCCTGCAAACGTCATTTTTGACAAAAAATTTGAAATTTGTCAAAAACGGTTAGACTTAGGTATAGGACATTATACATAAAATGTGTCTAAAATTGTATGTAGAATCTAAATATGTAATAATACATAGGGTTTTTTTATGTAAAAAGAATTTAAAATTACTTTTAAGCTTTTATGGTCTACCCTGTATAATTAAAAATTTTGGAATATGCACCAGAACATATCTTACAACTTCTGTATTTAATTTTTTTTGTATCTCTTTAAATCAAGGAGATATGGGACTTCGTCACACTAATGCGCCACCCTGTATATATGCAGTCTGATTGATTTTACGTGTCCAAGTATATAGATATTTTATCATGAAAGATAGAAAAAAAGTTTAAGAAGCAAAAATACTCTATATTCAATTTTTAATAATGCTACATATTCAGAAAAACAAATTACATAAAAACAAAAGAGCATCGCAAGACAAATGATTTTTTTTTTAATGGAACGGGCACTATTTTTTAATATTCTGAAAGAGCTTTAAATTCTCTTTACAATGGTACCAAATAAGTTATTATTATTTTGGCAATTATAGTCACAATATTTTTGTAAACTTTTTTTTCTGTATTCCTATAAATACGAACAAAAACAACAAAATTGGAACAGTAGTCTTGGGAAACAAATGAAAAACAATTGTCAATATTAGAGCAATGTTTGTGACAGTTAAATTACTGTTCAGTGCTCGTAATATTACCTGTCACAATGCAAGCAAATAATAATTACACAATTGATGAAACAATGGATATGTTAAGAGTTTTTATTCGGTGCAATGATAATACGCTGGAGGCAAGTTTAGTGTATTTAAATTTGTATCGGCGACGATATATATATATATATATATATATATATATATATATATATATATATATATATATATATATATATATATTATATATATATATATATATATATATATATATATATAATTTTGTGTAAATATCTAAGTTCTAATTCCTTCATTATACCATAATGCTAAAGTACCTTTTAATCCCTTGAGTGATTGTTGCCTAAGTGCATTGTCCAATTTTTCCAAGTAACATACCTTCTCAATAACTCGACATACTTAATTTGGCTAGTGTTTACTAGTATCTAATTAATTGACACTGGATGGACTATCTACTCCCAATATAAGTCAAATTGCTCAATGTTATCAATTTTTTTTCTACGGAAATATACGTGTTTATTAAATTTATTAATGTGAAAGTTTATCTAGTTATTGATTAATATTAATAACACTCGCCTTCATGATTTAACACTGTGACCAAAGCATATAAATTCGAATATTCTGACACTACTTGTAAAAAGTATGATTATATGAATATGGTATTTATTAATTATCTGGTAAGCGTATTAAGATGGTAAGGTATGCTGAACCTTGAATTTTATTTTTAAAAGTTCTACACTTTCACAGAGCGTTTTATATGTTAAAGCAGTAAAAATGCGAAAAATATCGTATTCTACCGAACTAAACTCCGTTTTAATCCCTTGCGTTATTTTTGTTCTTATATTGGTTTTTCGTAAGAAATAACCAAATTTGATATGAAAAACGTCTAATATCCTTTTTCATTAAGTTGAAGATATCCAATGAAAAAAATCAGGTCATAGGCTGTTCACTCCTTTAATAAAATTGGTATTAAGTTTGGTTCTAAACCCTATAGTTATGAATCACGTCACCGAACGCGCTGGTGACGCTATATTTAGTGACTTTAGTCAAGCAACATTTAACCACCATAATACCCTAAGACTCGCTTTTATTTGACCTTATTTTTTCTGTTAAAATGATGTATTTAAACTGAAGTGGTGCAAATGCGCCCGTTCCTATACATTCACAATAAGCATTGCAATATGAATTTTTAAAATTCCCGCCTGTGCTTCATTAGCGCTCAGGTGACGTAATATACAATTAATATATTAAAACGGTGCGAATGGTAAGAGTCGTGTATCTATCAAATCACTTATCTATGAGTGTAGCCACGCTATGCATGCATACCAACTTGATTCTAAAGGTATAACTGTGCTAAATATTTTAGGTTATTACGCCTTTGACTTTATGTTTGGAGGTAATATTGCTTAAATAGGTGGAACGTTATTAGGCCATTGTATAATTATATCGAGCGCACGAAGGTTGTTTCACACGTACTCTACCGCTAGATTTCAGTACTTTTTTTACCGGAAATTGGATACGGATAACAAAAATGTTTCTTTGCTACACATTAACAGATATTCTGGTTTGTCAGTTTAAGCTGGTTTAAGTAAGTAAATAGAAAAAAGTGAAAGTGTAAAAATAGTTATAGCTTAAAATGAGATTTATAGAAAATATGGATGACAGTGGCCAAGAAGATTCGTTTAACACTAGCACCTCCGGCTATTATAAATACCTAAAACTGCAGTGGCCGGTTATTTTGACCTCTGGACAAGAAAGGTAATTTTGAGATGTATTCTTTATATATTTTACACTTAAATGAGAAAAAAACACATTTTAGGTAAATGTTCATTTTAATTAAATAAAATGAAATTGATTCTAATACATTTAGGATTCGGTACAGTTTTACATGCTGTATTACGCTTTACAGTTCAAACAAATAACGGTCTTTGATACACTTCCACATTTTCCACAAACATATTTGTTACACATTGAACAAACGTCAGCAGTTTTATTTTTGTCAGAATTTTTTTATTTGGCACTGATGATGTTTTTTAGATTTCGTTGTATCAGATGTGCTGATACTTGCACCAGAGTCTTGTTTCGAATCGAAATACTCTTTTCTTAGTTCCTCAGCTAGAGTGAAAATAAAGTCTCTTCTTTTAATTTCACTGCCTACAACTTCCTTATAAACCATCAAGGCGTTCATTCTGGCAAAATCTAAAACATTGTAAAACACATGAACTGGCCATCTACGTGAACCAGCTTTCGTAAAGTATTTTCTAGCCACTTGGTGCAACGCATCTACCCCAAACTTTGTTTCATTGTAATACAACACTGTTTCTTCTTTTTGTCATCATGTATAGCCACAGTTGGATGTAGCGTACTTAGCAATATGACATTCTTATTAACTTTACCCTGAGACATTGACAAGGTGCTATTATCTTTTTTCCTTACTATGGTAGAATATAACTCTGCTCTTTTATTCTTGATACAAATTGGTAATTCCCTTCTTGCTCGGTTCATTGTTTCTACTATTGTTATGTTATTTTTTGCTAGCATTGTTGCTAACTTTTGGCTGGTAAAAAAGTTGTCGGTAGTAACATTTCTACCCATATTTAGGAAAGGTTCCATTAATTTTAAAACAACATATTCTGGAAGGAGTTGGTTGTTAGGACGCATCTAGCCTTAGTAGGAAACAGTTGTTCGTCTATTGAAATGTTTGCTCCTGGAACATAGCAAGCTTTACAGTTACTAATAAATTTATCCCATATTTCGCTTATCACTAACTAGACGCCCTTTTCGTGTTGATCGAATATCAAATCTTAAAAATCTCATGATTTCACGAAATCGATTGCGTGATATGGTCTCACCAAAAAATTGCGGTCCCCAAGTAACAGACCATAAACTGTAATGTTGTAATGTTCTTGCGCTGTAAGCACCATGAGCTAGCAATATTGCAAGAAAAACGTCAAGTTCTTGAAGTGACAATTGCCAGTTTGTATCATCACCTAGTTCTCGTTTAGCTTCAATTTCAGTACATTTCTGAATGTGTTTTAGCGTTGTGTTATCTACAAACAATCAAAATGCACTTAGCACAGAGTTAGCAAACACATTTCTTTTTGCACAAGGAGTTGGTCCAGGAGTATTTCACATAACATTTCTTTGAACTATACGGCCAACATAAGGTCCACTTGATTCCACAATATCTCAAATATCATTAGATTTGGATGATTGTTTACTCCCCACAGGTAAATGCATATAATTTTTTCGTTTTGGATGGTGTTCAACGTCATCACTAATTTCATTACATGTACAAGGATCAGAAGTGACATTATTTACGCTGACATCAGATTATTCACTTTGTTTACTACTTTTATCATCAATAGGTACAGCTTCATCACTTTCACCATTTTCGGAGTGGTTATTTGCTTTTTCAGATTCGCATTCAGATAAGTTTTCCAACTCCGCAAGATAATCTAAAGCCTGCTGTTGTGTAAAACCGCGCGACGACCACATATTTTTTACTACGAAACTAACCCCGTAATAGATACATAAGTATCTCACAAGAACGATCACTTGCAACTAATTTGAAATATCAAAGTACTTGAATATATAGATCTCTATAGAAACAAGCATTTTTCATATCTCGGGCGCGTAGGTAAAAATAGCGAAGATTATTCATAATTTCGAACACGACTAAACAAGTTCTGCTTTGCAGTAAATTCCTAAAAATTACCACAATAATAGTAAAATACATTGTTTTATCCCAACGTTGCAATTATTTTTGTTATACAACCTCGAAACTGATTATTAATATATGAACGCTCAAAATGACGGTTCCGGCAGTTATACAAATACTGCAAAAAAATTTATTGTAAGTTGTAAGTTCTACATACATAAAGACAAAATTTACGTCGATTGGGGCTTGAATCTCGATGGCGCAGTTGGTTAGCGCGGTACTCTAACAAGTACAGGTCGTAGGTTCAAATCCTACTCGAGGTAAACTTTTTATATATGTATTTAATAAAATTAATAATAATTTTTAACTACAAAAGTACTAAAAGTACATAAAAATCTAGAAAAACTCATAATATCTCAACACCGTAACTCCAAGCACAACGCAGAAACAACATATTAAAGAAGGCACGCGGTCAAATTGACCACCGCGGCAGTTCTAGTATTAAGTACCACCTTTGACCAAAAATCGATTGCCACATAATGTTGCATGTATGTACATGACAAACACTACATATTAACAAAATATTTTAAAATGTATCTTATATCTTGATGTGAATGCGTAATTTAACAAAAATAGCTCAAATGAGCCGATGAGCAGATTTATGCTTTGATCCTAATTGAGTCTCGGTGATCTCTAACACTAGATCATGAATAGCCTCTAATTTTTATTGCTCAAGTTGCTTTTAGTCGGTTGATTTCCGCGTGTCCTTAATGTTTTATTGTTATTGTAATAATTATTTACTAATGAGTCAATTATTTTTGTATAATGAATTTATATTATCTTTATTAATAGTTTATGAATGATATTAAATGATTTATTATTATTGTAATTGTATTCATTATATTATTTTTCTTAGGAAATATTTTTGTATGTGAAAAACCGCCATATTGTAATTCCGAAAACAACCAAATTGAGCTGAGCTGTGTTAGATTTGTGCCAAGTTGTGCTCTAACAACTAATCGCCTATCTCAACAAAGCGGCAAAAATATAATCGTTTTGCCAGCACAGCCACCTTGTTTTTTCAAAGGCTGCTAAAAATTACACTGCAAAGACAGGAACTCTATTACTTTCCATTCAAAAGAAAGAAAAATTCAAATATTTTAATTTTAAGATATGTTTCCTCAATTATAGCTTCAAACCACGATAGATAAATGAATTCTGAAAACTGTGCTGATTTGTGCTTATCAAGTACTGCCTGAAACCAAAAAAACTATTACAAAAACTGTT
Source organism: Vesta saturnalis (assembly GCA_036346205.1). NCBI lineage: Eukaryota > Metazoa > Arthropoda > Insecta > Coleoptera > Lampyridae > Vesta > Vesta saturnalis. Next base: position 1,158,183 of record JARFJB010002483.1, on the reverse strand, counting down.
GGGCCAAAACCGTTTTCTATATTTTCGAAATTTTCAAAGCTGTGTTTGTCAAACCAAACAACTTTCCATAATGATGATAAAATTATCGTAGTCGATTGTGCACCTAAAAATTGAGTCTTCTGTGTGATGTGCTGAGTTGTGTAAATCTAGTACAACCAGAAACAGTCGAGAAAAATTGCCAAACGTTTTTGGCCCACAAATTTTTTTCTACATTTTTGAAGTTTTGAGAGTTGTCTCAAGTTATGCTGGTTAAGCCCAACAATTTTACCTAATATCAAAATTGATAAGACTATCGTAGTGAATTGTGCTGTACGCACAACCAGCACCATCTTGCGATATAATTTAAAGACTACTAGCCCAATATTGCGGTACGATTAGACGTTAGCATAAAGTTTGTGACACCATCTTGTGTTATACTCAGATTTTAAGGCACAGTTTGCAATATGAGTTTGTGGATAATTTACAAGTTAGGTAGTTTTACTCGACAAATACATAATGACGTAACGAGTCACTTATACTCTCCATTACTTTTTGTTGGTTATATTTTGAAATATGCAACTATTTCAGAAACCAAAAGCTGTGCCTAATAAACCCTGCTATCAGATTTTTCCAAAAACTGCGCCTAATATACTACTAGATTTTTACAAAAATATAACCAACTCGAGTAGAACTGATTTTTCAATATTCCTTGCAAATTGTGCCATATACGAAATACGTCTCCTTGGTTTTTAGTTGTATTCAAAAATTACACCGATAGGAAAGAGTGGCAACTAAAAGGAAGAAATAGAGACCACCTTTTTGGGCGCTCAGTTAACTATGACGATCCGACATAATTTTGCTATTAGGGAAAGTTGTGGGCATACCTAGCACAAAATTTTCAAAATTTTGAAGATGTCAAAAAACGTGTATCAGAACTCAGCACAGCTCACAGAATTCGTTTATCTGTTACGGGTCAAGAATTATAGCGATGTGAAGATAATGACGTAAATAAAAGATAAACTCAAGACCAACTTTTTGGGCGCATAGTTGACGAAGATGATCTGACATAATTTTGACGGTAGGGCAAGCTGTTAGGTTTCTCTAGCACAAATTAGCACAACTTTCAAATTTTCGAAAATATAAAAAAAAATTTGGCCCAACAGTTTTTTTGTAAATATTATGTAATTTTTGTAATATAAATCGATGCTTTGAGTCTGTACTTGATTACACAAATCAACACGGCTTGCAGAATTAATTTATCTGTCATGGTTTAGAAGTTATAATTGAATTTTCTTTTGTCTTTGTGGCACAACTTTTAGTAGTCAAGGCTACATCCAGCACAATTTGTGTTTTTTGAAAAAACGAAATGGGAGTGTTGACCAAAAATGTTCTTTTTAGTTTGGCGCTTTATATTTTGAGAAACGCGATTGGTTTTTGAAGCACAATATGGCACAAACCTAGCACAACTCGGCACAATTTGTTTTTATTTAATTATAAAATAGCGATGCTAACTTGATACACATGACATACTTCCTACTTTCAATACTCAAACGTATATCTTAATATACAGGGTGTTTCATTAAGGCTGGCCACCGGCCATATTTCAGAAACTAGTGGACATAAAAAGTGGAGAAAAAAAATTCATTATAAAAGTCGCCACGAGAAAATCCTGGAAATTATTTTTAAGTTCCGTAATTCATCGCAAGGGGGCGCAATTGAAAATTAAAAAATAAAATTATAAATTTCTCCGAAAATTCCCACATTAAGGTATACTTTTGGTAACATCGTTAGAAAGCTTAGACAATTCTGCATCATTTTGGTCTAAGGCTCATTGGCGTACCGACTTTAATAAGAGTGGGGGAAGCTATTGAATGTGTAATCATTTAAATCGCTGTTATTTTTAAACGACTTATCCGATTGTAGTAAACCTAGGCTTGTTTAGAAGAAAAAGGTAAGTACTTTTAACTGTCGCATCCATTGGTACGCGATAGCTCATAGTAAAATTTTTAGAGGGCGCAATTTGTAATAATACCAGTATTTTTGATTTTATTCAGAAAAATTAAATCATACGGTTATAATTATGACATCATAAGCGGAAATTAGCTTAAATTTGTAACAAAAAACGTAAATAACGCAATTTGATATCTTTATTTGTTCCAGAGTTATGGCGAAAAGAAGACTTTTTAACCGTTTAATTTAATAATTGATTGTTGCTATGGTTTCTTAAGGTGTATAAGTTAGATTAGTAATGAGGAATCTGCATTTATCATAGTCTGTGCCTCCCTTCACACTCTATCTAGGCTTAGGACTAGTCCAAACTAAGCAAATTGCAAAATTTGGAGCGTGTTTAGAGGCCAACGGGCCATAACAACGATATCAAAGTAATGATTGATTTTTGTTTAAGAAACTTTTCAATAGAATGGTACAAAATCATGAACAACTGTTAAAAACTAGTGAAAATCTATAAATGTTCAAATTGACGGCCGTTTTGTAAAAACAACTATTAATTCTTCTTCTGTACGTTTATAACATCATATAAAACTTCTAAGGCATAATTCTAATGTGGTGTGTTGTAAAATAATAATCTAATTTGCTGCGGAACAAAGTCGGCTCGTTTCCATGGAGGTAAATAAATTGAAAAGTTGTCAACTTACTTAATTTTGATTGATGTTGTGTTGTAAAAATTTTTTCCTTCATTAGTTTTGGGTTTCATTGTACCTTATCAGAAATTAGTGCTTTCCTTCAAAAATGTCGTATACCAATGCCGAGGCTTACGACATGCTTGCCGTGTATTATGAATGTTTTCAAAATGCAGCTATTGCGGAACGACAATACGCTATCAGATATCCTGATCGGAGGCACTACACTAGAAAAGTGTTTCGGCGAATGGCAACACGTTTAAGACAAACAGGAAATGTACGACGTATTCCACTTCCTGTCAGAAGACGTCGCATAAGAAATGAAGACAATAGTATTAGTGTTCTTGCGTACGTAGAATCGGAGCCTCACGTAAGCATCAGGGAGATTTCCACAGAACTAGGTGTAAGTGTTGCTTCTGTGTTCAGAATTTTAAGGGATTTTAAGCTGCATCCTTATCATCTAGTTTTAGACCAGGCTTTATCAGACACTGATTTCGACAGGCGGCTCGACTATTGCTATTGGCTGAGAGACATGTGTAGTGAAAATCTTCGATTCCTTTCCAAAGTTTTATGGACCGATGAGGCTACTTTTACTAGCTGCGGCAGAGTTAATTTGCACAATATGCATTATTGGTCGCAAACAAATCCTCACTGGATGCGCGAATTGGATCACCAAAACAGATGGAGTGTAAATTTGTGGTGTGGTGTTTTAGGTGACAGAATTATCGGACCATTTGTTTTTCATGGACACCTAAATGGTGAATCTTATTTAAACTTTTTACAAAATGACTTGCCCAATCTTTTAGAAGACATTCCCCTTGACGTGGGAGCATCCCTGTGGTATCAACATGATGGATGTCCTTCACACTATTCCCGAAGAGTCCGTGATTTCTTAAATGTTAGATACCCAAATCGCTGGATGGGAAGGGGTAGTTTGTTTCCGTGGCCACCTAGATCCCCGGATTTAACTGTATTAGATTTCTACTTGTGGGGAAGAATAAAAGATATTGTTTACGAAACGAGACCAACCACCCGAGAGGACATGATTCATCGAATTGAAATTGCAATAAATTCGATTCCACGAGACGAAATCGAAACAGCTGTTTCCAGTACAAGAAGAAGAATTAATAGTTGTATTTTACAAAACGGCCGTCAATTTGAACATTTATAGCTTTTCACTTGTTTTTTAACAGTTGTTCATGATTTTTTACCATTCTATTAAAAAGTTTCTTAAACAAAAATCAATCATTACTTTGATATCGTTGTTATGGCCCGTTGGCCTCTAAACACGCTCCAAATTTTGCAATTTGCTTAGTTTGGACTAGTCCTAAGCCTAGATAGAGTGTGAAGGGAGGCACAGACTATGATAAATGCAGATTCCTCATTACTAATCCAACCTATACACCTTAAGAAACCATAGCAACAATCAATTATTAAATTAAACGGTTAAAAAGTCTTCTTTTCGCCATAACTCTGGAACAAATAAAGATATCAAATTGCGTTATTTACGTTTTTTGTTACAAATTTAAGCTACTTTCCGCTTATGATGTCATAATTATACCGTATGATTTAATTTTTCTGAATAAAATCAAAAATACTGGTATTATTACAAATTGCGCCCTCTAACAATTTTATTATGAGCTATCGCGTACCAATGGATGCGACAGTTAAAAGTACTTACCTTTTTCTTCTAAACAAGCCTAGGTTTACTACAATCGGATAAGTCGTTTAAAAATAACAGTGATTTAAATGATCACACATTCAATAGCTTCCCCCACTCTTATTAAGGTCGGTACGCCAATGAGCCTTAGACCAAAATGATGCAGAATTGTTTAAGCTTTCTAACGATGTTACCAAAGGTATTTTTTAATTTTCAATTGCGCCCACTTGCGATGAATTATGGAACTTAAAAATAATTTCCAGGATTTTCTCGTGGCGACTTTTATAATGAATTCTTTTCTCCACTTTTTATGTCCACTAGTTTCTGAAATATGGCCGGTGGCCAGCCTTAATGAAACACCCTGTATACTTATTACTCAACTCTGTACGTATTTTATATTCCAACCAATCATACATATTTTTATGATCTTTGATTGACATTGTTTTGAATTCCTCATCAAGAGAAAACTGCAGTTGGTCCATTAACCTCTTTATTAGCTTGATCTTGTTTTTTTCTACACTTTATTGCAAAAGTTGATTAATGTTACAGCAGATAATGAATTGTATATCGATACATCCATTTCTAAATATCGGAAAAATAGGTGTATTGTTTTAGGCCGAGGTAGCGATCTTTGATGCTCATTGTTTTGCTATAAAAAAATACAGGTGTCACAATTTTTCCACAAGTACTTCGACATTAGTGATTAATTATGCATTCGTTGTTAAACGTAATTACAAACATATATTAACTAACATCGTCCTCCATTAAAATTAGGTAGAATTCAAACGAGTAGGTAATTATGGAATTTTGTATGGAAAATATAACTGTAATTACTGTTATCATACGCTAAGCACAAACTTGTATTAAAACTTATTCATGGTGTAAATATAAACAAAACCCTTTTTTAATTGTTTTCTTTTTTTGCTTTAAACTGTATATTGAGCACTTGACTACTTGAACGCTATGTAATGCAAGTAGGCACTATAACGCATACATTGTTAAGGTTGTTAACCCTATATCTATAAGTATTAAGACAGGGCACATTTTTTATTTGTTTTAGTTTTCCGTTCAGTTCTCATCAATCCACTGGTTAAATTAAATGACGGGATAATAAAGCACAATACTTCTAGCGCTCAAATATTTCTGAAGTAAATTTAACCTCTGCATTAACACTTAAAATTTTGATTATAAATAACATTGCGGATATTTTTGAACAAGTGCACGTAAACATTGTGTAAAAGACCTTCAAATTTATTTTCATACAAATTTAAATGACAAAAAAAAGCAAAGACGAACGGAAACCTATTGACCTATGACTTTATTTTTCATATATAGATATTGACGTATGTCAGCCGTAATACATTCATTAACACGGGAAAAAAACTTGGATTGTAAAATAATAAGTATTTTGAATATAAATGTATCCAACAACTAAATTAGAGTTATAAAAATAATTTTGGTTATATAAGTTTTAATATTGATACGGATATTTAAAATACTTAGCGAAAGGGGTATTTAGTATGAGTAACTGATAAAAGTAGTCAATAGGGGTGTTGGATTTGACCCTTGTGGTACACCTGAATTCAAAGTATTGTAACTGTCTACACTATTTCAAGTCAAATTTTTAAATTTTTGTTCATTCGGCCGAGACGTATGGCACTAAAACAATATGATTTAAACACTGACTGATATTCAATCACTAGAGTTTTATGGTTCGACTAGGCAAAATACTTAATTCAAATTAAAAAAAAAGAGAAGGTCAAGTATTGATTAAAATACGTTACTAGATCCTTTATTTTTTTAGTGCAGCAACCTAATTTTACTTGTGTACCTACCCAATCGATTATGTTTGCAAAATTATTATCTTCTTTATCTAATAACACTCATAATAACTACATTGTTTAAATAAAAAGCACTTAGACATTAAAAATTATCTATTGAGAAAACAGATAATTAATAAAGGGTATGATTGGAACAGTCCATACTTTCAGCAAATTAATTAAGATTATTTCAGTTTTCAGCGCAATACAAGGTGATCCAAATCACTATTACTAAAAGAGACGAGAGAGAGGAGAGAGAGGAGAGAGACGAGAGAGACGAGAGAGTCGAGAGAGACGAGAGAGACGAGAGAGACGAGAGAGACGAGAGAGACGAGAGAGACGAGAGAGGCGAGACGAGAGAGGCGAGAGAGAGAGAGACGAGAGAGACGAGAGAGACGAGAAAGACGAGAGAGACGAGAGAGACGAGAGAGACAAGTGAGACGAGAGATACGAGGGCGACGAGAAAGAGCCGATAGAGATCAGAGAGGCAAATGTAACGATAATAATGAGCATTGGGTATAATAAAACACGATGTCCTATTGTCTTATGTGGTGAAATCTGTGTTAGTCTCAAATCACAGGTGTATTATGATTAGAAATTGAAAATTCGTTTGTTTATTTTCCCCCCGACATTTTTTCTATTTTCAAAACGACTGAGGACGTTCAAGCTTGTTTATAAATCTAACAGCCTTCTTGAGGTGTTTCCGATAAGACTGATCTTGTAACGTCTTACGTAATGTATTTATTCAGTTACATCACACTTCTAACTAACTAATTTTGGTTTGCGATGAATAAGGCCTTGATATTTTTTATTTCAAAGCCAAATCGCTGGTGTATTATAAAAATTAGAACCGAAAGTCAGCTTGCTTATTTGATCCCCATGCATTTTTTTCTATTTTCAATAACGACTGATGATGTTCAGACTTGTTTAAGGCCCTTTCCGATAAAGTAGATCTTGTTTGTAAAATATTTTAATTATCATTTTTTCAATTTCCAATCATTCCTTATGACGTTTAGGCTTATTTATATATCTATGGTCCTTTTTAACAGGGGTGTTTCCGATAAGGCAGATCTTGTATGTAAAATATATTCACTTACATCGCACTTCTAAGTTAAATCAATTGGTAACTTTGAATTGTTTGAATTTTGAAATGTTGATTTTAGCAAGCTGTAAGTTATGATTTGATTGAGATTGATTTACGGATGATGGACTATTTTTCCACGACTGTGCCCGCACGTTTAGGGAGAGTAAGCGGTCGCTAATAGGAGCTAGGTATATATAGTAAGAGAATCGTGCTGCTGAAGCATGTTTCATCAGTTTTATAGCTGTAATCTAATTACGTTGGTTTTTACGTAAAAAGGTTTAGGTGAGAAAAACAACAAATCAACTTCGTTACAACTACATTTCAGATAGTGATATGATCAATCATTTTATACGATTTAGCATGTTTCTTATCAATATTTGAGTTCAATTAATCAAAAATTTTAAATTGTTTAGCTATAGGATGGAAATTGATCAGATAATCAATCCATACATTAATCGTAACAGTTATAAATTTTGATATATATCTAAAGGACGACTTGTTTGTCTTTTTTACGTGATTAGGTGGTTAGTAGGTTTTCCCCAACACGCTAGAACTAGTAAAACACAGAACCGAACGTACAGTGAGTATATAGGAAACAGAAAACCTACAGTTATTCACTCATGTGTGAATCTCCCGAGAAGTTCTTTCAATACAGCACTGGTAAGTGATTGTTTCTGGCTTTAACTATTATTTTATTTAATTTATTTACAGTGTTTAATGTTATGCTATAATTACAAATATGGATGTATGTGCTCTAAATTCATCAACATGTTTTAAACCGTTCAAAAGCATTAAAGATTTGGGGTCGAATACAGGATACCCAATCTGAGCGTCATACCGACAGAGTATGGCTGAAAGGTCGTTGTGGAACTGTAGGAGTTTAAATGCGTATACATGAACGTTTCCACAAATATTTCTAAGTTGAGGACGAACGTATACATCAATTTAATGAACAGTTGAGGGGTAAAGATCTTTAGAACCAGTAGACGAAAGTACTAATTCAATATTCATTTATAAAAACGATTTTATAATTCTTATATTATGTAGTGATGAAATTGACTCTTTTTATTATCGATAATCGAGCTCTATTACAAAAACGCTGCTTCAAATTTCCCGCCTTAACGATTGCAGGGTCCTGCATGTACTTTAAAAATATACCGTAAGGTAGAGCCACGATCAATCTCTATTACAGAAAACATTCATTAGTCCATACTCCACTAGATGCAGCCACAAACAAATTCAAATTCACGCAAAAATATACTGTTTTTACAAAAAACATCCATTAATCCTAGAAATCCACAACTCGATGGCGCCTCAAACAAGTCCAAATTTCTCGCCAAGAGGGCCACGACAAGTGGACGAAGCCGCTAAGTCCTTATAACTGTCTTATGAGGGCCCCCTTATTAAAATTACCGTAAAGGGAGCCCTGGCAAAGCGGGCGAAGACTAACACAAATTCCTATACCTGTCTTATATGGTAGTATGAGGACCCCCTTATTAGAATACTATTTATCACCAAGGGAATCTCGACAAGGGGACTAACACCCTAACACAATTTTATTACCTGTCTTATAAGTGAGGGCCCTCTTATTTTCAAATTTCCCACTATATCAAATGCGCGCGCATGACCAATCAGCTGAAAGGCGCGTAACCTATTCTCCAATCAGAACGCAGCGCTTTAAGCTTCCAGCCAGAACACAGCCTGGGCGGAGTTTAAGGACCAACCAAAAACCAGCGATAGCCGACAAACTACGCCCACAAAATATCCGCTATCAATCAGAAACCAGGGGTGTGGTCTACCCTTGGGTCCTCCAATCAGGGCGCTCGGCCTGATGCTGTATGCGCGCGCATAGTCAGCTGGAAGTAAGCGTGGTCACGTACAGGTGGTGCGGGTACAAAACTACTCCACTCAACCCCCCACTCTACATGTGGGGGAAGAGGCGGGGCCACGTAGTGAAAGTGGGAGTGGCCTATAACGTCACAAAAAAGTGGTGAGGGTTGCGGGCCCCCTTCTATTATTGTTAAAGCTACAACATCGGTTAAATTAACAAACCTGTATAATTCCGCCGATTACAATAGTGGAATTTAAAAAACAATTGAACATCGCGTTTTTCAATTCTTAGAGAAAATAACATTTGTTAAATAGAACACCATGTATATTATTCTTTTTTAAGAATCTCATGAAATTTAGAATATACATTGTTATTATGAATTTTTTGCTAGTATGAAAAATACCGGAGTTATAAGAACCTAAACCTAAACTAATTCAGAACTAATTTAGGAGGTTACGGAAACACATGACGTTAATTTATGTCAAACGTGTAATTACTTATCTGTTGAAAATACAGCTGATATTGTGCGCTTTTTGTGTGTTTTGAAAATGGTTTTCTCTCATAGTGAGACATTTGACATGTTGGAAGCTTACTTGGTGAGTAATAAATGTTCGCAAAAGAAGTTTAGAACTAATGAGAATATTTTTAATAAAAAGTAGTTGAAAAATAATTGGCTAAGTAGTGAAGCAGTCAACACAAGTTATTGGTTATTTTGAATCGTATCCCAATAATTCGATAAGGGGCATTGTTAAAGATTCCAATATGACTTATGGTATGTGTTCAGCCCACTCAAATTTTAAGAAAAGAATGTTCGATTTATGACTTAGTTTTAGGATATTTTTAGTTGACCGTTATATCACCTGTGGGTATTTTAGAAACGTTTGTGAACCGGATATCCTTAATCTTTGGTTCGCAAAAGTAAGCATGCCCTTAATAGGAAAAAAATATTTGGTAAAAACGCGGCAATTCTGTGACAGCCTTTGTAGAATATAGATAGGGACATTCATTAAATAAACATTCCTTTAAATGAAATACTTATCTTTTTTCGTCAGAAGATAACTGTAAGTGTTATCGAAACGTTTAGATTGTATAATTTAAAGTACACCATTAAAAAATCCCAAAAAAGATAAGTATTTTATTATGAGTGTTAATGGTGAAAGTTTACATTTTCATATTCCTTTAAATGGTTGAAATTATTTGAATGTATACGTAACCATATTGGACAACTTTTTAATTAAAGAAGTCCGCCGTTATAATTCAAAAACCAAACGTGAGTTTAAGGGCAACACGCGAAAACAGTACGATTCACAGAATACTGAAGAAACATAAATACTCCTCAATAAGTACAAACCTGTTCAAGCATTACTCCAGAGAAATGCTGAAAGAAGAATGATTTTTGCTCTTGGTATATTAACTATGATCAACAAAACGCCAATAATTATCTAAGTATTTTGTGGAGTGGTGCGTCAAACTTTCCTAACTGTGGAATGTTTAACAGAATGTTTAACCATCATTACTGGTCAAGAGAAAATCCCTTGAATCACATGTTAGACCACATACTTGCATAAGTGGAACTTATGCAAGAGATTTTTGACCATTTTTCAGATGAAGTGACTTTGAAAGCAGACAAAATGTCATTTTTCAGCAGGAAGGAGCACCTTCTCACAACTATCAAGAAACTAGTCGTCCTCTGAATAATCTTTTTAATGGCAGGAGGATTAGAACTAATGGACCGATTTCATGGCCTCCAAGATCACCTGATTTGACCTCACTCGATTTTTTCTTGTGGGGTTGTCTAAAAAATCGTATTTATTTAAGACGATGCAATAATGTTGATGCTCTCAAAAATGCAATTCGAGAAGAGTTTTATTAAATGGATGGCAGAGCCGTTTCTAAAACGTAAAAGAATTTCGTAAACGAGTTGACAAGTGTCTTCAGGAACGAGGTAGAATTTTTGAACATCTTAAATGGAGTTGTAGAACTAGAAACTAGAACAAAATGTATGATAATCAAATTTGTGGTTTTCAGTATTTTTTAAACTTTTTTTTATATCATAACTTCATTATAAATGCCGTGATGGTGTCTCCATAGCCTCCTAAATTAATTTAGAATTAGTTTAGGTTTAGGTTCTTATGATTCCGTCATTTTTAATCCAAGCAAGAAGTTTATAGTAACCATTTTTATTCCAAATTTCATAGAGATTCTTAAAAAATAATCATATACATGGTGTTCCATTTAAAAAATTCTATTTTGTCTAATAACTCAAAAACGCGGTGTTCAATTATTTTTTTAATTCCACTGTTGTAATCAACGGAAAAAGTTATACATTTAACTATAACTTTAACAATAAAGAAGTTGCCAATGGTGCGCACTTGATTTGTATCACCTTGTATATAATCTTAATACTACTTAGACAATGCGTTGTTGACATAAAGCTACTTGCCCCATCACAAGCAGGAAATTGCAAAAAGTTAAACGAAGCAGTAAGTTTATTGAAAAATGAGGAATTAAATAATCCTATTTAAATACAAAATTTATTAATAACACTAATAATAATGTTTACATTCAGTGCAACTTTAATTCAAAAAGTCCAAGGATAAATAGGTAAAAAGATTTTTCTGTAATTCCTTTAAAGGTTCTTAAATCGATTTTTTTATGTAAACTTTTGTTTTGAGTTACGACATAAATCTACATTTTTTTTAAATGGAAACTATAGTTGGCTATGAGTTTTTCTGGCCTTTCTAATGATATACATATGAGATTGTTCTTTTGAAAAACTAGATAGGACCGTTTTTTCGGTTTAATTTCAGAATTATTAGTATGGTAAGCCATGGAAGCCGTTGTTGATTGACAATGCTACTCATATTACTTTGACTTTTAGTGTGGAAGTGTTTTTCAGATTGGTTAGCCTTTTTAGTCGCTACAATGCATTTTTATGATCCAGAAAAGTGTGATATGGTTGAATGCTACATTCGGTGTCAAAAAAATTGAGTGCGAGTTGCACAGCCTTCTCGGCGCATATTTAAAATATTGTACGAATATGGATCTTGCTGTAAACCCAGAAATGAAACATTAATGAAGCTGCCAAAATGAAAATGTTAGCATCTGCTATGCAACCTTACAAGTTATAAACTTCACAAACATTATACCCTGGTGTAAATGTTTGGCGTATGAACTTATGTAAGTGGTTTAGAAACAAGTGTGCAGTCGATTCACAGTTTGAATTTAACGTACTTTGGACGGACCAAAGTAGATTTACAAATAGCAGGACGTTTAATAGGTACAACGGGTATTTCTGGTCACAAGAACATCTGCATCATGCCTAGCAATGGAGCTCAGAAATTAAATTTGGGTTTAATGTGTGGTGTTATAGGATCAGTACTGCTTGGTCCATAAATTATTGATAGGACCGGTGAACGTGACCTTCATTTCCTACAAAATGATTTCGAAGATATGATATATGAGGTAAATTTGGAGAGTCGCGCTATGTTGGAGTGGTTCAGCACGATGACACAACACCTTATATCAATTAGGAATACCGAATTATTTAGATACAACTTTTTCCAACTTATGGATAGAAAGGAACACACCAGTTGCTTGACCACCTCGATCACCCACCTGCCTGTTTTGGATTTCTACTCGTGGGGAACGGTAATGGATAAGGTGTACTAAAGGTCGTATGAAGCCGTACTAGAAGCTTTTGCTAGTGTAAATGGGCGTTCTGTAAGAACAGCTCTATTGTTTCCCTTAAATAAAAATGTATGTTCATATCGTTATTAAAAAACAAAAGCTTACACCAGAGAAACAATTTAACTACCTTATAACGAACGTAATTATCTGTATTTTTTCCTTTGAACTTCTCTTAAAATGGAAATTATACGCATTTAAAGAAATTATAGAAAAGTCGTTTTTTTGAAGTATCTAGCTAGGTAAAAGGTGTATATTACAACCTTCCAATGAATTATCTGAACTACACCACATGATGAAAAACTTAATGGATCAAATGAGTACACTCATGAACATCATGTCAATGCTCGCAAATAAAATCAAATAATGGAGTGTAGACTAAAAATTGCAGTATGGAATGCCAACGGCCTGTGAAGACGTATACAAGAAATACAAATTTTTGTATAAACATTAAACCTTGACATATTCATAACCTCAGAAGCCCACATCACTATTAAAAGTTATATAAAAATTCCTAATTATAATGTTTATAGTACCAATATAACTATCAATAATAAAATTAAACACTTTGAACAGGAAGAATATAGACTGGACAATATACAAGCCACTACTATCATTATGAAAACAATCTAGGAGAAACAATAATCTCAGAAATCTATTTCGCACCCAAGCATAACAATAAACAATTGAATTTTAATGAATTTTGCAAAACAAGAGGTAATAGTTTTATAGTCGGAGGGGGCTTTAATGCGAAACAAGCAATTTGTGAGCCTATAACTACAACTACCAATGGAAGGGAATTACTAAAAACAATAAAAGGTAACAAGTTAATTTAACTAACGACACGCGAACCATCATACTGGCCATCTGGTCTTGATAAGAAACCGGACCTATTGGATTTTTGTATAGCTAAAGGATCTGGTGCAAAAAAAATGTTGGTGGAGTCATGTCTAGAACGTACGACAGATCATACACCAGTTATTGTAACGACATTAAGTAATTTGCTAGGAAAACCAAGCAAAGCGTCGCTAATTAAGAGCAAAACAGATTGGAACCTCTTTAGAGAAAAATTAGATGAGTTAGTAACACTGGAAATACCACTAAAAACTAAACTAGATATAGAAGATACTGTTGAAAGTGTAACCAAAGCCATACAAATAGCAGTCTGGAAAGTAACGTTGCATAGCGAAGACATATTTATTGTACAGAAATCCCCGTTAATCGTGACACAAAGACTTGCCGAAAAAATAAAAGCAAGAAAACGTTGGCAGATAACAAGAGATCCATCTGATAAACAACAGTACACTAAAGCAGAAAAAGAACTTAAAAAACTGTTAGACAAATTAAAAAATGAGTCGATAAAAGAATACCTCAGAGAACTAACTCCTAGAGAAGCCACGGACTATTCCTTATGGAAGACTACTCGCAAGCTAAAAAGGCCTCTACAACAAATTCCACCGATAAGAAACAGTGATAACAGCTGGGCAAGAACTGATCAACAAAAGGCTAATGCTTTTGCTGAATACCTAATCACAAGTCTTTAAACCTCGCCCACCAGAAACCCAAAACGAGGAAGATGGAATTGAAACACCACATCAAATGGCTTTCCAACTAAAGAAAACCAATCAAGCATAGATAGAGACAATAATACACCATCGCATTAACCCAAAGAAGGCACCGGGATATGATCTTGTCACTGGTAAAATACTATGAGAACTTTCTCAAAAAAGACTAAAAATACTAACAAAGTACTATCAAACATCCAATACTAAGACTCGAAAACTTTCCTTGTCAATTTAAGGTAGCGCAGATAGCAACGATACAAAAACCACGAAAATGTCTAATTGACATAACATCGTATAAGCCCATTAGTTTAGTCCCAGTCTTTTCCAAAGTCCTAGAAAAAATACTGTACAGTCGTATAATGCCAATAGTCGAAGATCAGCAGCTCATTCCTGTCCACCAGTTTGAGTTTAGAAAAGGGCAAGGAACCATTGAACATATACATCGATTGGGCAAACAACTTTCAAAATAAAAGATACTGCTCTGCAATGTTTGTGGACGTAAGTCAAGCCTTTGATAAAGTTTAGCACACTGGCTTACTTTATAAACTTAAATGTGCCCTTCCACATCCAATACAGTCCTTATTAAAGTCATACCTAACTGACAGAACATTTCTAGTCAAGTATCAATAACAATGCACCGAATTATTACCAACTCTTTCCGGGGTACCACAAGGAAGTATTCTTGGACCTCTCTTATACTCGATATACACAGCAGATATACCACAAGACAATCAGACAACGATGGCCACCTACGCAGCGTACACATAATTTTAATAAAAGAAAACAACTAGGAGCAAAACTCAGTCAAATGTACTGGTTACTAGGCAGGAAGTCGGAACTTTCCATCAGAAATAAAATGTTGTTGTATAAGACCTTTCTAAAACCTGCTGGACATACAGACTAACTCTTTGGGGTTCTGCCAGCACTTCTAACATAGAAATCATACAAAGACAAAATAAGATACTCAGAACTATAGTGACGTACCGTGGTATATACTTAATAAACAATTACATGCTGATCTAACGATACCAGCAATACGTGGAAAAGTCAACAAAATCAATGTTAAATATAAACATAAAATCCCTATACACGATAATGAACTTGCAGCCACATTGTGCGATGGCGAAGAAGAATCCAGAAGACTTAAAAGGTTTAAACCAGATGACTTAACAACGCGTTTTACATAAACATTGTACAGGAAAAATGTAAAACGAATGTACATAGTTAATAGACAATGCGGATTGGAGCATTACTCTTCATCACATGTAAATATACAGCGTGTTCAGCGAGGAATGGGACAGTGCAATATCTCGAGAGCGGATGAAGATTTTTAAATTATGAAAATATTTTTGTAAATATCTTCCAAGGGCGCATATTTGTTGGCACAAAGATTTGAATCAACGCCCATCACCGCCAGGTGGCGCTATCTCACTTCAATTTTTTAAATGCAATGCCCTATTTTTTATTCCATTTTTGGATTCTATGACATATTTGTGATGACTTTTATTAAGACTCCTACCAACCTATCTTTTGTAGTTTCTGAGAAAAAAATAATCCTTGGAATTTTAGCACAAAAACGTAATTTCAGGAAGTGCTCATAACATTTGAGTGATACAGACAAGTGTCTGTCAAGTTTCTGTCAGTTTACAGTTTCAGTTTTGAAAATCATCTGTGCATCTTCAAATTCCATAATTATGTTTACGTTTTCTAACGAAGAATATTTTGATATGGTAATAATTTATGGTGAATGTAGAAAAAATGCAAGGGCTGCACAAGTATTGTATGCTGCCAGGTTTCCCGGTCGACGCCATCCCGGAAAAAATACATTTGTTCGTGTAGCAAATATTTTGAGGGGAACCGGTCATTTTCCTCACCGTAAGTGCGAGAATCGCACAAAGACAGCAACAGATGAAGCACACACCGTTGGTGTATTAGCATGTTGTAGCTTATAACCCTCATGTGTCTGTGAGATCTATTTCTGAAGAGTGTGCCGTATCAGTTGGTTCTGTCCATAAAATATTAAAATTTAATAAATACAAACCATTTAAAATTCATTTGGTACATGGACTGCATGCAGAAGATCAAGATCGCAGACTTAATTTTATCACCGGAGTTTTTATAGAACATTATGCGTAAGACCCTAATTTTCTAGGTCGTATCGTGTGGTCTGATGAAAGCAATTTTTCAAACAATGGAATCGTTAATCGCCTCAATTCCCATTACTGGTCATCAGAAAATCCACATTGGGTAAGAGTAACCAATTTCCAAGTGAGATGGAACATAAATGTATGGTGCGGAATGATAGATGACAAATTGATTGGCCCATATTTTTTTAATGGTACGTTAACAGGCCAACGCTATTTGGATTTTCTTGAAAATCAACTGTCTCCTTTGCTTGAAGATGTAAATGTAAATCTGCGGCAAGTGATGTACTTTCAACAGGATGGCGCACCGGCGCACAATAGCGCAATAGTGAGAAATTATCTAAGTAGAGTGTTTCGGCAACGATGGATAGGTACAAATGGTCCCATTATGTGGCCAGCTCGTTCTCCTGACCTTAGTCCCTTAGACTACTTTCTTTGGGGACATTTAAAGAGTGTAGTGTATGAAACACCTTCTAGAGATGTAGAGGAGTTACAACACAAAATTATAATTGCTCGTGCAAACATACCACGAGAAACTTTAAGAGCGGCAACTAGTGTTACATTAATTAGGCGTTATCAAACGTGTGTAGAAAATGATGGAGAAATATTTGAACATTTAATTTAATTTGTATGCTTTCAATTAATAAAATTCCAAAAATTATTTTTTTTCTCAGAAACTACAAAAGATAGGTTGGTAGGAGTCTTAATAAAAGTCATCTCAAATATGTCATAGAATCCAAAAATGAAATAAAAAATAGGGCATTGCATTTAAAAACTTGAAGTGAGATAGCGCCACCTGGCGGTGATGGGCGTTGATTCAAATCTTTGTGCCAACAAATGTGCGCCCTTGGAAGACATTTACAAAAATATTTTCATAATTTAAAAATCTTCATCCGCTCTCGAGATATTGCAGTCCCATTCCTCGCTGAACACGCTGTATATAGTATTAAGCTCTAGGTTAAGCATACACAACATATGCTCATAGATCGAAAATCGGACTGATTGTACAAATCAAGGAGATAACTAAAAAAAATTCTACAGAGTAACAGCAATGTTTCAGAGGTATTTATGTATTTTTCTTTTGGCCAATTTTACAGATGTTTTTGATTTGTAAATGTTGAATATCTTAATGGTCAAAAAGTTATATGATTTTTGTGTCACAAGGGTAAGCAAAGATCCTGGTATGTCTGCCTGATGGCTACGATCTCCATATTAAACCGCATTAGTAACGTGCAGAGCTTATAAAATAAGCAGGTTGCCAACTATCTACAATGGAGGCGGGCGGGGTCGAGGCAAAATATAAAATAGCTTTAAAACAGTACAACAACACTCGTTTACACAAGCTCAATAAATTTCTTTCGGTCCAAAATAATAAATACATAAACTTTAAATAAATTTGGAAAATACTAAAGTTCAATTTAAAAAAACGCATTCAAAACATAAAAACACTTTGAAACGTATGTGGTACTAGAAAATTTTTAAATATACGCGGTATACTTGCGTTACCAAATTGGTGAAATCTTTCTATATATTTTTGAATTAACCTTTGTATATTGGCTAAAATTACTTAATATCAATAAAATGGATAAACATGAATATTTTATAAACGTGAATAAGAATTTGTAATTGATTAAACGGGATTCTACGTTTTTAAGTATTAAAATAACGTAGCTGCTAAGAGTAATGTTATCTTTGAAATCCATAATCTGTGCTTTACTGAAATATGTGTCGTTTTACATTTAATTTCTGATCTCAATCGAGTCGTAATTTCAATTTTTAACGCTTAATTCTAAACGTTGCTTTCTTGCAGAATAGAAAACAGCATCTAATTGGTTAATCAATTCAGCAACTCTGTGCTTATAAAACAGTAGTCTTATGCTTTTTTTTTATGTCTAAAAAACCAATCAAACGTATGATAACGAACAGCTTGCCAATACACAATATTTCAAGCTAAGTTTCCCAAATATTGATTAGAACGAAATTTAGATTAATTGCACTAAAGTTTGACTTTACCATGTACACTACCTAAAAACTTTTATTTCATACTGTACTGTAATATTGGATTTTACGGTAGAGTGTAGTCGATAGTAAAACACACTTTTACGGTAGGGTAGGATTTTTACGGAACTCAACTCATAGCTGGCGTTATAAGAAAAATGTATTTATTAACTATAACATATTTATCAAAAATAAAGCAAATTAGAACCCCCAATTAGAACTAAGTATATTTTGGAATCTGAAAATTAACATTAATTGTGCAGTTTTCGTTTCCATTAATGTACAGGGTGGCCAACTAAGAATGCGAGGTACTGTATCTGGGAAACTGACCATCGTAGAGGCTTGCGCAAAAAAAAGTTGTAACTAAAACGGCCAATACAAAAACCTGGAAAATATTTTCATGTTTCTGAAATGACCGCTAGGGGGCGTAACTGCAATCTTGAAACTAAAAAAGGGATGTTTCTGTGAATTCTGCTATATTAACCTAATAAAAAAATAACCGATCTTTGAAGTCTAGGACAATCTGAACTTTTTTTATTTGACACTTTTTGACGTATCTATAAAAATAGAGTGGTGGGGGGTATTCAAAGGTTTCCTTAAATCACCCCCGGCTAATCCGATTTTAACAAACTTGAGCGCGTTGAAAAGAGCTTTTCTTGGGCTATAAATGTTAAAATAATTGAAGTTTTGTTAGTTTCATATGTCGCGCTAGAGGGCTTCGTTCGACATTCCGACAGAAACGGTTAATTTTCGCAAAAAAATTAAATCCATTGGTATGACTTTTTTTCATGAACAAGTAGCTAAATGATGCCTAAACAAGCTCGCGAAAACCGCATGTCGATATCTTGTTCCTAACCTAAAATATCGGCCAAAGAAAACTTTATACGAAAATACCTTAAATTTTTATTTTTTTTTAACTATATTTTTCTGGAATTGTTTCTATTATGTAAGTTGTGGCCCTAAAAAGGACCGATTTAAAGGAGGAAGGTTTTTAATACCCCCGTAAATGCTCGAAATGCTGACCATCACTCTGTGTATTGCTGAGGCCTCTTATGGGTAGACAAAACTGTAGCTTCAACTTCGGCTCTGAATAGGTTACCTAGAAATTGCGATTTTAAATGTCTGTAAATTTATTCACCAGAATAAAATCACCCTTTTTGAAATTACTACTGGCAAGTAAGCAATGCTCAACGTTATACGAAAGGCCTATTTTTTGTTTATTTAAATGCATATTCACTATGGATATTATACGAAAAATACAATTAATAGAAGCAGGCAATGGAAAAAGGTACCTAAACAAAACATACATAATACTCAAATTGTCAATAGTTGTCAATACTTTCGCGTTACTTCGAGCAATTTTTGTGCTTTCAAAATGCGTTTTACGAATAATGAAGCTGTTGATATTCTTGCGGTTTATTTTGAATATCTTCAGAATTCCGCAGTAGCTAAAAGAGTTTACGCGGCTCGATATCCAAATCGGCGTTCTTGCCATGTAAGATTTTTTCCCCGATTAGTGGCGAGTTTACGAGCCAATGGTAGCTTTCGGCCTACGTTTCAACAGCAAAGAATTGGAAGAGCACAAGAAAATATTAACCGTGTACTGGGCTATATTGAAGGAAATCCTCATGTTAGCACAAGAGCATTCTCCAATGAGTTGGGCATATCACGGACAACGGTTCAAAATATTTTGAAGAACTATTTAACGAGGTTATGTGTCTGAAATTATGAAATGTTTACTTAAGATTCAATCAATATTTAATCTCATTCAAACTTACTGAGGTGCTCACTTTTTCCTTTAATTACTTTAGCTTCTTCAGTACCTTATTAAGGGCACTTTACTGATTAACATTTGGAAATGTTAACTATAGTAGAAACAGCTGTGACCAGTTGTATCCGATCTCTGTGAAGCTGCCGTTCCTGCATTTATGATAAGTAATTTGTATAGGGAGATCCTCATTCTAACCAAACACAATGTGCTTGTAAAGTAAAACGCTTTATGCTGGGTGATTCAACTAATGAGTAAATACTGTTCAAACATTTAACTGTTGAATTTACGCTTTGCATTCTTTCATTTGCTGTGCATTAATATCTAAATTTTAATTGCTACGTGCTAACAAATGTTATCATAAATAAGGAAGCTATTAATAATTCATGAATGTGAATATTTTAGCCTTCAGCTGGAATTTTCTTTCTCTTTGTTTGTTGCATGAACCTTTAGCGTTTCTAACATTAAAGTAAACTTCAAATTTATGCTTGTAGTTGTGTGATTAATAGTAGCAACATACTATCATTTTTGATGTGCATTGCTTGAAAAATTTTCGTTTCACTTTACTTTTGTGCAATGCTCATTAATTACTTTCACATTTAAATTCTTTTTATGCAATGATAGACATCTGGCTAGTATATTTTGGTTATTTATAGTTGTCAGGTTATGATTTGGTTGAATTAAAACCGAGACTCCGGTTCTTTCTATGACTACGTTTCCATTATTATGGTTGAGGTTTATTTTGTGTTGTGTATTTTGTTTCTAGGTTCAAGGATGGATGTTACACAGTGCAAAAGCGTCGTGTCATTGTACTATATTTTAGACTCAATTAAAGATTTTTTTTATTTTGAAGCGGCACTAGAAAAAGGTCAAGTGTGGTACTATTAAAATTACTTTTTCTTTTTTTGTCAAATTGCGGGGGACTTATAAACATTTTCGGATCGTTTTGTCGATTAATAGCTCTCCCGATTTGCGGTACCCGTTGTTCAAATATTTATACACTGTACCCAGTACGTTGGGATATTTATACTAGTATGCCTTCGGCGAGTTTATGTTAACATTTTGTAGTAGATTTAAAGTTTGGGGTTTATTATTATTAGTACCGAGTATAGCTACAACAATTAAACCAATTTGTGTAATTTTACCAATAGTTTTTTTCTTTATTATTGCGGTTTAGGAGCTATACCCTAACCGAACCTATTTCCTTCTTGGGCTGTGTCCAACTGTATTTTAACTGTAGCGTCTTTCTTAATGTGTCGTAGCCCTTTTCATGGTTTAAGGGCGATATAAAAATAAAGTGGTGCCCTTTTAAATTCTCTGTGTATCTGCGCCAGTTACAAGCCCACGTATCCAAGTGCATAACCGACCGACTGAGCTTGCGGCCTTATTCTTACTAGCTGTTATGGCACACGACCATGCCTTTGTGCATGTAACATATTTCTTAAAGAAAGTTTTTTGTGGGGTAGCCTTAAAAACCTGTTACGCGCTTCCTAAAGTAAGATAAATAAGAAGTGAACATAGGTAAGTTCTAATGGCCATCAAAATATATAGGTATTCGTTTAAACTTTTTTTAATTACTTTAAAAATGCATCCATATCATTTCGGTTTGCATCAGACCTTGAAAGAGCCTTGATCGAAGGTTAGACTATTGCCATTGGATATTAGGCATGATACGCGAAAATAGGGAATTTTTATTACAAATTCTTTGGACCGATGAAGCCACCTTCAGCAGTGACGGGAGAGTCAATCTGCACAATATGCATTATTCGTCTGCAGAAAATCCCCATTGGTTGCGTAGTGTGGCATACTGGGAGGCAGAATTATTGGGCCATATTTTTTCGAGCAACCCCTAAACGGCAATGTATTTCTTGACTTTTTGGCCAATCAATTACCGTTGTTGTTGGAAGATGTGCCTCTGGAAACAAGGCAAAATTTGGTTTTGGAGTTGGATGGCTGCTCAGCACATTTTGCTATTAATGTGCGAGAGCATATTAATGCAGTATTTCAACAGCGGTGGATTGGAAGAGGAAGTCTGTTTCCATGGCCTCCGCGATCGCCAGACTTAACTTGCCTCGATTTTTATTTATGAGGGCGCTTAAAGGACATCGTGTTACGGACTCAACATACTACTAGAGAAGATATAAAAAACCGGATTCGTAACGCATACGAAACATACCGAGAAGCGAAATTGAAGCTGCAGTTTTGTCTAGTCATGAGAGGCTTCAGCAATACATAGAGCGTGATGGTCAGCATTTCGAGCATTTATTGGGGCATTAAAAACCTTCCTCCTTTAAATCGGTCCTTTTTAGGCCCTCTAGCGACGACATGTGAAACTAACAAAACTTCAATTATTTTCACATTTATAGCCCAAGAAAATCTCTTTTCAACGCGCCCAAGTTTGTTAAAATCGGATTAGCCGTTTCGAACATACGGGGGGTGATTTAAGGAAACCTTTGAATAGCCCCCACCACTTTATTTTTATAGATACGTCAAAAAGTGCCAAACAAAAAAAAGTTTAGATTATCCTCGACTTCAAAGATCAATTATTTTTTTATTAGGTTAATATAGCAGAATTCACAGAAACATCACTTTGTTAGATTCAAGATTGCAGTTACGCCCCCTAGCGGCCATTTCAGAAACATGAAAATATTTTCCAGGTTTTCGTATTGGCCGTTTTAGTAACTTTTTTTTGCGCAAGCCTCTACGATGGATAGTTTCCCAGATATAGTACCTCGCATTCTTAGTTGGCCACCCTGTACACTGGACAAATTTCTTCATGACGTATTGTTGCGGCTAAGGCATTATTATTTACATTCGAATTTGTGTTGCAGACATTGCCTCTTGATGTACAGTTTTGAAGAGGACTATTTTTCTTGCCGTTTTGTAACTACTTCCACAAAACTTTCGCTGCTCTGAATTATGCGCGCAATTTCGTTTTTTCCAACAAGAGACTCTTGAGTATATCTTTCAGCGACTGTGCTGTTTTTCCACCCTCAAAATATTCTGAGAACCTAAATATCGGCCCTAAAATCAGCAAGAAGCGCAGAACCTGTACGTCGCATAGAATGTCCGGTATAACTTTCAGGGTTTTTCAAACCCAAAAATTCCGCGATTTTTCTCCCCAGTCCACCAATTATGTGAATTCCAACTCTTTTATTAATGCACTGCCCATGCCGGTATCCCACAAACAACTTATTGTGCTTAACATGTTTTGGTCGTAAATTGACGTATTTTTGGTAGAGAGCCAAGAGTTTAACTCCTTCAGTGTATTTGATTATTGCAAATACTCGTACCTGGTTAGTTTTTGTTTTAGGAATGGTAATAACTACTTGAGATTCAGTGATTTCTATGTCACTTATAGACATTTCATACAGTTCCTCACGACGGCAGCCTCCAGCCATTCCAGTTAGAGAAACCACCTAAAAATAGACATTATTTTAGGAAAAAATTGTTCACAAATATAAAAAAATAACTTACTTTTATCAAAAGATACTCCTTATCAGGAGCATTTTTGATGAATTCATAAACTTCTTCTCGGGTGGGAACTTGTGCTTGTTTAGCCTGGTGACCAACTGAATGATGTTTAAAAATGGTTTCAATCTTGCAAATGTTGAAATATCAATATTCTCAAAGACAAGCAGCATTAATTTTACCATCGAATATTTGCTCCACAAAGAAGAACCGCAGTATTTTTTGGGTTCGAAATGGAACAAATTGTACTAAAACTATGTATTTAAAACGGAAAAACTACTCACCAAATCATAAATATGCCAGCATAGCTTCCTCATCAATTGTTTTCACTTCATGTTGCCGCCCCGATTCATTAAACACCTGGTATTCTTTATTGTAAAGCTCCTCAGACTTGAGGGGAATAAGTTTTGTAGTAGCTCCTTTGCTTTTTTCTATTTCGTCAGAATTCTTCATATTTTCATCACACATTTTTACTTTTTTGACTGATCGCAAATTGTAAACAAACAACCTTAGCGTCTCTAGCAACTCCGCTAACCACGATCTCCGCTAACCACGATAATTATCCGTTTTTGCTTGACGCAGGTTTGGACACATGCATTTTGGTTCTTCTTAATTTTGAGTGGGTTTCAGTATAAAATAAAGTACGTTACGTTATTCGTCCGGTACCCGGACATTACGTGCTCATTACGCAAACAAATTCTGACTCGGCTTCGCCTCATCCGAATTAATCACTTATTCGTACGTAATATCCGTTGTACCGGACTTATAACGTAAATAACTGTAACTTAATGCAGGACCTTGACATAACTACACTAGTAACTATTGTCACGCGTGGTTAAAACGTACCATGAATTCTTTTGTTTTCTTGAACTTAGGACATTTAATACTACCCAGTCTTGCGAATGGGGTAAGGATTATTCAAATTTGGACGTACCAATATGCATATAAATTTTGGAAGCAGTAATTTATGAAATATTTGGAGTTTACGAATTGAAGTAGAATTTAGTATCCCAATTCTGTGAGCGGGGTATAGATTCCTTTTCGATTCGTTTTATCAATAAACTGAAGTTTTTAAATTACGATACAGTTCCACACGTTGCAATGATATATTAGTAAAACGGATTTTATATGAGAGTTTATTATTTTTTGTAAATAATGGTTATTCCCAATTAAAAATTATTAATTTTATTAAATACATAAATAAAAAGTTTACCTCGAGTAGGATTTGAACCTATGACCTGTACTTTGCTAGAGTACCGCGCTAACCAACTGCTCCATCGAGATTCAAACCCCAATCAATGCAAATTTTGTCTTTATGTATGTAGAACTGATGTAAATTCTAAATATAATTATGTTACAATCAAATTACTTATATTAATGGAATGTGATCCTGCAATATCCCAAGGATTCACACATACCAAAGCAACTTGACAAATATTAAATTCCTATTTATTCCTATTTATTTTTTATTATCGTTAATTATAGTTTAGTTGAGTTAAAATTACGTCATTGAAAATTGTTACTTTGTATTAAAAGTACTTCAGGAAACGTAGCTTGCAGTATTAAAAAACTAGTGTTTAATGGTAGTGCAGTTCCTTATTTCTGGACTATTTATCGCATTTTTTTTTGCGGATGAGTTCAGGATATTCGCTAGTTACATTCGCGCGCACAGATAAACAGATGAAAGGAATTGCTGTGAATAAATATCGCTTTAACACATTTTTGTGTATATAAAAGTCAAAGAACGCTTGTAAACAAAGTAATATCTTTGCATATATACGTTAAACCAGATGGAAAAGTGACCGAATCAGTTTTTTTGGTTTAAAGATTTTTCGTTACTAAAGTTCGTGTATATAATTTAAGACGAAGTGAGTATTTTCTTTTTGAGTGAACATTATGGTTTGCTGTTAGAACATTATTTTATGATCTAGTTCATAACGTTTTTCCCGCTATAAAATTTATTTAACAGGTGGCGACTTTGTGACGTATTTGTCATTTATCGTTCTTGTATCTCACGTGTTACGCGCTATCCTAGGCGTAAAATTAGTAATCCGCCCGCTTCCATTTTTCCACTGAGCTACTGGTCCATCTCTTATCTGTTACTTCCGTTCTGCTGCCATTTTTGCCGGTAAGCCTATAAACTGGATATACAGTGAAAAATAAATAAAGGACATTAACCAATATTATTTCTTAAAACAAATAATTCAAATAATTTCCCTGGATAAGCTTTATCTACGACATGTAAGATAACTATAGGTAATTTGAATGAAAGAACGACCTTGTACTAAGTTAAATGCACATTAATTTGATAATCAATAGGGCCCAATGATCAGACATTATCAAAACGATCAAGTTCCTTCTAAATAAGTGGGAAACGATTGCATCATTTAACGTTTTTGTGTAATACACAAATGGGTTATGTTCTACTCCCGCAATGTACTGCAGGACTGCTTACGATAGTTTAATTTTAATATCGCTCACAATTTGTTCATAGCGCTTTATCAACACGATAGAATTATTAGTTAAATCTTAATGTTTTATATTTACACATGTATTAAATCTTTTCATTTAATATCCACAATTAAGTTTAAGTTTAATGTTGCTTCGTTCGTTATTCAACAGGTTGCTCATATTTACATATTAAAATTGCTTTTTTTATTTGCACAGCTACTGCATCTTATTTATTAATTGGCTTATATTTAAAACAAAGTTGAAAAGTGCTTCAAAATTTGAAAGCGCTATTCAGCACACAATGATCAGAACTAAACACAAGTGCCATCGAAGAATCCGTATATGAAAACACTTCAATTACTATACGGTTTTTAACTACGGTACTTTTACAATACCGTAAAAGAATTATGACTGGTAGGATTTAACCTATCACAATGTAACAGGTGGAACAAAGCAGCTAGCGAAGTAATTAGAACACTTTGGATACGTAGTCAGAAAATTTAAACTAATATAAAAGCATAAGACTTTTTAGTAGTAATAGTAGGTGTCATGAACTTTCTAAAACGTGACTCTAAAAATTCATAAAAGGAGTAAAGGGAGAAGGAATCCGAAAGAAAAAATATCAATTAGCAAATAATGTGTAAAGAAAACAAAACAAGAAATTAAGTATCAAGTAAGTAATAATTCGTTTATTCATTAAACCTGTAAAAAGGAAATCAAATTGTAAGTTATCCAAATTATAGTTTCACTGAATAAAATACAAATTAAGTAAACTGTAGATTTCTACCACGAATATTAAATAATTTTAAGTGAAGTTGAGACACTCAAATTTGATATATAAAATTTGGTTCATTTGACCAACTTTCAATATTTTAGATAGCGCACAACTGGTACGAATAATCAGTCAGTTTAACTGAAATCACTATATTCAACACAATAGTTACAAAAATTTGCAAACAGGCAGTAGATTGATGTTATATAATTAGTTATCATAAATTTATTGCCCCGACAACCATGTGAAATGAATGTGAATGTAGACTAACTTGTTTCAATGTCCTCAAAGAGAGATGGCAGCCGAAGGTATGCTGATAGAGTGCAGATGATGGGAATTAACAGTTACAGTAAGTCAAACAGAAGGTTACCATATAGTTTGTGACAAGTTTTTTTACGAGGTAATCGCAATGATATGACCGCTGTGTTTCCATCATCAGTGTTCAGAAAATAGCACAAAAATGTCCAAAAAAAGAGAAGTCCTGTAGCAATTTCAGATATAAGCTAATGTCTAAATGAAGAAAATGTTATAACCCAATGTACTCATCACATTGCACATTTAAAAACTTTATTTCCCAGACAAGATCGTTGAAAAAAGAATATATAGTAATCCTTATTAAATATAAACAGTGCGTTGGATTGTATACTAATGAACTTTTGCAAAAAAATTATCTCTTATCAAATTAGATTCACATTCTACCGCTATATGTCGTATATTTATGAATGTTACATAATTATGTCATTAAATTAATTTCAACGGTATACAACAGTCAATGAAGTATCATAGGAGTTTTAATTAGGGTACATTTGCTCAAAATTTACTAAAAATTGTGAATGTGGAGTGAAATACGCGAAATAAAATTACGCATGTCACAATACATAAGTGCATTCGTGCTATATTCACGTTTGCGATAAGCAAATAGCTTCTTAAACTGCACACAACGAACAAACACCCAAAGTAAAGATTGACTACAGATCATAAATCCAGAATGCACAATTCCTTATATGGGTACACTCTCATCATTTTGGGAACGTGATCAATTTTATGGCGTTGATTCAAATCAACAAATTTAAAGGGGTTTAAGTAGCACATGGTTGCACCGAGAAGAACGTCCAAAACGGTACCAAAGTAATCAAAACTCTACAAACCTACGAAATTTTAACAGAATTATACGCACAATTTATTTTACGTTAAAGTCTATTTATATGTACAAACCATGCGTTAACTACTCAAACTACATTTTATGCTGAGTTCTAAAGCGTTATTAGATAGTATACTGCTCTTTACGTTAATTCTAAAATGTAAATTCCTTCGTCCACGGTAGCAGTGTCGGTTGGAGAACAGATTCTTTCCACCTAAAATTCGGAATAAAAATTATCCAACCACTTAGATACCTATCCTAGATACGCACTATAGTTTTCTGACATTAACCGATATTTTAACATTTTCCAGTGGCGTAACGTTTATATCAACACAACACAGAAAAAAATACATAAATCCTCAACGTGAGCAGAGAATTGCAATCTGCTGTGAAAATGAAGTTCCAATTATTTAACTGAATCATTTGCATATGATGTTATTTCAAACGTTACAGTTTAAGTTTTACTTTTGTTGAAGGTTGGACCTAAACCATTTGTTTGCAATAACGTCAGTTATCTAAAATCATTTTATTTCTGTCGGCGTATGTATGAAGGTGGGATCGTCAGCATATAGAGGGTTAGTTATGTGTCCATCTAATTATAGTGTAAGTTCATTAAAATAAATATCAAAGAAACGTGAACCCTTCACTGAACCTTGCGCTATGCTAATCATTACTACATACTCTTGAAAAGTATTGACTGCAACTTTTTAAATAGGACGCGATAAGTTTTAATGGTATACCTCTTTCTCTGTGTCGTTCCAATTTTAAATTACCGTATCGTGGTTGATTTTGTCAAAAGACCTCGTTAAGTCATGAAACTGAGCACAACAAGAACTATGATTCTCGAAAGTATCTAATAGTTTCATAAATTTTACACACACCTGTTGCCTTGTCTATATCTATATTAATTGGGAAACAGTAAACTGTCTTTTTCAAAAATGTCTACTATTCTGCTTTTGAGAACAATGTTAAATATTTTCCCTATAATTGGGATTTTGGATATTGATCTACAACTTCCGCTGGAGTTAAGATTTCGTTTTTTATATGCAGCTGAAGCATTAAATGTTTTAAGTGCATCTGAATACATGCCTTTTACTAAGCAAAGGTTGATTAGCTTAGCAATAGGTTGAGATACATCCTTATCCATTAATTGTAATAAAGCACCACTTAATCCAGATATGTCGCAAGCTTTAGAATTACTTAATTTCTTTTGTATTTCAACTATTTCATAATTATTATAAATTCTTGTTATGAACGAATAAGTTCAAAGGTAAATATGTAATAAAAAATTATTATTAATTTTATTAAATACATAAATAAAAAGTTTACCTCGAGTAGGATTTGAACCTACGACCTGTACTTTGCTAGAGTACCGCGCTAACCAACTGCGCTATCAAGGTTCAAGCCCCAATCGATGCAAGTTTTGTCTTTATGTATGTAGAACTGATGTAAACTCTAAATATAATGAGATTACAATCAAATTACTTATATTAATGGAATATGAGCCTGCAATATCGCAAAGATTCACACATACCAAAGCAACTTGACTAATATTAAATTATTATAAGTTTTTGTTACGAATAAGTTCAAAGGTAAATATGTGATTAAAAATTATTATTAATTTTATTATATTTAGAATTTACATCAGTTCTACATATATAAAGACAAAATTTGCATCGATTGGGGCTTGAACCTTGATGGCGCAGTTGGTTAGCAAAGTACAGGTCGTAGGTTCAAATCCTACTCGAGGTAAACTTTTTATTTGTGTATTTAATAAAATTAACAATAATTTTTAATCACATATTTCATAATTCTTTGTTGAATAAACATATAAGGTGTTATTATTAAAAGATAAATTTGTCAAAAGAGTATGTTTCAAACATAATATTAAAGGTTGTTCGTCAGAGTTTGGAAAAATAATCAAAATTCGTTTGCTGAGATACTATTTTGGAGATTATGGTTTATTCCTGTAATTCTATTTTTTATTTGCCATAAGGAATTTTGTTTGCTATTAAACACTAGGACCCGATGTGGAAAATTCAATACTCATCATCAAGATTTTCTTAATAGATCACATTACAACTCTGATGTCTCCAACTAACTTTGGTTTTTGGTGGCTGATGGCCAAGTTAACCTCGTTACTGCACTTTATGGGCACCATGCCTATTTGCTCAGATAAGTATAGGTTTTTTATACCATTTAGCTACCTGTTACTGTTACTGACTAATAAACAATTAGACAGATTTAAAACCTATAGTTCCTATCCTTGACACTTTTATATACATTATCTTATAAAATTACTTTAATAACGTACAACGTGCATAAAACAAAATATAACTCAGTAATACATTCATGCCCAAACGGGTCAACATAAATCGCTCTTCGGCGGGAAAAACGAGATGCTGTGGGACTTTCACCGCTTGAATTAGGAGAACTAGAATTGGTTACTATGGAAAAGATTATTAGTGGCGCGCGGGAACGATAAATAATGAATTGTAAAGTTTCAATTCAAAATACCTTAACTTGTGATATTCTAAGTTGTACTGAATCCGTCTCTGTACTTAAGTTACCCGGTGCAAAGATTTATGCTAGGTTAGAATATGTAAGCAAAATTCATTAGTTCTCTATCGTAAAAATTATTTTCAAAGTGTTGTGCTCGTTCAATGTTAATTTTTCCGAGTGATGGGCTCAATAACTTTACTTAGAAAGTAAAACAGATATTTCATTTAGGATAGTTTTAACGACCCTTTTTAACGTATTTTGTTTGCGTTAATTACCTAGGGGTAATTGCACTGATAAGTATAACATTATTTTATTATTAATTAACCTAGCTTTCTTAGGTTGTTTAAAGAATTTATAACAACAACATTTATTAGAGAACAAACTTAATTTCGTTCAGGAGGAGGAACCCTGTCCTGTAATTAATCTTGAGTGGTTTAACTCTGTACCTATTATAATTATCAGTAAGTATCTAGGTATAAAAGTTAAGTAAATTAAATGCCTCCTTTTTGTGTCTATACCGCTCCTTACCACATTAGAAGTGTTCCCTGAAACCTGTAACTAACCGTTGATTTCCCAGTAATTTTAAATACCCGTCACCAAGGCATCATTTTAGTAAGGAACTATCCTGAATTAATTTTGTCAAACACTAAATATTCCGAAGTACCGTCTTAAACACAAATCAGTTTCATAATAGAAAATATAACCCAGAATTATATATCATCATATACCATATACCATCACGTGGCAATGTTTTATTCCATATGTTCTAAACGAAATCAAATCCATTTTCACTGCTATTTTGATGTATAAATCGTTTGATTAGCTGAAGTAGAATTAGTATAATTAATATTACCTTTTGCTTATCATTGTAATTACCCCTCAGTAAATATCGCAAACAAAACACAATTATACGAAAATATTGATTTTATTTTCCGTTTAATGTTACTGACCCAGACTAGCTATAGAAAAGATAAGAAACACACTTCTTTTATTTAAATTTATTTAAAGAATACAAATCCTTTTTAACAGACATATTTTCATAAAATCGTTACAAATAATTTCTAAGAATACATAGATGTATCCTGTACAATTTA
Organism: Vesta saturnalis; assembly: GCA_036346205.1. Classification (NCBI taxonomy): domain Eukaryota; kingdom Metazoa; phylum Arthropoda; class Insecta; order Coleoptera; family Lampyridae; genus Vesta; species Vesta saturnalis. The sequence goes on along the minus strand of JARFJB010002483.1, from coordinate 1,126,577 downwards.
CAATCTTATTAGTTAGGGTATTTTTATTAAAACTTTGACAAACCATTACTTATAGTTACGGTGTGTTACTAATAGTATTTTGCTCAACAACCAGCCATAGACAGCTTACAAGCTACCTAGTGTACGTTCCGCAAAGAAATCAGCGAGGCCCGCCAAAATCTTTCCAGCAAAGTGGAATTAAGTTATGTTATTCACTATTTACTTACATTGTTTTGTTAAAGTTAACCAGGAATTGATTTAGTAGCTTAAAGATTAAAAAATATGAATATTAAATCTTTTAAACTGTTTGTCAGTGAGATCACCAGACAATTAATAAAAACGTAGCTTGGTATGATATACTTATAAAATTGTTGTACGTAAAATTAACAAAGCAAAAAAAATACTGTTTTTAATAAAGCTTTTCTCGATTTTTTTAATAAATCTAATAAGTCTTGAGATATGCACAAAATGTATTCCAGTACGTGCGTGTGAGTGTGGGTGTGGGTGCCGAGTGCGTGTGTTCGTGCGTGTGCATGCGAGTGCGTGTATGCCCGCGCGTGCACGTACGTGTGCCTGTGTCTGTGCGCGAGCGTGCGTGTGCGTGTGTGCGTGCGTATATATATATATATATATATATATATATATATATATATATATATATATATATATATATATATATATATATATATATATAGTGTGTGTGTGTGTGTGTGTGTGTGTGTGCGGTGCGTCGGTTGTGTGTGTGTGTGTGTGTGTGTGTGTGTGTGTGTGTGTGTGTGTGTGTGTGTGTGTGTGTGTGTGTGTGTGTGTGTGTGTGTGTGTGTGTGTGTGTGTGTGTGTGTGTGTGTGTGTGTGTGTGTGTGTGTGTGTGTGTGTGTGCGTGTGTGTGTGTGCGTGTGTGGTGTGTGTGTGTGTGTGTGTGTGTGTGTGTGTGTTGTGTGTGTGTGGTGTGTGTGTGGTGGTGTGGCGTTGCTGGTGTGTGTGTATGTCGTGCGTGTGTGTGTGTGTGTGGTGTGTGTGCGTGGGTGCGTCGTGCGTGTGATGTCATGGTGCTGTGTGCGTGGGTGTGTGCATGTGTATGTGCGTATGTGTGTGTGTGTGTGTGTGTGTGCGCGCGCGTGTGTGCGTGCGTGTGTGTGTATGGATTTGTGTGGAAGTATGCTGGTATCCACAATAATTCCAGAACAGCACGTACGTATTTAAAATTATATACTTGAGCATTTCTCATTTCTCCTGTAGCTGATTACATTTTAGAGGAAATTCAATTGCGGAGAGAGGGTTTCATTAGGACCATTTTGTTTTTTATCCAATATTTTTGAAACAGACCTTAAGCATATCGATTAGTTATGTTGTATAGAATTTCTTGATAAGACGTGTAATTTGGCGGTAAAAAATTACTAATGTAGAATTCAAGTGATAGTTAAAATTTGTACTACCTCTGAATAACGATACAGGAGAATATGTAGCTATATTTTTTAAAGAAAGCTAAATTTCACATTTTTCTTTATAAAGTTTCATAATATATAGCCAAATAAGTTTAAAACTTTATTAAATAAGATTGGAAATATTTAAACCTGTTTTATCGATATTTTTATAGGAGCGGTCAACTTTGGAATTTTTTTCACGTTAGAATACTAACCTCTATCTGACATAAAGGTTTAAACGTTTATCTGACATAGATTATTGTTTTCGTTTTTACAATGTTGCCTATTTTCCTTATGAACGTATTAAAAAAACGAGTTACATAACTATCCTAAAAAATTATTATTAAATACTAGATTTCCTCCGCAAAATTTTGCGTTTAAAATTAAATTTAATAATGATAATCAAATGCATAATAAATTAAATACAAACGTAAATGGACAACAATATTAACGTCGGTTACTAGACTTTTTCAAAAAAATGAAAACCTTACAATAAAATTCTGGCTCCGTTATTTCTTTCTACACAAAATTACCTTCATATCAAAAAATGAGTCATCGAAATCCGTCAAGTGGTTGTCTCGCAATCTGCGTGACCCGATTATTTTAATATACAGGATTTTATTTTTTTAAATTTCTTCTTTGTAGGTTGGAATATCGTGTGTTGTTCCACACCAGATATTTTTTATATCTTCCAATCTTTCAATTGTTAATCGCGTCTACTGTATTCAATCATCTCTTTCGAAGTGTACCGTGTCAGTCTCGCTTACCTACATGTGTTTGCTTTGTCAATCGTTTTTTGTTTAATATGACCAAACCAACGAAGTGTGCTTGTTCCGTGTTGATCGGTGATTGTTTTTTGCATGTCACAATTATTTCTTAATACAGGGTTCCCCATAATAGGCTATCCATTTTAATATTTGCATTACAATTTTTTTAGTTAACAAAACAAACTATTCATTATACTAAATTACAGCTAACTCTTTGGGATTTATGATAACTTTGGCTAATTTAATTCTAACTTTTAAAAATCACGTCTTCTAAATGACCTCCACCAACTTCAAACACATTTTTCAATATTAGATAAAAAGTGGTTCATTACACGGTGTAGCAAACCTTCGTCTATTTCTTCAACTTCTTCACGAATTTTGACTTTGAGTTCCTCGATTGTACCTGTACGACTCGCAAACACTTGGGCTTTTAAATATACCCACAGGAAAAAATCGGGTGCCGTTAAGTCGGGGGACCCCGAAGGCCAAGGCAAATCTCCGAATCGAGAAATGAGTCGGCCATTAAACATTTCTCGCAGAACACTCATTGAGTTTCTGGCGGTATGAGCTGTTGCCCCATCTTGTTGGAATAGTAAGGCATTGTTTAGTAATCCTCGTCTATTTAATTCTGGAATGAGGAATGTCTCTAGCATGTTTACGTAGCGCTCGGATGTTACTATTACAGCGCGGTTATTTTCATCCTCAAAAAAATGTGGACCAATAATACCAAAAGATCCTACTCCACACCACACAGCAACTTTTGGATTATGGAGGTTCTGTGTAAAGATTTCACGAGGATTTTCATTTGACCAGTATCTAAAATTCTGTTTATTAACCATGCCGTTCAAATAAAAATTTGCTTCGTCGCTCATTAGGAGACTGTGAATTGCTCCTTGATGTAAATCCAAAAATTCTTGACAAAATGCTAACCTTGCTTCTTTATCTTGATTGCTAAGGTGCTGTGCCATTTGGTGTTTATAGGGATGAAATTTTAAATCCCTTTGAAGAATTCGATCTAAGCTTCCCTTTGATATTCCTAGGTACGTACCCTATCAATAGAAACTCATCGAAAAGCATTAAAAGATACACTCAATAAAGTGAACCCTTTGTACTTCTTACAATTACTCTTAATCCCCTTGCTCTTATACAGCGGAAAATTAGTCACACATTTACAGTCGATCGACACTTTTCCACGCTTAATGCACATCTAAATTTCAACACCTCACCAATAGTGCCATTCAAGCCCGCAGCTTCACTAGTTTCTAGTTTTTGTACCGCTTTCCTTGTTTAATTCAACTCCACATCGTCCTAGGTTTCATTCCTTAACGCATACACACTCTACTTGTAATACAGCCTGTATCGCCTTTTTCATTCCCGCAGGACGATTGAGACTGAGAAGTTTTAATCCAGTAAGTACAACTTATCAGCTAAGAAAAGTAATTAGAACACTTTAGGTGAGCGGTAAGAAGATTTATTATTTCCACTATACTAGTATGAATGTGGGTAAGCACGAACTTTTTTATAGTGATAGTAGGCGCCATGTACTTTCTAAATTGTACACTCAACAATTCAAAAAAGGGATAAAAAGGAGGGGGAAGCTGAAAGAGAAAATTTGAATTAGGACATATAAAAAGGCACAGAAAAAGCAAAACCAGAAAGTAAGTACTCGGTAAACAATAATTTGTTTGTTCTGCAAATGTAAATGAATGTAGCATTGAATAACCTGCAGATAACTAGTTTGTTCCGTAAACAGAAAAATGTGGATGCCAAAGTGCTTTATAGATAACCCCAAAACAGTCTGTTGATAATAAATTAAATTACTAAAATAAATACAGGGTCTTTTCCGGTCTGTTGCAACGAAAGTTAATAATCAAAACGTGTTTAAAAATAATCACAAAAAGCATTTTAATAGCTAGTAACTACGAAAATTTCTAACAAAAACTACACACACACACACACACACACACACACACGCTCACACGCACACACGCACACACGCACACATGCACACACGCACAGACGCACACACAAACACACGCACACACGCAGTCACATACACAAGGACACACGCGCACGCGCACACAATGACACACGCATACACGCACACACGCACACACGCACACACGCACATACGCACACACGCACACACGCACACCGCACACGCACGCGCACACACGCACACGCACACACGCACACACGACACACGCACACGACACACGCACACACACACACGCACACACGCACACAGCACACACGCACACGCACACACGCACACCACACACAGCACACGCACACCACACACACACACACACACACACAGCACACGCACACACCACACGCACACACACACCACACACACGCACACACACACGCACACAGCACACACGCACACACGCACACACACACACACCACACCACACACACACCACACACACACACACAGCACAACACAACACACGCATACTACACATTTCACGCACACGCACTACATTACACACACACACACACACACTACAGCACACACACACACACATCACAGTCACACACATACATCACACACACACACACACACACACACACACACACACACACACACACAACACACAGGAAAATCACGATATACACTATTTTATGTTCTACACGACTTTATTATAAAAATTTTACAAACATTCTTAAGGCACATATCTAATAATCATTTCAGAAATAGGATAAACGTTCAGTTTAGCGAACCATATCACATTTATTTCCTCTTAGGGCGCCTTGTATTGATATCTGAAATTTAAAAATATCTTAAGCCATTTTAAAATCTAAGTAATCTTGATTTTACAAGAAAAGTATGATAATATTGTAATGACATAAACAACTCATACAAATAGTAATTAATCTAATCTTACTTATATGGTAATTAGAGCGAACGCATTGTTTATATCTGCATACATATGGTATTGTTTTAAATATTTTAAAAAAACATTAATTTAAAATAATTACTCAGTTATCTTGCATTGTCGTTCCTAAGTATGAAATATCTCTGATAATGACTAAACTTTAGCATATAACCAATATACGATATAAAATGAGCTTATCATTTTAACGTTCCCCTAATAGGAAGTTATTAAGCGGACTTAGATCGTCTAATATCCATGACATTCTACGTAAAATCTTCCTATTGGTTTAAAGTTATAAAATAACGTACAATAATATACGTTGATCTGTTCAATTTCTATATAGCGTAATATTGAAACCACAAGTCTGTTAATGAGAAAACTTGAAACATTACTTTATTAAAGACCTTTAACAGTCGATAATAACTTATCCTTCATATTATAGTTAAGTAAGCAATCAATCGTCATTTAATATAATATTCTTGTCATAACAATAAACATATTATCTACGTAAAGATTTATATTCTAACAATAGCCAAAAATTGGCACGTTACAGCGTTTGGGCTCGTTTACAATATGTAGCTTTTCTATATACCAGTAATGTTCATTATTTTTATTGAACAAGTCATTACTACAAAATTCTATGCTCGAACAGTTGTCTCCTTGGCGCAACTGTCGGCTTACGTGTATTTTAAAAGTTTTTTCTAAAGTTCTCTAGATTTTTGTTTGCGGGAAATCAAAATTATGCGAAACTTCGCGAGTGGATACAGATTTGTTATTATTGACCTATGATAACATATTAGTGTAAGGATATATGCATGTATTTAATAGTGAGGTCGGTAGAGGCGAAAAACGTATATCGTAATTTACCCATTTTTTGGCAGTAAGTTAAAAACAAAAAATGTAGCTCAAGCAGTTAATCAGCATAAAATTTAGCAAAGTGCCGAATTAAACCTGGGTTCTATTTCTTATAATAAGCGAAATCTCCATGTTTAAGCTCGAATCTGAATCACCCTGTACACACCTACTACAGAAAATTTTCCAAAATTTTATTATAATTTGATGGTAAATGATCTAAACCATTTTTACTATTACAAACATTATTTATGTTAATTTTAATGTCCACTTCCGAAAGGAATACAGTTTATATAGGCATTTCTTTGCAACCTCTAAAGAATGGCATCACACAGCATAAATCGGGCGTAAGAGTGAAACCAAGAAGTACCGCTTTAGCGAAACATTTCGTTGAAAATAGCATTTATTTGACTATAATAAAACACAAATTTTAGAGATTGAAAAAATATTGATAAGCGTTTACTTTTGGAAATGATGCACATTAAAATTAACAACAATAGTGTTTGTAACGGTAAAAAGGGTTTTGAGCATTTACCATTGGATTATAATCAAGTTCTGCAAAATTTAATGCAGTTAATTGTCAATTTTTTCAATTTGTATTTTAATAAAAACACGTAAACAAAAATTACAACTAATTCCTGGAGTTGTACTAAAATAAATATTAAAAGCAACTGTTAAAATAAATTTAAAAAAATTAAGAACAACTTATATTATAATTACAATTACGTTGAGCAAGTTTGCCGTGGGTCTACATATGTTTGATAACCATATAGTAGATAAAATATATTTAACAAAACATGCTAATAAGTACGAACTTGGTTGCTGTAAAAGCTTAGAAATTTTAAAAAACAAACAAATTCTAATAATTAATGATGACCAAGAACCATTAGGCTAATCGTGTTCATATTCTTGTTCGTGTTTGAGCTTGAGCTTGAGCTTGAGCTTGGGCTTGATCTTGATCTTGAGCTTGAGCTTGAGCTTGAGCTTGAGCTTGAGCTTGAGCTTGAGCTTGAGCTTGAGCTTGAGCTTGAGCTTGAGCTTGAGTTTGAGCTTGAGCTTGAGCTTGAGCTAGCTAGCTTGAGCTTGAGCTTGAGCTTAGCTGAGCTTGAGCTTGAGCTTGAGCTTGAGCTTGAGCTTGAGCTTGAGCTTGAGCTTGAGCTTGAGCTTGAGCTTGAGCTTGAGCTTGAGCTTGAGCCTGAGCCTGAGCCTGAGCCTGAGCCTGATCCTGAGCCTGAGCCTGAGCCTGAGCCTGAGCCTGAGCCTGAGCTTGAGCTAATGACTTTTGTGTACAATTGACCATAACTTTTGAAATACCCCGTATAACGGAATAAAACCCTACATTGGAAGTATGGGGGAGATGAGCTTAACCTAAATTTGAAATAATATATAGGGTGTCCCATTTAAGAAAAAGTATGTTTGGTTCACCCTGGTAATGTGTAGCACCCTGTAAATACGAAAAAGTTTGAAGTTGCTTATAATTTTTGTAAATAACTTTTTTTGATATCTCCTTTAATAACGGATATATCGTATTTTGACGCACTAATTCCACACCCTGTATATATGGTAGGTATCTACTGCGTGGAAGGAGGATTTCTCCTTAACTACTAGAGATATCAAAACCAATTTTGTTGTTGTAATACATGATCATTTGACATACATTCTAAAAATATTTAGGTATATACAGGGTGATTGACAAGAATATTCCAACCCAAACCTGTGTTTTTTTATGCAACACCCTGTATATTTTTGCATTTTTGATTCACTGTTATATTTAGAATAAAAGTATAGAAATTTGTATCTGTATCACTAACTTCTGCAGCATTATTTATCACGTAAATACACTGCACATTATCACAACGCCGACTATAAATAGTCTACTAATAAACAAACTGGGAAGACATGTACAACTATACAAAGATTAACAACGCAAATGTAATTGTTCTCAATTTTCAAATGCAACACCCTGTATATTTTCACTTTGAATTCCCGTAAAAAACAATGAAGGTTCACCAAGACGCCTCTGCAAACAAACGACTTGACACATCACAACTACACTCACACACACCACATCCAACACCACACACCACACACACACACACACACGCACACACACACACACACACACACACACACACACACACACACACACACACACACACACACACACACACACACACACACACAACAAAGGAAAATCACGATATACATATTTCGCGTCTACCGACTTTATTATTAAAAATTTTACAAACATTCTTAAGGCAGTTTTTTATATCTAATAATCATGTGTTTTCAGAAATATGATCAAACCGTTCAGTTTCGCGGAACCATCATCAAATTTATTTCCTCTTAAGGGCGCCTTGTTTGATATCTGCATCATTGGATAAAATATTTTAAGCCATTTTTAAAATGTTCTAAGTAACTTGATTTACAAGAAAAATATTAATAATAATATGTAATAAGCATAAACAACTACGATAAAATAGTAATTAATACTAATAGGAAGGTTATTATATGGGTAATTAGAGTCCGCAAATACGCATTGTTTTATCTCTATTACATATGGTATTGTTTTAAAATTTCAACAAAAATAACATTCAATTCAAACAAATTACCAGTTGATCTTTGCATTGTCGTTCCTGGAATGGTATGAAATATCTGCTGAAATGACTCTATAAACGCATCTCTATTATCAGAGATATACAGATATACATGGCTTATCTTTTACGTTCCCCTAAAGGAAATAATTAAGCGGACTTAGATCAGGGTTAATTGCATGCCATCGCACATTGCTCTGGTCTCCTATCTATTTGTTTAGAAAAACTGTATTTAAATATTATTTTACGGGTCCGTATTATGAGGAGACGCCTAATCCCGTTGCCGCCACAATTCTCTTGTTATATTGAGCGAAACCTTTTTAGATAAACCCATAACTGATTATTTAAAAACTCGAGACATTTCTGAGTATTTAACTTTCCTTCCATAATATGAGGTGTCAGAAGCCTGTTATGCCACATCCCAATCCATACATTTACAGAAAATCTTCCTTGGCGTTATAACAAATAAAAAATTATGCACGTTTGATTGTTATATTACAAAAGGTAAATTACACCACGGTCTAGCTCAATGAGGTACAAACTTATGAAATTACTGTCATTGAAAGCCCTTTTTGAACAGGTCGTGAGAGAGGCAGAGATGTATCCGTAGGTATAACCAGTATAAAGCATTTTGTTTGTTGGACGTCACTCAATGTATAGGTTTAATAATTAAAACAACAAAAATTGAGAAAGTTGTACCTTAATAGCATAATATGTAATCTGAATAAACACTAAACAACTATTTATATTAATTTATTGTAAGTTTTTTTTATGAACGAATAATAACTGTATTTAGATGTATATTTAATGAAGCAAAATGTCTGATTAATATCAGCATAACATAACTGAAACGATATTTCTCGCAAAAATTTACTATTCTAAAATTACTAAATTCAACACAACTACATAAGCTTATAATCTATATTTACTAAAAATTCAAAATGCAATATGATCCAACACTGTATTCAATAATAATGAATCGTATTCTTGACATACGTCGACAAATATTACGGTACTATAGGTTATGAACTCAAATGTTTTATCTTAGGAACAGAAATCAACTTTATAACCGTATCAACACATGAACTGATTTGTTTGCCGTGGGTCTACATATGTTTGATAACCATATAGTAGATAAAATATATCTAATAAAACATGCTAATAAGTACGAACTTGGTTGCTGTAAAAGCTTAGAAATTTTAAAAAACAAACAAATTCTAATAATTAATGATGACCAAGGACCATTAGGCTAATCGTGTTCGTGTTCGTGTTCGAGCTTGAGCTTGAGCTTGAGCTTGAGCTTGAGCTTGAGCTTGGGTTTGGCTTGGGCTTGGGCTTGAGCTTGAGCTTGAGCTTGAGCTTGAGCTTGAGCTTGAGCTTGAGCTTGAGCTTGAGCTTGAGCTTGAGCTTGAGCTTGAGCTTGAGCTTGAGCTTGAGCTTGAGCTTGAGCTTGAGCTTGAGCTTGAGCTTGAGCTTGAGCTTGAGCTTGAGCTTGAGCTTGAGCTTGAGCTTGAGCTTGAGCTTGAGCTTGAGCTTGAGCTTGAGCCTGAGCCTGAGCCTGAGCCTGAGCCTGAGCCTGAGCCTGAGCCTGAGCCTGAGCCTGAGCCTGAGGTTGAGCTTGAGCTAATGATTTTTGTGTACAATTGACCATAACTTTTGAAATACCGTGTATAACGGAATCAAACCCTACATTGGAAGTATGGGGGAGATGAGCTTAATCTAAATTTGAAATAATATATAGGGTGTCCCATTTAAGAAAAAGTATGTTTGGTGCACCCTGGTAATGTGTAACACCCTGTAAATACGAAAAAGTTTGAAGTTGCTTATAATTTTTGTAAATAACTTTTTTTGATATCTCCTTTAATAACGGATATATCGTACTTCGACGCACTAATGCCACACCTTGTAGATATGGTAGGTATCTACTGCGTCGAAGCAGGATTTCTCCTTAACTACTAGAGATATCAAAACCAATTTTGTTGTTGTAATACATGATCATTTGACATACATTCTAAAAATATTTAGGTATATACAGGGTGATTGACAAGAATATTCCAACCCAAACCTGTGTTTTTTTATGCAACACCCTGTATATTTTGCATTTTTGGATTCACTGTTAATTTAGAATAAAAGTATAGATTATATACTTGTTATCAAATGTATCACTAACCGTTCTGCAGCATTATTTTGTAAATCTGCTTATACCGCCGACTATTAATAATAGTCTACTAATAAACAAACTGGGAAGACATGTACAACTATACAGAATGATTAACTTACGCGAAATGTAATTGTTCTCAATTTTTTCAAATGCAACACCCTGTATATTTTTTCACATTTGAATTCTCCGTGAAAAGTAGATACTAATTGATAATAGGTTTCATATCCATAAGACGGGCCTTCTTGAGCAGAAATCTAAACGATTTTGAAAATCTATTTCACTTAAAGCTTGGCATTGCTCGATGTAATAAAGATGCAATTTGTATTTTTCAATAAAGCTGCAAACTGTAGTTCTATTTAGATCTAGGTGTGTACGTAAGAGATGCCACAACGTGAAAATCAATTTCTTCATTTGCGCTTGTTTTTGAACGCTTGGAATAACATACACTTCCAGAATTTATAAATCTCTCAGCCACATTCATAAACAATTTTTTTCGCGGCTGTCTTCTCTCTGGATATCGTTCATAGTACAAAGGGGTAGCCATCAAAGCATTTCTTTGAGCTTCGCCGTAAATAAAGATCGACCATTTCTTCTTTGGAAAAATTCATTTTATACAAAATTGACAAAACGACAATCCAAACATACAAACTAATGGAACAATATTTTAATGATTATACAAACGTCAAAATCAATATATGCAATTTTCCTATTTATTACGAGCCAATAGCCTACCTGATTTGTTTTGTTGAATTCTATTGTCAAAAATTTTGTATTTTCAGAATATTTTACGTAAAAGCGTCAATATCTCAAGAAGGGTCCGTCTTATGACTATGAAACCTATTATCAATTAGTATCTATTTTCACGGGGAATCGAAATTTGAAAAATATACAGTTGGCATTTGAAAAATTGAGAAAAATTACATGTCGTTAATTAATCAGTAAATTTACATGTTTTCGAAAAGTTTTCCAAGTTTGTTTGTTGGTAACTATTACCTATGATATAACAGATTTAAAATCGTGGTGACACGCTCGCATCGTGGTTCACAAATTAACCTATTTTGGTACTAAAGTGACGAATCTCAGAACTTGTGATAAGTACAAATTAAAACTTATTCAAAGTAAAGTGAACCAATAATGCAAAAATATAGTTCTGACATAAAACTAAAAACTATTTATATTAATTTATTGTAAGTTTTTTATGAACGAATAATAACTTATTTAGATGTATATTTAGAAGCAAAATGTCTGATTAATATCAGCATAACATAACTGAAACGATATTTCTCGCAAAGATTTACGATTCTAAAATTACTAAATTCAACACAACTACATAAGCTTATAATCTATATTTACTAAAAATTCAAAATGCAATATGATCCAACACTGTATTCAATAATAATGAATCGTATTCTTGACCTACGTTGACAAATATTACGGTACTATAGGTTATGAACTCAAATGTTTTATCTTAGGAACAGAAATCAACTTTATAACCGTATCAACACATGAACTGATTTGTTTGGTCAAAACGTGATTTGCATAAAAGGATACTTCTTTATAAATTACTCTGTAGTGGGATCATTTCCAATTCATAAGCTGTCAACAACGTGCCAATAAACGAACATATATGTAAGGTAATGTTCATATTTTCCAATTACCAATAATGGAAAAACTACAAACGCAGGCAAACTAACAGCAAGCGTACTAACAGCAAGCGGTAATGACACGAAGGTATCCTCATTTTTAATTATTCATGACAAAAATTGCATATCATCCACTCCATTTAATGCCAGTTAAGTTCGTAACGTCACACCACACTTTGTAACAATACGGAAATTTATTAAAATAAAAGCTTTTTCATAACACCAGCGGCCCTCCTTAATGTAGGGACGTACTTTTCGTTGTTCCCGGATAAATATAATATATATAAAATGTAATTAGACGCCTTTATATGCCTTAGACAAGGGAGGAAAACGTATTTAACTAGACTGAACGGTAGAAGAAACAGAAAGGAAGTCAATCAAGGGTCAAAGCGTGTCGAGCTGGGCACAAAACAGAATTGGTGTATTTAAATAGCCCTTGCAGACGATCAAAATATATAGACAAGTACTCGTAATTAAGTACACTAAAGAGAAAATATTGACATATACTAAAATTTAATTATTGAAAGAAAAAATACCAATGTAACGTAAGTATATTTATCAATAATGATGCAAATTTCGAAACTTAATTAAGGTAACGATAGCCAAAAATTGAAAACAAATTAAAGTAACAATAGCCAAGAATTGGCACATTACAACGTTTGGGGTCGTTTACAATATGTAGCTTTTCTATATACCAGTAATGTTCATTATTTCTATTGAACAAGTCATTACTACAAAATTCTATGCTCGAACAGTTGTCTCCTTGGCGCAACTGTCGGCTTACGTCGTATTTTAAAAGTTTTTTCTAAAGCTCTCTAGCTTTTGTTTGCGGGAAATCGAAATTATGCGAAACTTCGCGAGTGGATACAGATTTGTTATTATTGATCTATGATAACATATTAGTGTAAGGATATATGCATGTATTTAATAGTGAGATCGGTAGAGGCGAAAAACGTATATCGTAATTTACCCATTTTTTGGCAGTAAGTCAAAAACAAAAATGTAGCTCAAGCAGTTAATCAGCATAAAATTTAGAAAAGTTCCGAATTAAACCTGGGTTCTATCTTTTATAATAAGAAATCCATGCTTAAGCTCGAATCTGAATCACCCTGTACACACTACTACAGAAAATTTTGCAAAATTTTATTATAATTTAATGTAAATGATCTAAACCATTTTACTATTCAAACATATTATGTTAATTTTAATGTCCACTTCCGAAAGGAATACAGTTTGTAAATCTGCTTATACCGCCGACTATTAATAATAGTCTACTAATAAACAAACTGGGAAGACATGTACAACTATACAGAATGATTAACTAACGCGAAATGTAATTGTTCTCAATTTTTTCAAATGCAACACCCTGTATATTTTTTCACATTTGAATTCTCCGTGAAAAGTAGATACTAATTGATAATAGGTTTCATATCCATAAGACGGGCCCTTCTTGAGCAGAAATTTAAACGATTTTGAAAATCTATTTGACTTAAAGCTTGACATTGCTCGATGTAATAAAGATGCAATTTGTATTTTTCAATAAAGCTGCAAACTGTAGTTCTATTTAGATCTAGGTGTGTACGTAGCTCTCTGGTACAATTTGCGAATTTTCTATAAGAGATGCCACAACGTGAAAATCAATTTCTTTATTTGCGCTTGTTTTTGAACGCTTGGGATAACATACACTTCCAGAATTTATAAATCTCTCAGCTACATGCATAAACAATTTTTTTCGCGGCTGTCTTCTCTCTGGATATCGTTCATAGTACAAACGGGTAGCCATCAAAGCATTCCTTTGAGCTTCGCCGTAAATAAAGATCATATCGACCATATCTTCTTTGGAAAAATTCATTTTATACAAAAATTGACAAAACGACAATCCAAAAACATACAAACTAATGGAACAATATTTTAATGATTATACAAACGTCAAATCAATAGATGCAATTGTTCCTATTTATTACGAGCGGCTAGCCTACCTGATTTGTTTTGTTGAATTCTATTGTCATAGTAAATTTGTATTTTAGAATATTTTTACGTAAAAGCGTCAATATCTCAAGAAGGGTCCGTCTTATGACTATGAAACCTATTATCAATTAGTATCTACTTTTCACGGGGAATCGAAATGTGAAAAAATATACAGGTGGTGCATTTGAAAAAATTGAGAAAAATTACATGTCGCGTAAGTTAATCATTCTGTATAGTTTTACATGTTTTCGAAAATTTTCCCAGTTTGTTTGTTGGTAGACTATTATTAATAGTCGGTGGTATAAACAGATTCACAAAATCGTGGTGACAACGCTCGCATCGTGCTTCCAAATTTAACCTTATTTTGGTACTAAAGTGACGACATCTGCAGAACGGTTAGTGATACAGATACAAATTTCTATACCTTTATTCTAAATGTAGTAGTGAACCCAATAATGCAAAAATATGCAGGGTGTTCCATCTAAAAAAAATATAGGTTTGGGTTGGCATATTTTTGTTAATCACCCTGTATATACCTAAGTATTTTTAGAATGCAAGACCAATGATCGTGTATTACCACGCCAAAATTTATTTTGATATCTCTAATAGTTAAGGAGCAATCCTCCGTCACGCAGTAGACACCATGTATATATATATATATATATATATATATATATATATATATATATATATATATATATATATAGTGAGTCATTAGTGCGCCGATCTATGTCAGACTTAGATGTGCATCGAATAAAAATAGTTTTATCCCTATAGGGTGTTCCATAATTGCAGGACCGGACTCAGCTTTGTTTTGTTAAATGGAACCCTATATTTATTTAATTTTATTATTATTTGTCTTGTTGAATGCTAAAAAACGGTAAATTTATTTTGTGGCGTTGCCAAGTTAGAGCATTTTTTCTTTAAAAAAGTGAAAATTTATACCTTTACTTAAATTGTTCTGAAGACTAATTAACAGTAGAACTGTAAGGTTTGACAGACGGGTAAACACGACCTTGCTCTATCTTTTGACCATACTTCCTGATTATACATACTGGGTGTTTACAAAATATGGTCAATTTTTGCAAATTAGAAATGACCATAACTTTTGTTTTTTAAATGGAACACTCTGCATTTTATCATGTCATTGTGTTCTGTTTTTAATTCTCTTGCTTTTTTATTAAGCAAACAACAGAATATAAATTATTGAGAAAATTATAATAAGTTATAACTAAATCAAATGCTCGATGTGTCGGATTTGTATTGTCATAATAATGGAAATTATGCCTGTTCACAAAACCATTTTTGTGAAAGGTTGCTTCGTCGGTCATCAAAATGTATTTAAAGAAATAATTGTCTTGTCCTAATCGTTCCAGTGCCCACTGGGAGAATTCCAAGCGTCTTTGATAATCATTTGCATTCAGCTCTTGGACTAGTTGAAAATGGTATGGATGAAATTTATTTTTTCGAATAATCTTGGAAACACTAGTTTGACTAATACCTAAATCAGCACTAAGGTTTCTTGTGCTAACGTTTGGATTTTCCACTACACTGGTTAGTACCAGAAATACGTTTTCTTCGTTTATAACCCTTTTTTCTCGTTCTTTTCTATCGTATTGTACATATCCTGTTCTTTCAAATCTTTCTTTGAGTTGAAACCAAGAAGTACCGCTTGCAAAACATTTCGTTGAAAATTTAAACATTTATTTGACTATAATGAAAACACAACATTTTAGATATTGAAAAATATTGATAAGCGTTTACTTTTGGAAATGATGCACATTCAAAGATTAACAATTAATAGTGTTTGTAACAGTAAAAGGGTTTTGAGCATTTACCATTGATTATAATCAGTTCTGCAACAATTTAATGCAGTTAATTGTCAAATTTCTTCAAATAATTGTATTTAGATAAAAAACACAATCCTAGGTTAAAATATTGCAAAAAGAATTATTATAACAAACGTTGAGCAAGTTTGCTGGAAGTCTTAAATACAATATGTTTGATAACCAGTACAGGTTTAGATAAACATATGATTTAACAAATCATGCAATAAGTCAACTTGGTTTGTAATTTTTTAAGTCTTAGAAATTTTAAAAAAAACAACATTCTAATATTAAATGATGACCAAGAACCATTATGTAATCGTGTTCATATTCTTGGTTCGTGTTTGAGCTTGAGCTATGAGCTTGAGATAAATGACTTGATCTTAGAACATGCTAATGAGCGACTTGAGCTTGAGCTGAAAGCTTAGATTGAGCATTTTAAACAATAGCAATTGAGCTATATGAGCAGCTAGTTGACCTTGAGCTAATTGGCTTAGCTTATCTGAGCTTGTAGTTGAGCTTGAGCTTGAGCTTGAGCTTGAGCTTGAGCTTGAGCACTTGAGCTTGAAGCTTGAGCTTGAGTTGAGCTTGAAGTTTAGCATTGACTAATTGAGCATGCTTGTAGCATTTTGAACTTAGTTAGGACTTGAGCTTGAAGCTGAGTTGAGCTATGAGCTATTAATTTGAGCTTGAGCTAATAAGCTGAGCATTGCGAGCTTAGTTGACTTAGAGCTTGACAGTTTATGCTTAGGTCAATTGAGCTGACTCAGCTTGTTAGCTTAATGAACCTTTTAGCTATTAATGCTTGTGATGTAACGTGATTTTGGCGTTGCAAGTTGAGCTTCTAGGAAGCTTGAGTTCTAATGTTAGCTAATTGACAGTTAGAGTTTGCAGAGGTAGCTTGAGCTTGACCATGACTCTTGAAGTACTAGGCTGTTAAAAGCAATTTGAAAAGCCATAATTGTAAAGACCTGCATTACGATTTGTCAAGCTTTATTAGAGCACAGATTGAGTTGAGATAATAGTATTTAATACAATTGACCATAACTTTTGAAATACCGTTATAACGGAATCAAACCTACGTTGGAAGTATGTAGATGAGCTTAATCTAAATTTGAAATAATATATAGGTGTCCCATTTAAGAAAAAGTATGTTTGGTTCACCTGGTAATGTGTACCTGTAAATACGAAAAGTTTGAAGTTGCTTATAATTTTGTAAATAACTTTTTGATATCTCCTTTAATAACGGATATATCGTACTTGAACTAATGCACAACCTTGTAGATATGGTTGGTATCTCTGCGTCGAACAGGATTTCTCCTTAACTACTAAGATATCAAAACCAATTTTGTTGTTGTAATACATGATCATTTGACATACATTCTAAAATATTTAGGTATACAGGGTGATTGACAGAATATTCCAACCCAAACCTGTGTTTTATGCAACACCATGTATATTTAATTTTGATTCACTGTATATTTAGAATAAAAGTATAGAATTTGTACTTATCACTAACCGTTCTCAGATTGTATTTAATACCAAAATTTAGTCAATTTTGGAATCAATGCAAGTTGCACCATTATTTGTAAATCTTATAGCCGACTATAATAAAGTCTACTAATAAACAAACTGGGAAGACTGTACAACAAAGAATGATTACAAATGCAAAATTGAATTTTTCAAATTTTCAAATCAAATGAGTAAATTTTCAGCATTTGTTCTCCACTAAAAGTTATATTGATAATAGGTTTCATTCATAAAGGCTTTTAGAAAATCTAAATTTTGAAAATTTTCACTTAAAGTTGAATTTAAAGAAACGTCTTTAGTATTTCAACAAAAAAATAAATAAAATTAAATAATAGAGGTTCCATTTAACAAAGCAAAGCTGAGTCCGTCCTCAATTATGGGACACCTTAAGGATGAAACTATTTTAAATTTTTTATTTTTAATAATAAAAGCAGGATCTTCCGACGGCACACTAATGATCTTCCTATATATATATATATATATATATATATATATATATATATATATATATATATATATATATATATATATATATATATATATAGATCATTCTATCTTTCTGTTGTCCTGTTGGAAAATGGGATTTTCCAGCTAAAGATATGGAAGCGCAACGGGTTCTAGCGCATTGGCAATATAACCATCAGAAAAGACCAAGGGTGATCTGCTACTGTAACATATTGCACCCCACATTATCACTCCTTGTGTGAGGGCTGTATTGCGTCCCACAAAAATGTTAAATTTTTACGTTTTCACGCATCTGTCTAACCTCCTACGACCATCGCGGGCCCCAAGCAAAATCGGGATTCATCACTAAACACAATTCGATGCCATTCTTGCGCCCAATTCGCTCTTTTGTTGCTCCATTTTAGCCTGCGTAGACGGTGAAGTAGTGTAAGAGGAAGACATAGAAATAGAGGATATGAACGCAGCTCATAAGACCTTATCCGGCGATAAACAGATGACATTGACATTCTGGGTCCTACACCTCTCATCCAATCATTTGCAATCGATCTAGTTGTTGAAAATTTGTCGCTTGTGGCCAAATGCCTTCTTAGCGATCTGCAGTCCTGCGGGGACGTCCAGATCCAGGGCGACGTTATTGCACCCCTTCCTCGGACCATTTGGACCAACATCTCAATACCGTTGTAATATTTCGGTTTACACAACGAGCAATTTCTCTTAGCGAAAGCCAGGCCTCTCTTATGCCAATAACACGGCCACGTTCAAAATCAGTCAATTGGGAAAAATGTTGATGTTGACGTACTCTTGAACAAACAATTTGCAAAATTGACAGTTAATTACACACTGATTGGTTTATTTCTTGAAATTTATTGTTACTAAGTGCAAAGGAAAAAACAAAAAAAAAACTACTAACTAGATTTTATTCAAATTTTAATCGTTTGTTTGTTCTAATGAAAGACATCGTTGACGAAAATTTCAATAAAATCGTTCAACAAATTCTAGGTGTTGCAATTTTTATGGAAGTCAGTATAATCATGTTAGTCGAGAATAAAGTATGTATCACAGCAAGGAGTTTGATTTTTTGATTTATAATAAATTCCTACGTGAGCAAGTTTTTATAGTCATTATTTACCTAGGAAATAAAAAGCAGTCTTAGTTCCTGGATAAATTGTAACATATTTCAGTTATTTTTAAGAAAAATTGTCTATTTTAGTAAAGCAGTAGGTACCTGCCAGCCGGTAGGTACCAGTACGGAAAATAAACTTTTGTATGGTACACTTAATCTACAGTTAATAAAGTAAATAAAAACAATCAGCTATTTTCAATCCACTACGTCGTGACTCCAGTTCCCGTTTTGTGATCATAAACTTTGACTTTCACGAGTGCAAAAATCATTTTCTATACTACATGCATTACCTTATTTTTACTATTTATGAGCGCTCCATCTATTGTACCCTTAACTTTCATAATAATAACTACTAATTTTCGTATCCCACAGCATTTGCAAAAAGCGCAATACTAACATGAGACGACATTCATCCCGTATTATACAGGACAGTCCCTTTTAAACATTTCATTTCGTATATGTAGTTATTTGAATAAATTACGTAAATGTTTCGTATTTATAAGGAAGTCACCGTTTTGTCGTTTCAGACGTTTCGTATATTAATCAAAGTCTAGAAAGCACGAAAAAGATGGTGTAACCTTCAGATAAGATACAATAGGATGAAATCACAAGTTCTACAATTTACGAGACCATTGTAGCACTTTTGTCGACTTTAATAAATAGCGCGCGATCCCGCTTATGAGGCAGTATTAAGTACCAAGTCTAGCGCGAAAAAAATTTGCTTACGACACCACGAAGGTGTCTGATACGTGCGGTGCGTGTGAATAGTTCATTAATTAAGGTTAAGTGTTAATAAATAACTTTTTTTAAATAAATAATTGTTGTAGTGTAGTTTGTATCTGGCACGGTAGAAAATCAGAAAATGCCAAAAGAAAGATACATTTAATAGAGATTTAGAAAGTGAATATCCATTTATTAAAGAAGACCTCAGATAGTGATGTAGTGATAAAATGATGTCACAGTTTTCACTTGACATGGTGGTAAATGGATATTGTTCAACACATATCGACTTAATCGTAAAAGACAGATATTGCTGCTTCTAGTAGTAGCAAAATGTCTTTTTCGTAAACACATTTGTAAATGAAGAATAAAAGCTAGCTGTGATTGAGTGCATTGGTCATACCACAACGTGATCCACAATCAGTCGTTTCGTTGTGTGGATTGCACCAGTAAGCTAATAAACAGTTGCTTCCAACTACAATTTGCATACGAGAACCAAATCTGAAAGTATTGTGTGTTACATTTTACAAAATGATCTTGAACGGTCAATTTTGTAACCATCATACTTTCAAAATCACAGGAGCGTAAAATTTGTCCTGTATTTGTAAGATATTTTATTCAAGTACAAGTTTTGGAAATTTAAGATCTTCCAGGTGAAGCTTCAAACATTCATTGTATCCGAATATATTATTAAAACGGGTGACAAATACGAATTAACAACAAAAGTAATGGCATTGTGCACTAACAACACAAATTGCAATTTTGAGGAGCAGCGACATGGCCAAAATAACGCCTTTCATAAAATTCAACAGTTACTTAAGACTTTTAGTTGGATGAACCGTGCTGTTCACCATTCATAACTGTATTCAAACATCAGAAGACTCTCTGCTAGTCTATTGACATCCAGCAATTATTGTGACAATCTATGGTTATTTCTATATTTATACTGTTTGAATTGAACAATTAAAAAGAATTTGATGAGTTTGTTAATGTTGAAGTTTATGGTTTATTCACTGCAAACTTATACATTTCATAAATGCTGCAAGTGGAATCTGAAAAATCTTTAATGGTAGAAGTGTAATGGTTTTATCACATTTAAAGCAACAATTAATAGAACGGAGAAATGAAGTCTTTTTGCCAAATTAGGTTAACACTATCTAGTAGCTTTGATGAATGAAGAAGAAGGCCTGGCCGTAGCTCAGTTTAAAACATCAGTGAACATGTTTTATACCTTGTATAGCCTATTTAGATAAATGGATGTAAACGTATCGTTGGATATTGCTAAAAAAAGAACCTCTAATCGCTTATTTAACACACTGATCAAGTTTATGCACACTCAGCTTGAAATTAAGACATGCAAAACGATAATCAAAAATTGTCACTTCGGAAAATATAATTTTACTCACATTATGATGCAAGCATGAGATTACAATTATAAAAGCATATTATTAACCATGTTGATTTTCTAGCGGCAATCTTAGTAACAATGTACATCTTTGAGGTATGGCAAATGTCAAATAGGTAACTACAAACTGCATACACGTGTTATGCACCGAATCGCACCATGCGCGGGCATTTAAATACACCACGGAAATGATAAAAATTAAATTGAGTCAATGTTGCCAGATCTAGTGGCTCAGGAAGGTTATAAAATTTCATATACATATACTCCAGTATTAATGTAAGCGCCATGGAAAATCTTAAAACTAAATTTTGACGATTCTATACAAGTTGAGCCAATTTTTTTGTTAATTACGTCGGGATAGATGAGGATATGTTTGTAAGGTTAAACCATCCTGAGCCATATATGGCTCAGGAATATATATATATATATATATATATATATATATATATATATATATATATATATATATATATATATATATATACAACAAATTTTATAAATGATATCGATAAGATTGCTTACTAAGCACTTATATTATACGTTAGCTCCGCTAACTTTATCTGGGGCCGCCCTTAACCTTTGGGTAACAAATTAGCACCAAATTATGGTAAAGGGTACGCGCTCACTTCATTAAATATCAGTCAACAAAATACCAAAGACATTAGAAATGATTTTGTCATTCAGAACTAATAAATAATAAACATTACGAAATTATCATAAATTCTAAGTTAAAATTGCAGTTTAATTATTACTATGTCGCGAGAAACTAGGTGAAAATATTTGTATTAGCTACTTCCATACAAATTGCATTGAAATTAAATAACACCACTTGTATTGATTTAAAATTTTGCAAAATTATGTGAAGTACTTAACATTATCAACAATAAACAAACATGAAACCACTTTTTTTTATCTGTCAATATTACTTCAGAAATTGATTAAGTTTGCTTGACATCAAACAAATGATACAACATTTTATCAAGTACGCAAAGATAGATACTCAACTTGGTTTAAATTTAGTATCTTTATGTCTCATTTGTTTAATCCTTATTTACACATATAAATATCCACCATATTTACCTTAAACTGGTATATAATATAATTTTTTCTGCAATATCTAAATCTACGCTGCTAGTTGTGTTAGTTCCTTTTTATTGTACGTACATAATAATTATTCTGTCAATTATCAAACAAATGTGCACTAAAATATAGATGGACATATAATAAAATTTGAACATTAGGTCACATTTATGCAATGATATACAGAGTGAATAAAAAGTAAAAAAAAAATGCTACAACCTTTAAATAATAACTTTACCAAAAAAAGTCTGTAATAAAAGTTTCTATCCACCATATGGAGTTTTTCGTTTTTTCTGACGTCATGACTCGCTGTCATGTCATTTTTTATCACATGATCGGTTAGTAATTTTTATTGCATTTACAACAGTGTAAAATTTTTATCTAGTTCCATAACAAAAATTACAAGAAAGATAATACTAAATATTTATTGTTGTCGTTGGCAGAATTTTTTGATAATGTGCAATTACAATCAAAATAAACGAACAAATTCATTAAAACAAAACACTTAACAACTTAAGACAACAGATGTTCAAACTGCCCGCCGTTCATTGCCTGACAACGTGCAAGGTGTCCTACGTGGTACTGGGCGTATGTGTTCGCGATTGCGTATTTTTAAATCTTCTACCTTTAAGATGGCCCCACAAGGAGAAATCATACAAGTTCAGATGTGGAGATCGTCCTCTTCTTCCTACCTACCTCTTCGTGACAATTTCATCTAAATAACGACAAAGATTAACGGCATATGAGGAGGGGCACCATATTGATCATCAGGAAATAACACAACTAACGCAAGAACCAGTTCAAATCGCAAGAAATCAAAATAACGCTCAGCATTTAATGAGCCGTCGAAGAAGAATGTACAAAAATTCTATCTATTACGATTCCCGTCCATACATTTACTTTGTTGAGACGTTATGCGTGTAGTTTCTTCATCCAAAGTAGGTTATGTTGGGACAAATAACGGAAATTTACAACTCCATGTGCACAAAATGAAATTTTTCTTTATGTAGGATATTTAAAACAGTTCCTTGACAAATATCGTTATCTCGGGTAGTAGATGATTTGAAACGTGGGGATTTTCAGAAGGTGGAAGCACAACGTCCAACGTTTGTATCTTTTGTTGCAAGTTTTGACGACCTATTTTATTCAAATCTCTAACATGACCATCTTCTCGAATTTTTGTAAATTTTGTTACAGTAAACCGTAATAAGGTATGGATTTGGATATAAAATTTTAAATATGTCGCACACATCGTCGTGAGTTCTTTTCAGTGACCATATCCAGTCATCATCAAAATTTCGATTCGTTCCGTCTCTGTTAAACGCACCATAATTAGATGTTATTAGCTTAGACCTAATGAGAAAAACTGCTAAAAACTTGAACAGTGCCTTGCTGTCATTATACACTTATAAACAAGCGCTACAAAAATGATGTCACAGCTAAAAATCATGACGTCAGAAAAAATCTAAAAACGCCATATGGGCAATAATTGGATAAGAAACTTTCATTATAAACTTTTTTTCGTAAAGTTAATATATAAGGCTCAAGCATCCATGTTCCTTACTTTGTATTCACCCGTATAAAAATTTGAATAATGCACAAAATAAGCTCTGTAAAACAATAGTGAATTTATTGGATAGCTACTATACAGATTCACGAATTTAAATATTTTATGCACAAAACTTCTGCTTTATACAGTGTAGCATATATTTCAGAACACTTACTATATGAACATCAACAATTAACCACTGTGAAGACAGCAGGGAAAAACAGAACCGGAAAAATATGAATGTAGCCCAATATCCATGGTCGTACATGGGTTAGTCAAATAAATAAGAAGCTTAAAGTAATGTAGATAGCAATACCATTTAACATAATTCTTTACTAACATGCAGTAATTACACTTACAACAGGGCTCATTTAGAGTAGAACACGTTCTACCGACAAAAAATACTTGCGATTCTAACCTACAGTGTCTCATTTTCCTTTTTAAAGTAAGTTTTTAATAGCACATACTATACGTACACCAAGCACCGGCGACTTAGAATGCCAGTATTGGTTTCATTTAGGGTAAAACACCTTTTACTGAGAAAAAAACGAGTTTCTGACTTAATGTTTCACATTATCCTTTTTAAGGTAATTCTATACTAGCATATACTACATGTCCACCAAGCGCCGTTGACGTGGGGTGCCGTTCTGCGGTTTATTTAGTGTAAAACGCATTTTAGAGGAAAAAAAATAATTGTGCCTTCCTGCGCTACCATTCCATATTTTCCCATCTAGGTCAATTCTCTAGTAACATACTACATAAATATACACCTAGCGCGATCGACTTAGAATACCAGTCCGAGGTTCATTTGTAAAACACCCTTTACAGAGAAAAAAATCATTGCGCTTCTGACCTACCGTTGTACGTTTTAGGGTAATTCTATAGTTGCATATACTACATGTACACCAAATGCCGTCGACTTAGGATGCCGTTCATTTAGGGTAAATCGCCCTTTATAGGAAAAATCATTGTACATTTCTGTAGTATATGTTACTCGAGAATTACACTAGCAAGGAAAACGTGAAACTGTAGATCAGAACGGTGCAATTATATTTTTTTCTCTAAAATGTGTGTTACTCCTAATGAACCACATAACAACACCCACGTTGATAGCGCTTGGTGTAAATGTAGTATATGCTGCTAAAGAATCACCACAAACAGAAAGATATGAAACGGTAGGTTAGAAGGGCGAGTTATTTTTTTTCTGTAAAGGGTGTTTGTGTACAACGTCCGCAAAATACAATTTTGTCCGTTGCTATAAACAATGAACGAAAAATAGATTCCTATCCGTTATCATGGACAACGGACGCAAAATACCGTTCTGTTGTCCCATTACTTCTAGTAGTATGAAAGATTGCACTTTGGGCTGATTTTTCAGCAATTTTTATACAAATAAATGTTGATACAGAACCCCAATTTTTTGTGTTGTATTCAACGAATTATACTTGTTGTTTGTTATTTGACGTATCCGTTGTGCTAAGTAAATCTTATTCTGCCCATATTGTCGCACGCTCAGCCGCCAATTTTCTTTCGGCCGTCAAAGTAAAATTTTCCGTCTTTGGCATACAAATAACTATTTACCCTACATGAACCCCGGCGTAAATATAATTGCTATATGTTAATACATAATTATTTTAAGTGATATGATGTGTAATGACATCGTTACCCAGAGCACCTTAACTCTTATCCGGGCAACTGGGGTTCAACAGGCCCAAGCAGTGTTACAAACGGACATATTTCGGTTAACATTTAATTTTTGACAAAATTCCGTTGTGGTTTCCATGGAAATAGTATTAATTAAGTTTTCCTTTAGTTAAAGTTGGTAAACTTGATCTAGTTTTCAATAAATAATTATCGTTGTAGACTTACGTAAACGGGTAATGTAAGTCCCTCGCGTGGTGGTTACAATTGATGCATCTTATGTGTACGATATTTCATAATTGATTAGGTATTTATCAGAATCATTAGCGGATTTGAGAGTTACCTTTCAAGGCTAATTGCTATGAAAAATGCAATTAGTATGGAATGTTTGTAGACTAATCTAAGTCATTTGGCAGTTAGATAATGTTCATATTATTCGTTTAGTAATTACCTACTTATGGATTATCAGCAGTTTGCTATTAGTGGTGAATTTAGAATACCTATTTATAATTGTAAGCAAAGCGCTACTATCTAAAAATGTCCGCAAGGAATGCAAGAGAACAAAGGAAATGTTGTGAAAAATGCTATAAAAATGTTTGTAATCAACACTCTGTCATTACTATTATCTGTAATAACTGCAATAAGTTTTTTTTTTCATATAATAATGTTTATGTGAGCTTAAAAAATCTGGAACACTGGAACTGTGGCAGAATCTGTAACAAACAAAATTCACCCACGTACCACACAAAATTAAAAAAACACCGAATTCGTTTCAATAGCTACGCTATCATCGTTAGAGGTTGACCGCTGACGATGATAGCGTACCTATCGAAACGCGTTCGGTGTTTTTAATTTTGTGCGGTACGTGGATGTATTTTGTTTGTTATGTGAGCTTAATTTGTAAATATATTCCAGCAATAACCACTCAGTACAAGGGAGTAATAAAAAAGGTGTATCTGCAGAAGGTAGGTCTGTCGGACCCACACTGCCCGGTTACATTACTCAAAAGGCTTACCCGGATAAGAGTTAATCTCAATTGTTTTACCAACTCATGTACGCTTATGAGTGTTGGGGTACATTCGTACCTCTCTAGTGCAATATTACGCTGCACAAAGGTTAATAATTACCCCTCATAAAGCACAAAAATATGACTTTACCAATAAACAAAATTATAACTTTACAGTTTAGTCAATTTTAGTATCTTAAATTCAT
The DNA here is from genome assembly GCA_036346205.1 of Vesta saturnalis. Lineage (NCBI taxonomy): Eukaryota > Metazoa > Arthropoda > Insecta > Coleoptera > Lampyridae > Vesta > Vesta saturnalis. The sequence continues at coordinate 1,099,753 of JARFJB010002483.1, read as the reverse complement.
GAAACCAACAGTTTGCGATATTCTGGCTTGGGTTCGTTAATATTTGCAGTAATTTTACAGTATTCGCCAAAATAAACAGTCCCGAAACAACTTTATTCATTTTTGTAATGTACACGTTGAACATTTAACATATTATAAATAGTGGTTGATGCAGTTGTTGGAAACAAGTTATTATTGTTTGCCGTAGTTCTGCAATATCCATTGGAGGATCATCATCAGCAAAATACTGACTCTTTCATTATGCCCCAAACTTATGCATCAGGAGGCGTAAGTTCAGGTAAATATGAAGGATAATCGAAGTCCGTTCCACGAGAAATGATTCTGTCTCCAAAATGCTCGCGAATAAGTTCTAATGAGCATCTGGCTGTATGGCTTGTGACGCCATCTGTTGAAACCATTTCCTGTTCAACTGTAAATTTCGTGCGCGGAAAATTTTTTTAAATCTCTCACAAAAGGTATGATGATGTTTGCCTGTGACGCTCTTAATTAACAGTAACTGTGTGTTGATCCGTCCTCAGCAACATAAGGACATATTATACCGTGCCCCGATACAACACACCAAATCGTCACTCGAGCACAGTGAAGTGGTTTTCCTACAATGTAGGCAGTGCGTTCAAAAATACAAGAAATAGAGTTATTCGTCTATTGATATAATCATTTAGGTGAACATGACTTTCATCTGAAAAGCACACATTTTTCAAGAAATCGGTATCTTCGTATACTAGGCTCAACACGCGTACACAATAAACTTTTCTTGAATGTTTGTACACAGCGTTTGGTTGTTGTGCAGTTTGAATACGATATGGATAACCACCAATACCTTTGAACATTCTACGTATGAATGTTTCACTGACTTCTTTCTGGATACTGCAAAACCTGGTCAACAGCCCGTTCTTCATTATCATTGGTGCAAACTGTTCTTCAACGACCTGAAGAACCCTTGTGCTGACACAACACGGTATCAGTGCGACGAAATTTCTCAAAAATTGCTAACATTGCACTATTACTGGGTGAAGCTTTATTAAATTGCGCCCTCATGAACGGTCACTACTGACGAAATCGTTGAAAAAGTTCGTGACATGGTAAGTGCAGATTGATGTGACAGTGTACAAAATAGTAGATGGTGTAGGATCTCAATGGCACGTGTTCATAATATTTTACACATGTAGATATGATCGGCAAGATCGGTGCATGTTTATTACCAACGGACCCAATGAAAGTTTGTGTACAAGTTTCAAGCCAATGTTTAGAAATGTTTCAACGTAATCCAACCGACTTCTTTAGACCACATGTGACTACTGACGAATTCTGGATCCATCACCATGCAAAGCAATGCACTTTATCAGACGAAGCAGCTCCAAATAAGGTTAAAATTGTTCATTTGGCTAATAAGGATATGGCGATTATTTTTTGAGTCTCCAAAGGCATAATCCGTATTGACTATTTGGAAAGGAGAATAACAACAACTGGACAATATTACGTCAACTTTTTGACCAGTTTTGATACACATATAGAAAAACGGCCACATTTGACGCGTAATAAAGTGAGTTTTCACCACAACCACGTTCCGTCTCATTCTGAAATTTCGACTGCTGAATTGGAAGAACGCCTAAAGGACTTGGAAAGTCGTTGGATTAAGTATCTTGCGCTCGAAGGGAATTATGTTCAAAAATAGTTTAAAAAAATTAAGCTAAATCGGTGTTACTGAGATGTTCCATCAAACACCACTCGTGTAGAATTACATTGGACACTTCTGAGGAATCCGGAAAAGTGGTCCAACCTTGACTAACAGTAAGACGGATACTTTTAGTAGAAAATATTACATCGTCCGGGGTAGGACTCGGCTAGTAACCTGCCTAGTCAGTATTCAGTTACATACCAGGCTGGTATGATAAGCTTCATTGCTACGAGAGGCGGTCACGATTGAAACAAAAAAGTCCCGCTTTTGACGGCTGTATGAACACAAAATGACGAATGATTGACTAGAACGTTAGCGGTATGTATGAGAGAAAGTATGGAGTATAATGAGTAAAGGGCATTAGAAGGGTATTAGAAACAAAGAACAAAGGAAAGGTGAAAGTGAAAGTTATAAAAGTTTAATGAGTTGTGAGTACCCTAAAGAACCTTGGTCATAATTATTCATCAAAATGTGTGTTTTGAATCTCTAAACTTTCAATGCTTGAATTTCACACTTATTAGCGTGTTTGATAAAAATAACTTTTCTACTAGATGATTTTTATCCAACATATGTAGAGCTATGGTAGATTTGTATCTGATATGAGCCAAATGGTATTTAAAGTGAATTTTGATGTATCATTTAGTTTGCCCTATACATTCACCAGATAAACAAGGACGCGCTACTCGCAAATAATTTTAAACTAGATCAAGGAATATACGAGATTCTATGTGGAGACTATGACCGAGCGTACATAGGCCAAATAAACAGACGAATCAGAGCTACGCTGGAACAACATCGATTAGCCGTAATATAAACAGCACAACCTCATTTTTAAAATGTTCAATCAACATCACACATTATCTACTTCCAGAAGAGCAGAAGGATAGCATCAGTGGAACATCTAACCAACAGAATAATAAGAGAAGCTGTAGAAATCGAAAAACGCCCAAGCACATTTAATAACAGAGACTGCCTAATGCATAGAATTTGGTATTAAACAAACATACAATAGACATCTTATGTAATCCACAGAGAAACCAACACAAAGGAAAAAGAAAGTAAGACAGTAAAAGTAGAGAAAGTGAGCGAAGGTACAATTAACAAGAAACGCACAACAGACATAAACTCAATTGAAATATATATATATATATATATATATATATATATATATATATATATATATATATATATATACATACATATAGATAAAATGCGATGTTACATATTTGGAGGATGCCGTTTATTTGCTGTAAGTTTGTAACAATGAATTGAAAAGCTGAAACATCTGTCTCATATGATAATCGCAATTGTTACAAATCGATGCCAATGGTTCAAAGATTCGCCAATTCAATAGAGTATGAACGCAATATAAGAAAGAAAGTTTAATAAATAACTAAAAGTAATAATATTCGGCAGCTATCAAAAATGATTCAACGTGGTACCGGTAAAAGTTTTAGTTTAGTTTTTAGTAGTTATCTGGTGTGGAACAACATACTACCATCCAACCAATAAAGTGACAATTAAAAGAAATGAAACAGTACATTATATTACGATGATTATGCAACCCTTTTTATAATACGTTCATAATGAAAATAGGTAACATTGTAAAAACAACAATCATAATTTATGTCAGCTGGACACATACGCGCACACGATGCACACGCATATGCGCACTCCCAATACACAATATATATACGTATATATATATATATATATATATATATATATATATATATATGTGTGTGTGTGTGTGTGTGTGTGTGTGTGTGTGTGTGTGTGTGTGTGTGTGTGTGTGTGTGTGTGCACGTGTGTACTTTGTGGGTGCGCATATGCGTGTGCATCGTGTGCACGTGTGTGTGGATGTGTGCTAGTATCCACGATAACTGCAAATGTAGTATTTACGCGTAATTTCGTTTCTCCTGGGGCTGATTAGATTTTGAAAAAAATCAGCAGCGGAGAGGAGTAATTTATTTGGGGTAGTTTTTGTTTTTTATCAAATATGTCTGAGACAGCGGCATATTGCAAATATATAGAAATATCAGCATATGGATCTTAAAACTATAAATTAATTATGTTCTATACTGTACAATTTTTTGATACGGGGTGTAATTTGGTGGGAACAATTTTTTTTGCATTATCTGAATAATACGACAATCGTATGCCACATGTTTAAAGACACTTTATTTTAAATTACTCTTCTTATGACGTTGCTTGATACAAAGCCAAATAATTTTACAAGTTAATTACATAAGATTACTTAAACTACATATTATGGATATTTTACACAAGCATCTATGTCTATTAACCTCTATCTGACATTAAGTTTTAATCGTCCAGCTGACAAATTACGATTGTTGTTTTTACAATGTTACCTATTTTCATTATGAACGTATTATAAGAAGGGTTGCATAATCATCGTAATATAATGTATTGTTTCATTTCTTTTAATTGCCACTTTATTGGTTGGAAGGTAGTATATTGTTCCACACCAGATAACTACTTAACGCTAAAACCATACATAAAACTATAAATTAGTTATGTTCCATACTGTACAATATTTTTTGATACGAATAATACTGAATAATACGACAATCGTATGACATATGTTTAAAGACACTTTATTTTAAATTACTCTTCTTATGACGTTGCTTGATACAGAGCCAAATAATTTTAAAAGTTAATTACATAAGATTACTTAAACTACATATTATAAATATTTTACACAAGCATCTATGTCTATTAACCTCTATTTGACATTAAGTTTTAATCGTCCAGCTGACTTAAATTATGATTGTTGTTTTTACAATGTTACCTATTTTCATTATGAACGTATTATAAAAAGGGTTGCATAATCATCGTAATATAATGTATTGTTTCATTTCTTTTAATTGCCACTTTATTGGTTGGAAGGTAGTATGTTGTTCCACACCAGATAACTACTAAAAACTAAGCTAAAACCTTTACCGGTACCACGTTGAATCATTTTTGACAGCTGCCGAATATTCTTACTTTTAGTTATTTATTAAACTTTCTTATATTGCGTTGATACGCTATTGAATTGGCGAATCTTTGAACCATTGGCATCGATTTGTAACAATTGTGATTATCATATGAGACAGATGTTTCAACTTTTCAATTCATTGTTACAAACTTACAGCAAATAAACGGTATCCTCCAAATATGTAACATCGCATTTTATCATTTATACTTCGCTTTATACTTTTTCTTAAGCGACTTATTGCTTTTTAATTTTTAATCTTCTTTGGAATCAACAGTGATTAATTTTACTTTTCAAATAATATTCTTCTAGTAACTATGATATTTAAGACTTCGTCGCTTTTAATGTGTATTTCAGAGAGAAGAACCAATGATTGATGTGTTCCCGATTCTTATCACATTCCTGGCACATATTAAATTTGACACGAAACAATGTAAGCGTCACTAGACGACCAGGAAAATCTGATTTTGAACAAAAACACTACTAGGTAAAACCGCGCTCAACTTCCACTGCAGAAAACATGTACTAGTTTAAAAATACACCACAATCAGGTCTATTTTTAAAAATAAGTGTAGTATAATTGGAGGGATTTTTTGTCATGCGCAAAGAACCTGTGCATTATATAATTCGAATCCAATTAACTTTCATAAAGATTTCACTAGTGTCGGACTGGTATTTTTGGCAAATTGCGAAGCTCTATGTCAGTCTTATAAGTTAGCATTAGGTCCCCCTTATTATAATGCAAGTTCAAATTTCTAGAAATAAAATCAGAATGTAGACATAAATACAAATTTAAATTTCCTCCAAGGGGGCCAGGAACAAAGACCCGAAAGCAAGTTGTGAAGCCCTATACCTGTCTTATAAGTTAGCAATATGGTACCGCTTATTAGAATACAAGTTCAAATTTCCCCCCTCATACATGGCCCCACAAACAAATTTAAATTTTTTGGCAAGGGGGCGAAGGCCTGAGAGTAAGTTGCTAAGCCCTACACCTGTCTTACAAGTTAGCATTAGAATAGATATTCATATTTCCCGCCACAGGGGCGAAGCCCCGAAAGCAAGTTACGAAGCCCTATACCTGTCGTATAAGTTAGCGTGAAACCCCCCTTATTAGAATACAAGTTCAAATTGCTCGCAATAAACGATTAGAATGTAAAGACTTAAATACAAATTCAAACTTCCCTCAAAGGGACGAAGCCCCGAAAGCAAGGTGTTAGGCAAGGGGCTAATCCCCGAGATCAAGTTGCACAACTCCAACAACTGTCTTACAAGCTAACATTACGGCCACCTTATTAGAATACAGATTCAAATTTCCTGCCAATACAGAATGGCCGAGGGTCTTGATTATGATTCATAATTAAAAGGGTTATGGTGATACAATTTACTTATAACAAAATGGCCGAGGATCTTGATTATCACGCTTGATTAAAAGGGTTATGATGATGTCTCGTAATTAAAATAGTTGCTGATTTATAACTCATAATTAAAAACAATGCCCCTTATTAGGATACAAATTCAAATTTCCAACCGTAACCAATCAGAATGCAGAGACTTAGTCCAACAATCAGAGCACACCTGTCTTATAAGTTAGCATTAGGCCCCTTATTAGAATACAAATTCATATTTCCCGCCATAACCAATGAGAATGCAGAGACAAATACAAATTCAAATTTTACGCCAATGGGGCCTCCGAGAGCAAGTTGCGAAGCACTGCATCTCTCTTACAAGTTAGCATTAGACCCCCTTATTAGAATATAAATTCAAATTTCCCACCACAACCAATCATAACCAAGGGGTTAGACCGCCAAAAAGGCTCTTAATATTGCCAAAATGCCATTAATTAGGGGTAACATTCAATCAAGGTGTTGAAAAACTCCCCCGAAACGAAGCCGACCCCCAATCAGAACATTGTATGCGCGCGCATTTGCCTATCCTACAGAGGCTGGACTGCCAATAAGGCTCTTAACACAGACAAAGGGACCTAAGTAGGGATGAAAACGCCGCCAAGGGGTTGAAAATTTCATCAAGGGGTTGAAAAACGACCCCGAAAAGAAGCCAACCCCAAAACCGTACACCCCACTCCGCCCCCCACCACACTGAAAACGTAACAGACTCAAGTGACCTTCGACTCATTTTAAAAATAATTTAAATTATAACTCTTTACTAAATTATTATACACTTATATTAGTCAAATTGCTTTGGTATGTGTGAATCCTTGCGATATTCCATTAATATAAGTAATTTGACTGTAATCTCATATTTAGAATTACCATCAGTTCTACATACATAAGACAAAATTACATCGATACCTCAGTTGGTTAGAGCGGTACACTAGCAAAGTACATGCCGTAGGTTCAAACCGTAATGGAGGTAAACTTTTTATTTGTGTATTTAATAAAATTAGAGATAATTTTTAATAACTCTTTGCTGTTTACAAACGCAATAATAATGTTTTGTCCCTTCCTTACAGCTTTTACAATATTTTCAAAAATGTAATCTTTATTTATTTTTTGATACAAAATTCATTCTTTGCATGTAAAAGTTTGCCTTGCTTAAATCTTATTCAAAATGTATCTTTTCTACAATCAATTTTAACTAAAATAACTTTGAAAGTAAATATTTTATTTGAACGAAGTCAATTTGAGTTTTAAAAATACATACAGAAAAAGTATTCCTTCAGTGGGATTTGAAATAAAGTTACTGTACATCAATACTAATAAAAATACATATAAATTAAGTTTAAATCGAGTGAGATCTGCTCCCTCGATAGCGTAGTTGGTAACGCAGTTCTCTAGCAAACCGCAGATCGTGGGTTTAAATCCCACTCGAGGAATTCTTTTTCTGTATGTATTTTTAAAACTTAAATTTACATATAATAATATATTAAAGTATAAGTGGATGAAAAGATCTTTAAAACACACGCGATTTTTCGAGGACGACGCCACAGCCAGAGTGCTCGAATTAGAGTAAGACCAGTTATCCACGAATACGTAACGCTATTTTTTTTTTATTGGTGCACCTTGAAATCATAAATACTAGTATTATTACCACAAAAAATAAAAATAAAATTAAGTGTTAAATAATGTTTAAATTAATGTTTTGAATTTGTTAGTAATATTTTATTTGATGTTACAAGGTACTCCTGCCAGATCAATAATAAAAAAATTGTCATTTAGACTTCACGTTTCTTGAGTTCTTGATGTTGCCATGGTAACTTTAAAAAGCGCGCGTTCGATTTAAACACGCTAAGGCGTGCTTTAAATGGCTAAAATGGGGCACCAATAAATAAAAATTATTTTTATAATTTCTACATGAATTCACTGTGATCTAATTCTTAACTAAGAAAGCTTTAAGGTTTTAATTTAAACTTAATGATTAAAGATTTTTGCTTGAAGTAACATCTCAATATTAGTTCAGTCATTGAAGATAAAATACGGCGATACTATATAACACACACGCACGCGCATGAGCACGCGCACGCGCAGCATGAGCACGCGCACGCGCTTCTTTAAGACTTTTAATTCGTGCAGAATTAAAATCCTGGATCATTAATTGGTAATGATCAAATTTTAATGTTATTGTTACAGCATACGCACGCACGCACGAACGCACGCAAGCACGCACGCATCCATGCACCCGCACTGCGCACGCGCAGCGCGCCTGCACGCGCACGCGCACACGAACACGCACACGCACACGCAAATGCACACGCACACGCACACGCTCATGAACAAGTCACGCACACGCACACGCACACACGCACTACGCGCACACGCACACGCAACACGCACCACGCACACACGCACGCACGCACGCACGCACGCACACACACACACGCACACACGCACACGCACACACGCACACCACGCACACACGCACAGCACACGCAGACACGCACGCACCCACGCGCGCACGCACACGCGCGCGCGCACACGACGCGCGCGCACGCACGCACACACGCACACACACACGTACACACGCACGCACACACGCACACACGCACACACAGACACACAGACACAGACACACGCACACACACCTACGTATATCGCAGCAGCTTTTTACCAAAAAGAACAATACCTAGGCAAATGTCCGCCAAGTTCAAACAGATTGTTCTAAAGGTAAAAGCTTTCTTCGAAACGGAAAAAAATTGCGAAATCGCAATTATTCTTAACCAAGCTACAATAAATCGTACTGCGGAATGCTTGGGGAATAATCACAGAACTGTTGTTAGGGTATGAACTGAAGAAGGGGGAAGTAGTACTGTAAAGTAGGAGGGGCGAGGCCAAGAAGTGGTAGACCGCAAGTAGATATCGACGATTTTCTAAAGGGCGTTTAAGGCATTAATACATGAAACCATGTTGCCACATTATATAAATTGCGAATTCTCAGTAGAGGAAACACAAGGTCGCGAGTTGAATTCTCTTGCCCTGTTACCTCTGTGTGCAGCTGACGTTATCCTTCTTCAACGAAATATTTAATTGTATCCCTTGGTTAGTAACTATATAAATTAAGAAAAAGTGTATCTTTCGTATTTATTGGTTTTAATGTACAGCCTAATGTAAAAATATTGCGTACAACGCTTAGAATAAGGGAGTTAACAAGCGTGGTGAAAAATGGCATTTTCTCAAATATATTTCGCTGTAGTTCACATACACAGAAATAAGGATCGATTATGATGAAATTTGTTTGATTAAAATCGGCCTAATAGTTTTCGCAATATAAACGTTTACATAAAGTCAGGTGTCTAAACAAACAACCGAAAACACCAACGCTAATGATACATCAAAACCAAGTGACGTACTAGCACAGGTGTTGCTGTTAAGACAAAAATACACAACTTATTAAAAACTTTAATTAGAACGCAATTTAAAAGCGTTATGATAAATATATTTTCATAATATATTGTTATAAACATAATTGAATTGGCATCCATGGATAAAATTCTAATTAAGATAATGCGTAATTTCTTTGCATTCCACAATACATCAGTTGATTGTCAATAGAGAATTGCCTGTTACGCGTTATTTACCTACTTCCCATGCAACTATTACGCAAATTATTGTAATTTGTAAAGATATATAATAAAAAATATTCTACACTCATGAATTAAAAAAGTTTGGAAAGAATTAGGTGACCTTTTTTGTGCTTAATAAAATCTTGTGAATTTTAATAAAATAAAATTCTCGTAAGGATTGACGTTTTTTCCAATAGAACCTTTATTAAATGTAAACAAATACCTTTGTTGTGACCTAATGATTCACTTAAGGGAACATAATTTGCCAAGTACAAAAATGGATCAACGACTCTATGGAAATCATAAAATAATAAAGAGATCGTATTACATCAGAGTAGAAAAGATAATGAAGATTAACTTCATTTTTCAACTGTAAGACAGAACTATTAATTACAGTTTTGTTAGTTGTGTAGTGAAATTTTGGCTTGAGCTGGAATAATATTTTTGGTAGTTTATTTATTAGCATTTAAGTGAAAAGTGAAATTTATTCTTGTTCCAATTTATAGAAGCTTGTGATACCTGATCTAGTCACCTATAGTGGCTACAACCTCCAACCATACTATTACGTATATATATTTAATTGTGTTTGTAAGAAAATTTTTAACTTGTGGTTTGTTGATTCTACTTATTCATTTGTTAATTAATATATTTCACACTTGGATTTTCCAACAATGTCATGTGTCCTTGTCGTTAGAACATAATTGTTTAACGTAATGTTATTGTGAATTTGTTCGTATAGACGTTTAGCGTAGAATAAATGATTTAGACAATTTTTAGTATGTCGATTATATTATAATAACTTATACAGGGTGTCCACAAAATCATTTCACAAAATAAAACTGCAGAGCTGATTTTATGTCGAGTTATCGTAAATTACCTTAATACAAAAATACTTCCTAAGAGAGTTGGAGCTCTTGGAAGATGGCGCCCTAACATCGGTTTAATTCAAATATCTTCAAAATGGTTTCCCTTTAAATGATAGCGTTCTGTACATTTATTTAGTGGAATATGCCCAACCGTATGGCGTGAATATGATTTTTTAGTTGTACTCATAAGCGGCTCGTTTGGGCGGGGCATTGGACATTGTTATTCATAAGTTTTTTGTTTTTCAAAATTTCGCAATTTTAAGATAAAATTTAAAAAATTTCGATTTTTTCTTAAAAGAATGATACTCTTGTCTGAAGTAGCCACAACGCACCGTTTTCGAAATAAATCGATTTGAACTATTCATGTGTTAATCATTCATTTACAATTATGAAAGATGACTATGGAAAATAAATAAGATAACGATTGTGTGAACGTCAAAATAACTAGTATTACAGATACTGGTTGAGGTTAAAGTGTCAAATAAGTTTTAAGTGAAAGATTTTGTGTTGTTTAGTTACATTACCGTAAATACAAAAAATTGAATATTGTTAGAATTATTTCGTTTAGTAACGAAGAATATGCCGATATGCAATTAGTGTACGGTGAAATGGAAAGCAAATGCTCGGGCAGCAGCACGTAAATATGCAGATAAATTTCCAGGTGGAAGACATCCTGCTTCTAAATCATTTACGTTTCTTCATCAAAGAATTAGGGAAACGATCGGTAATGCCTAAAAATAATGAAACGGGAACACATGATGTAATGGAAGAATATCAGGATGATATTTTAATGGAAATTGAGTACAATTCCGAAATAAGCGTAAGAAGGTTGGCTGCAATGTATCCCAATATGTCAAAATCTTCTGTGTGGAACGTTCTACATAAGGAAGGTTTGTATCCTTTTCATTTCAAAAAAGTCCAGGCCTTGCAAGCGGGTGATATTCCTGCTTGTGTCGATTTTTCCAATTGGATGCAATATAAAGAGAATCAAGAGCAAGATTTTTTGTAATATTTTGTTTTGTGATGAAGCCGCCTTTACAAAAGATGGAATTTTAATATGCACTATGCACACTATTACTCCTATGTTGATGAAAACCCTCATGCGATAAGGAAAAGTAAACATCAGGAAAGGTTTAGCATTAATGTATGGATAGGTGTTCTTGGTGATAATTTGCTTGGACCTGTAGAATTGCCTAATCGTTTAAACGGCGAAAAATATCTCAACTTTCTACAAAATACTTTACCGGATTTATTAGATGATATTAATCTGAATATTCGGCGGAACTTGAAGTTTTTACATGATGGTTGTCCGGCTCACTATACCAAAACTGTTCGTACTTTTTTGGTTAACAATTACCGAGAGCGATGGATCGGAAGAGGCGGTCAGGTTGTTTGGGCAGCAAGGTCTCAAATTTAAATCCTTGCGATTTTTGTGTTTGGGGATATCTAAAATCAATGATTTATTCCCAACAATAGAAACACGCGATCAGCTTTGGAGAAGAATTCAGGATGCCTGCGACGAATTTAGGAACAATAGCGGAATTTTTGCAAAAATTCTGCAATCTTTACATAAACGAATAAATTTGTGCATAGAAACGGATGGTGGTCATGTGGAGCATCTTTTGTAGATTCAGTTTTGTGTTTCATGCTTTCAGTTGTCATTTTGAATTTTTTTTATTATTAATTGTGTAAGCAACATTTTTTTGTATTAAAAACGATTATTTTTTTACCAGAGTTTATTTCTTACTTTCTAAAGCAAAATTTACGACATGAGAGCAGTTTGACGTTTACGCAATTCTTATTTTGTTTATTTTCCATTGCCATCTTTCATAATTGTAAATGAATTCGTTAGTTAATTTTATATTAATGTGATTAACACATGAAAAGTTCAAATCGATTTTAGGCGTTGAGCAAAGTGGCCAAAAATGGACAGTTTGGTTTCCTTTCTGGGGAGTAAATGTAACCTATAAATTTAGATTTGTCATGAAGTAGGATAAATGTTTGGTATGATACTTTGTAAAATTCGGTAGTTTAGTGACGTTATGACGTCACAAAGATGGCCGCCGGGCGAAAATCGTAATTAACCATTTTAAGTCTGGTTTCATTTGTAAGGAGTGAGAAAGTATCATACAAATTTTGATTCAGCATAAAGCCAGGATTAATGTTTGGGATGATGCTTTGTAAATTTCGGTAGTTTAGTTACGTTACGACGTCACAAAGATGGCCGACGGGTGAAAATCGTAGTATACCATTCTGAAGTCAGGTTTAACTTGTGAGGAATAACAGTATCATACAAATTTTAATCAAACGTAAAGACAGGATCAATGACTTGGATGATACTTTGTAAAATTTGGTAGCTAAGATGGCGGCGGTTTTCATGATATTGCTTTATAATTTAATATAGAGTTTGTATTCACTTATTTCTGTTTAACAAATTGGAATTGAAGCATAAATCTTAAATTTAATTTAAAATTAAAATGCATTGTCATTATATTATACATCATTATATTAATATTATTATGTATAACATTGTACAGAGCATATATATATATATTTTAAAAGAAACAATAATTATTCATCGTCTGAGTCGGATGAAGCTTCGAGAACATAATCTGGTTGTGAATAGTTACTGCAAACCTGAATTTATCATATATCCCTACATTTCAATGAATTTTTAATACAGCAACATGTGTTCGGCTCACAATCTTTTTGCATGAACATGACAATAATTCAAGAACAGCAAGAGGTACTGGCGCACAGCTCATCCAATCCGTATGTAACATTGAATTACCGTCACTGTTTAAAGTGACCATCCATGACTTTCAGGTGATGGAATGTCTGGCTGTGGATCTAGTGCCTTCTTCCATACCATTGCTTGAAAATTGGCTCTTGATATATGTTTATGTAGTGGAGGAAGATTGTGCGATACAATGTTACCTTGCTTGCCACAGAATAAAATGTACCTTAGCTCGTTGACACTTGTGATTTTGGTAGTGTTGCTGTAGATCCTACATACGAATGTCTCGAAAACTCTCTTTATTTCGTCAGATACACCTACAGTTTCTCCCAGCCAAGACATGGCACTTACAAATTCTTGGTCTTTACACGATCTTCAACGCTGAAGGCGTGCAAAACTAGTAATGCTAGACACATATTTTCACCTATTTCTTCAAACATCTCGTTCATATTGAAGTACTTCAGCCGATTAATAGTTCCCTTTTTTAGGAATATATTGCATCTTAGTTCGTTGAAGGAAGGCATGGTATGTAGTGTTATAACAGCACATCAGTATCATCACAGTGAATAATTACATCTTTAAATCCAGATTTTGCTGCATGATGTGCGTGGAGCAATAAACATGTACCCCTTCTTCGTGAGAACACTGCAATGATTTTACTTCTGTTGCGTTATATGTTGTTACTTGTTAACAGCGGTCTTCACACGTCACAAACATAATCTTGGACCCCAACCGGTTAGTGTAGTCGGAACTGCCGGCAACGTTTACAGGGTTTTATGATTAAGGGTAAGTGTACCAGTAGTAGAAGTAGTGAACCATTCGGGGTCTAACCTCCGTTTAATTAAGTACTCCTCCTAGCTTATCATTTGGAGTTCGTGTCGGGGTGATTCACCACCATGACGATAGCATAAATGACGTGGCTTTTCTATTTTGTGAGGGTGTGGTGGAATGGTGTACAACCGGTTAGTGTATTTCGGTTGGTTTCTGTAGGATTTGTTACAATGACCTTTCGCAGTTTGATATTAAATCCTGTCCAACTGGGAACGACTTGGTGTTTGGGATCAATACAGCGCATCATAGTCCACAAAATGTTTTTACATCAAGACTTCAAGATTATGTTTTTGAAATCCGAGTCGTGTTCTTGTGTACAATGAGTAGGGCCAACCCTTCTGTCAGGGTTGTAAGGTTGTAGAGCGGCTCCATGCATTGGTATTGTTCGCAGTTTAAGCTTTCTGTCAATATTTATTTGCTCCTGTGTACCTATCCCTTCGGCTAAAGCGGAATGCACGGGCTGTGTTATAATCCCATTAACTCGATGAGTGGTCCCACCGCCTAAGAGAGTTTCTTCCAAACGATCGATATTATCCAATGCGAAGTGTGTAACTACAGTTTAAACAATATTTCTTGGAATTACTAAGTGTTGCTCTTCTCCGGCGGAAATCGTTTGCATAGTTGTTGCTGTCTCAATTTCTTCGATTTGAGAGCATGAAAGTCCATGGCCACATCTATTTAGGAGTTTAGTTAACTCAAGGACTTTACCAGAGAGAGATTTAAGGGCAAATGGGAGCAGAATATGCTTCGGAGTTTTAAACTTTTCCACCGTAACAGAATGAATAAAATCTTGACCCAATGACCAAATTAAACGAGACACTCTACTGGAATGTTGTATTCTGTTACCCCCTCTCAAGAGAGACTGAAGAAACAGATAGGTATTCTTTGGAAGTTGGAATTCAGACAGGTTTTCGGGCGTTGGTAGCCATACATTCCCACTTTCAAGTTGCAGGATTTCATTACAGATTAGACATGCAACAGTAATCAGATTCTTATCGGAACATGTCTCTTTTGCTTTCAGTTTTGCAAACAATTGGGCATTCATTCGAACTAAATCATCTCTTGACATACTGTTTGGTACCATTAACAGGTGACCACTATCGTTAGAAAAGAAATGAATTTTTGAGCAATACACATTTTCTAACTTCCGTCTTAAGTTTCTTTTGGTGTGAGACTTCACTTCTGAGACTCCATTGTTCTTAATACAATGAACGTAACGGCTGGCAACCTCGGTAAATCTCACAGCTTCAGGATTATCAAGAAGTTCTTCCATATACTTAGTTAATTCACTAAATGCATCTTGTTACACAATAGCATACTTCTGAAATTCCTGTTCTTCTAGGGTCGTTTCCGCTATTTCAGGTGATTTTGCTGAACTATCACTGCGCGTGTACTTACGATAGCATGAAAAATGGTACTTTGCTTCTGCTGAAACGAAACACCTAGTCTCAGCTAACACAACAATTCTGCTGTCATTTTTCGATAGAGCAGAGGCTTTGATCGTATCACTGGATCTAAACTCCACATATTGCACTAGTTCCCCACGTGTTCTACTTCCTGGCTTGTACTTCTGTTCTTTCTCACAAAAATTCAGAAGAATGGTAGAATTGGTCCTGACGTATTTTGGTGTAATGAGTTTTTACGTAACCGTACTGTAGAAGACACCGATGATTAATCCGGTAATGTTGCGTTCTGCTTAGCCGTAATACTAGCGAGTTTAGGTTTCATGGTAAAGATGCTTCGACATTGACGGTGGTAATTTAATACAGGAAATTCTTCTCCGGCAACTGACTTTGCAATTTCGAGTAACCTTTTGTGTTTCCTTATCGTCGCTACGTTCAGAAGAGTTTTCCATGATTCGATAGATGATAGACTCACTAAACTGCTGTTGGTGCTGGCACAGTGAATGATGCATCATCGGTGGTATTTGTCATTTTAAGTTTTTTTGCCAGTGGTGAAAAGACTGCCTCGGAATCCATATCTGAAATAAAAAGGCTACAGGCAAATTGGAATAACAAGACCGATATCTCCTCGGCGACCATTTCTGTAACATCATCCCATCACTAACCTGCCCAATTTTTTAAAATATCATCTCAAACAATGATCCTGACTTTATGCTGCATCAAAATTTGTATGATACTTTCACTCCTTACAAATGAAACCAGATTTAAAATGGTTAATTACAATTTCGCCCGGCGGCCATCTTTGTGACGTCATAACGTCGCTAACCTACAAAGTATCATACGAAACATTTATCCTACCTTCATGACGAATCTAAATTTGTAGGTTACATTTACTCCACAGAAATGTAACCGCACATGCCCTTTGGTTCAACGCCTATTTATTTCGAGAACGGTGCGTCGTAGCGACTTTAGACAAGAGTGCCACTCTTTTATGAAGAAATCGAATTTTTTTAAGTTTTATGTTAAAATTCCGAAATTTTTAAAAACAAAAAACTTATGGATAACAATGTCTAATGTCCCGCCCAAACGAGCCGCTTATGAGTACAACTAAAAATTCATATTCACGCCATACGACTGGGCATATTCCATTAAATAAATGTGCAGAGCGCTATCGTTTAAAGGGAAACCGTTTTGAAGATACTTGAATTAAACCGATGTTAGGGCGCCATCTTCCAAGCGCTTCAGCTCTCTTAGGACGTACTTTTGTATTAAGGTAATTTACGTTAAATCGCCATAAAATTAGCTCTAGAATCTGCAGTTTTCTTTGTGAAAAGAGTTTCTGTACACCCTGTACATGTAGTGTTTATACTCAGAATTGTAGCTTCCCACTGATAATGATTGCGTAATTAATTGAAGTAATGTAGGATTTTACATATTAATCAAAAGATAAATATATAATTTTTTGGGATTAATGGTTTTGAGTTCATTTCAACACATTGATCGTATTTCCAAATTTAAGAATGGATTTTAACTTTAATATTAAATCATAGAATCCTTTTTGAATTAATTTTTGTATTTGAGTTGTATCTTTTTTTCATGTATCATTAATCATGTTGTAGCGACGTATATTGTAAAAAGTATACGTACATACCTAATAGAATGCAATGGAACTCGTTGCTTCGACAGCTTATGGGCTGGAATTTTGGTGAGTTGAGCTTTATCTTTGCACGGCGAAAATTGGTTCCATTGTCACTTTACATACAGTTTGTAATTCCCCTAAGGGCAATAAATCGTTTGAGCGTGTTTAAAAAGGCGTCCGTAGACAAGGGCGTAACAAGTTCTAAATGTATTCTTGTGTAACCATATAAACAAATACGCAAATGTAGCATTTTATGAAGCGCGCGTCCTTTGGGTCTTATTGGGCCTGGATACTCCATATAAAACGGGTAAACTGCATTAAATCATGTTTTAGGTAAATTTCCCATCACGGGAGGACGAATAATTGGTTTTGGTTTAAAGCACTGGACGCACTCCCGTAAAATTTTTGGTATAAGCTAGACATCCAATGGGCCAAAAGAGCTCTAATATTGTACAGTAATTGTTGTGCATCACCGTGTAGTAGCTCTTTATGATAATTTCGAACAGCTAGTTCGATAAACTTGTGAACCTTTGGTAATAACAGCGGATGTTTTCTTATGGTAATCATATTCAGAGTTCCTTAATCTGCTTCCTATTCGGAGACACCCATTAGAATCCAAAAAGGAAATAAGGGATTGAATATCGGAGGATCTCAAGTTACGGTTAATTTACATAGAAAAAGATTCGTGCTGACGTAGCTTGGTCAGTGATAGTATTGAGTTTCTGAGTTCGTCAGCTTTCAATCAGTAAGTTAGTTTGTCGGAGTTGCGACAATTGTGTATGAATCTACGAACATAAGACAAAATTCTTTGTAATTTTCCTAATGAGGAATATTTTTCGAAAATCAGCTCTTTCGATTGGGCTGCAGTAACGTTTATCGCGGCTATATTTTTCCTTTCTGTAGTTTGGTTTAAGCCAATAGGATTTGAATCGATGTCCCAAAGTGAATCATCGTGAAGAAGGGACCTTGAAACCATAAACGGTTTGATTTCAGGTCGGAAATATTTGTTCCGCGTGAAATAAGGTCAGCCAGGTTATCCGCTGTGGTAACATGGTGTTGGTACACTCCTATATAATTGCGATACGATTCTAAAACAAAAACGTTGTATTCGTTTGGCGCGGATATGATCCAATTTAAAACTATTTTGGAGTCAGTCCACAGAAAGAGGTCGTGAAAGGGTAACAGTAACAGTGCGCAAAGGCGCGACCTTTGACTTCGAAAATAACAAATTACTGCGCACGCTGCCATCAGGGAGGCGTACATAAAAACAGTAACTAAAAGCGGCTGAGCTACTATCGCAAAACCCATGCAACTGAGCACGAGAGTACGGCGCAGGATTAGGTATGACTGAGACAATGAAATTTGGTAGGAGGATGCTATTTAGATCCACAAGTTGGTCTTTGAAGTTAGACCATCGGAGCGCTAGTTCCTCTGGGATTGGATCGTCCCGATCTAGACCAAGTTGCCATAATACCTGAATGAACAACTTGCCTTGAATGGCGAGTGGGGAAAAGAAAATTTTCACAACTAGCGATAATAATTTCCTTTTAGTAAGGACCGAACTGTCATCAGGCAGGTCGACCTTACAAAATGAGGAATCGTTCAAATAATCCCAATGAATACCTAACGTTTTGGAATTGGAACGTTCTTCAATAGATAAAGTAGCTACCTGGTCCTTTTCGTTGTTCTTGGTAACGAGAACCTCCAGTATATTTGAGAGAAATTTACGGATTGTCAATCCTGCTGAGGACAGTATGGATGAAACGTCTTCCTTCATTTTTATGGCAGTTTCAGTGGTGTCTGTGGAGAATAGTAGGTCATCCATATAGAAATGTTTGGAAATAACCTCAGAAGGTTCCGGAAAGGAATATTTATGTGCCTAGAAAAGGTACGTTAAACAAAGCGTAGCAAAATAGCTGGATGAAGTAGTACCATTAGTGACCGTATTCAAACGGTAGATTTCGAAAGGTTTGTTAAGGTTATCTCTCCACAGAACATATTGAAATTTGCGACAAGGAGGATCGATATTGATCAATCTGTACATTTTAGTGTATCATTGGTCGATACGTTAGTGGTCGGCTTTGCGCTAGCATCGAAAACTACGCGCAACTTAGTCGCAAGCGATGACTGTTTGATCACAGCATGATGTGATAATATATTCAACCATGAATTTAGAATATTCCCAAAGAAGTTCAGGGGATTTTAGGAGTCGTTTCTCCAATTTAAAGAAACGGGATTCCGCTATTTGTTTGGAACCGCCTGACAACGCTAATTTTGAGTTGAATGGTATAGAAACCGTAAGTTGGCCAGTGTCATCACGACTAATTGTATTAGAGAAATGATCTTCGCAAAATCTCTCCTGATTAGAGAGTCGTGATTGTTTAGAGATGGGGACGGGATTATTTAATTCCCAGAATTTGATTAAGGCTTGATGTAGGTCAATATCTGGGTCTCTCGCCTGTGTAGTTGTATGAGATGATATGGTGGACGTCTTTCGACCTAAAGTAAGTAAAATTAGTTGGAAGGTCACCGGCGACAATCCAATCTAATAATGTGCCTTGCATACTCGGCAAGGAGGTACCCCAAGAAAACCTCTGAGGTAAATGGATTTTGTAAAACAAGGAAAACCTGAGTAAGATGTCAATGTCTCCGGGTTTATTACAAGAACTGTCCGCGAGGCGCAGATGAGGTGGAATTTCTAGAAGATCCCTATTAAAACGTACTCGAGGGAGCTGGTCGTAATTGTGGGCACAACTAAACAATCAATCGTTGACTTGAAGCGCCAGTAGTGGATTGTAATTTCACTGAAGTTACTCAAAACACTACGACATGACGTCATTCACTCCTCTTAGTATCAAATTAATGGGTTTACAAGGTGAATTCAATTTTTTTTTTAATTCGCAGTAATTAGGTTATGTTGTTAGCCTGGGTCTAACAAGCCTCTCATAGTATAAATCTTGTCGCCACTGATAGCCTTGACTTCGACAGTGGCTAATAAGACCTCTGAGGATCCAGAAAAATTGCAAATTGAAACGCCGGTGGGAGCTCCGGCTGTTGAGGGAGGTGTTTCTGTAAAAGCCTGAGAAACACTCGAATCATTCGTTTATGGCTTGACATCATCTTGATTAGCAAGCCTAGAATCCCTGAAACATAATCACGTATTGTGACGTTGATCACAATGTTTACAATTAGATTTGGTGCTATGAGGAGACACACCAAACAAAATTTTTAATATCTTGCCTTATAAAACCGCGCCTTGATGAATAAGGTTAAAAAGAATGGGCAACGATTTAAGAAGTGTTGCTCTTTGCACAAAGTGTATGAGTATGACGTTTGAGCTAGTGTGCAAGATCCCTTAAGATTAATGTTCTTAGAAGAATTTGAAGGTTTGGTGAGTTTTTTCATATCATCAATGACGTTACATTTGTCAGATAAAAATCGAGAAATTTCCTGAATTGTAGGAATTCCCATGGGAAAAATTTTGGCCGAAGTGCGAGGATCAGTCTTAATTTTTACTGTATAGGCTATGACAGCGTCTGTCATATTTTCGTTTTCGACTGCTCGCAAATGCTTAAGGAGGTTATCGTAAAATACCCTTAAATTTGAATCTTTTGTTAGTCTAGGGGATTCAAAAAGTGAATCAAACTGACTGAAACTTAGTAATTTTCGTTATCGTAACGTTCGTTAAGTAATTGAATCGTTATATCAAAATTTGACTCAGCAGATTTGAGTTCGTTTATCATTTGGCCAACAGGGGTTTTCAAACAAGTACAGAAATTCTTCTGTTTGCGATTAATCAGCGTTGGAGCCGACCAGAGCTTGGTATATTTCGAAAATACTTCGAAGATTCCACTGAGTTGCTACGCGAAGCAAGTTTTAACTTATTTTCTTGCTCTTCCAAAAGCCCTTCGGCCGTAACCGAACAAGCTACGTATTGCTTGCGAAATTCAGTAAGGCTTGGTAATTCCCCAATGTCTTGGTTATTGCCTATTATTAAGTTAATAGTTTTCTTATATTAATCTCATAACGGCTTGAAAAGATCGAACTCAGGTTTTAGGCTTTTTAATTCGCTTTGCGATAAGTTTTCATCGCTAGAATTGAGCAAACTGTGAAATTCGTTTAACTATTTTTTTTATTTTCTTTGCTTGGAGTTAGTGGTGAAACTAGGGGGGGTGCAAGGTGTGCCAGGCATACCCCAGGCAAGCCGTGACACACCCCAGAAAAACGGAGCACTTCCCCATTTTTCATTCTTATCTTAAATTCCATCTAACAACTTAATTCGTTAAATCTTAAACCATTGCGATAAATAGTAGTAATAGTGACATAGTGATAAGTACAATTATTAATTATTATTTATTATGTAACGACATTAGAATATTCGTCATTCGAGCATATGTTGTATCGGTGAAATAATATTTGTTTAGCTAAGCGGCGCGGCGGCGGTAGACTGCTGACTGTGACTGTGCTGCTCTTGGAATTGTTTTGGTTCATGATACTGATATGCGTTGAGTGTTGATGCATAAACAATAGCATGTATAGTTCCTCTTTCACGATGTAGTAAACCCAGCAAGCATAAAGACGCCTCAAAGATTAGTAGATTAGATTAGTTTACATACAGTTTACATTAACATTCTAAAAGATAACTTTTTATAAAGGAAGCGAGACTTGAAACTTAAAAATAGTGTAACATACCGGAAATGGTGACTCATTATTCCGAACAATCTAGATGTATGAATCATAATTACGATGCCTCGGCAGACGCAGACAGCAGCTTACGTAAATTATTATCATCGAACTTCTAGAAGATTCGAGAAGGGTTGCTTGCGTCATCGATACCTATATAAGCAACGCTGCAACGCACGATGAATTCATGGGGTTAGTACTTGTTATAGTAATGTTTAATGTTTTATGTAATATTATTATTATTATTATTATGAACCAAGTGCCAATATAACCTGTGTTCGGTGTTCCATGTTCTGAGCCTTCTGTGCTGACAGCACAGTGCTGTGTGAAATAAAACATCAAAGCAAACAAATAGCCACTGCCAAGGCCAACTGCCACAAACAACTAAGGACTAAGGTAATTTTACTTATTTGTATGTTTGTTTTAGAGTATTATAAGATGTTAAAATTTTGATGGGTGAAAAAAAAGGAAAGATTGCATCACAAGTTTCAGCTAATAATAATAACAATAGTTTAAAGTTAAAACTGCAAAGGGATTTTGATTTGTACTTTCTTTCACGCCTTTTACTTGTTTCCCCATCAGTGTTCGAGCAGTTAGCTTCGGTTTTATAAATTTGTTTTTATTTGCGTTGCAGATTGCAGATTGTGGGCGGTTTCAACATGAAGAAATTCAAAGACATACGATCGTTTTTCAAATCTGCCACAAATCAACCCGACAAAGATGAGACTGAGACAAGGCAAACGTCTACTCCGGTATGTGACTCAACAACAAATATTGAGATAGCTTGTGATTTAACACAATCTTCAACTTCAAATATAGAAAATGTTGGTGGAGGCATACGAGAAGATGTAAATAAAGCCGCTGAAGAAGGGCAAGGTAGCAAAACATCCGATGTTTTTACATCTGCAGAAACAAATCAAAGAGGACGAAATGATCCAGAAGATCAAGATCTGGGAACTCTTGATAGTGGTCCTTCGCAGCCAAGGGGCCCAAGGGTTGTTTTTCCAAAAAGTTCATTTGGAGATAGACGGAGATCGTTTTCGTCTCAATTCTTTGATATTTATCAGTGGCTTGAATATAGTGTGAAGTTAGATAAAGCGTTCTGCTTTGTCTGCAGTCATTTTCGGCATTCTGCAAATATTCGAGATCAAAATGAAAAGTTTTCGATTAATGGGTTCAGTAATTGGAGGAAACTAAGTGAGTCGCTCAAAAAAACATGACACCTCTTTGGCTCACAGTGACTGTATGCAAAGGTTTGTAGGCTACAAGCATTCCTTGAAGGCCGGAGATGTTCATAAGAAGCTAACCATACAACATGAAGAAATGATAATACAGAACCGAGATTATATGATAAAATTAATCGACATGATTTTATACTTGACACGTCAAGGGCTGCCACTCCGAGGACACCGAGAAGACGCAACATCTACTAACCGAGGAAATTTTCTGGAGTTGGGTGAACTTATGGCAAAACATGACACGAATTTTTCGATGCATCTAGACAGACATATCAGTTATTGCAGTTCTAAAATACAAAATGAAATAATAAGCATCGTATCTCAACTTGTTATTGAACAGATTGTAGAAGAAGTGCGGCAATGTGGTCTTTTTTCGATAATGGTTGATGAAGCTAGGTGCTACTAACAAGAACAATTGTCCGTGGCAATCAGATATACCGTAGGCTTGGAAGTTGAGGAACGTTTTCTTGGTTTCGTAGATTGTTCTTCTTCTAGAGATGCCGAGAGTTTAAAAATACTTATTAAAAAGTATCTAAGTAAATGCAGTTTGTTGAATAACGCCATATTAATTGGCCAATCTTATGATGGAGCCAGTGTTATGTCTGGGAAACACCAAGGACTGCAAGCCAAAATAAGGGAGGATCATCCACAAGCCATTTACTTTCATTGCTTGGCACACAGGATGAACTAGGTAATTGTCGACAGTTGTGCTAAGGTGTCTACTGCAGCTGCATTTTTCAACACTCTGGAGGCAATATACGTCCACTTTTCTCAACCCGGTCATCACTCTCATCTCATAAACGCCCGTGATGCTCTAAGTATAAAGTCGAGGGGCCAAATGGGAAGTCTTAGCAGTACCAGGTGAAGTTCTCGATATGAAAATTGCAAATCCCTTTTGAAAAATTTCCAAGCAATTCGAAATGCTCTGGATGAGGAAATTGAACAAGGGCGAGACAAAAATTCTGTAGAGGCACTTGGAATACAGGCATCAATGATAAAGCCACAATTTATCGTTTGTTTGTTCGTCTTCCATTAAGTGTTAATGGTCGCAAATGTACTGAGTAAATATTTTCAAAGAAAAGATGCCACACTAGATCAGGCTAGTGATATCATAGATAGCACTATAAGTAGCTTTGAAGAGAAGAGGAACAAATTTGAGGACCTGTGGAGTGAAATAGAAAAATTCTCAGGAGAACAAGACATTTGTTTGGAGCCTTTAAGGATTTCAAAAAAAAGGAAGCAACCACAAAGGCTTAATGAATATCTATCTGACTCAACCCTGGGTAAATCATCTCTGATCGACATACCTGCAGGAATTACAGCTCCCGAATACTGGAAAGTCAACATTTACTACCAAGTCATGGACAACGTGATTGGTAATATGAAAAAACGATTTGAAAATCTTCCCCTTGCAAGATCGATTGATTCCTTTATGAAGCTAGATTTGGATCAAGCATTTGGGTTCGTCGCCAATTATCAGAGGGCGTTCAATATCGAAATCTCAACACTTCAAGCTGAAGTTTTAGTGATACGAAATTTATTCAAAAATAAAAATCTTGAAATCACGTTGGAAAATCTAATAGTTCAAGTGAAGGGGGATCTGACTCCAAATCTTTACAAATTACTACAAATTGCTGTAGGCCTTCCAATCAGTTCAGCTGGTTGCGAAAGAAGTTTCTCCGCTATGAGGCGGATAAAAACATGGCTGAGAACCACAATGGTACAAGATAGATTTTCAAATTTATCACTTCTCTGTATCGAAAATGCTTTAGTTAAGCAGAAATTGTCGGCTGAACAAGTTCTCTCTGTTTTTATAAAAACAGATAGAAAACTAAAATTAGTTTGAAGTTTTTTTTATTCATACTTATATGTTATATTTCCTAAATAAAATGTGAAAACAAGAAAGTCTTTTACTTAAAGTAGGTATATGACAAACCATGATGATGAAAACCAAAACTGTTTAAAATTGAGAGTAAAAACAAGATTGACGTAGTTTTCATGCGCATGCATCTATAAAAAAGTGGTGTGTACGCCCCAACAAAATTTTTATACGCACCCCTCCCAAAAAAGAGCCCGTGGGGCCTACCCCCCCCCAGAAAAATTTTGTAGTTTCGCCACTGCTTGGAGTCATTGTAAGTAATACTTAAATGGCTAGAATAAATATTTAATTAAAAAAAAAACAGATAACAGAAAGGCGTTACCAAACTGTTCAGAATGAACAATAATACACACTTTATATCAAGTGTAAATGCAATCGAATTTGCGATTAACTTTATATAGTTTACAACTTTCGTTTTTTTCTTTTCTTTGGTTACGATCAGTAGCGAAAAAATGCTGTTAAATTGTCAAGAAACACTATAAATAACGTTTTATAAACCCATGCAATTTATTTGTACACAAAGAATTGCACTGATAACGCGAGTTGAAAATGCCGTTTAAAATTTATCAATTAGGATAGGAGAGAAAGGACTACTCACGTTTTCTAAGGCCAGGTAGAGATGAACGATAGCGTGACGTCGAACGCTAGGTACACTGTAATTTCGCCGCTCTATGTGTTGTTCCTTATTCGACACGTTGGAATGCGTTGTAAACGTTAATCAGCGTTCTAATTGCTTACGGTAAAAAACAAAGGACCATATCGCATCGGATCAAATGTATTGTCGACCCAGGGGATCGGAATGTAGACATCTAAGCTTCAAAATAAAAAATCCGGTCGAAGAACCATTTTGTAGCGTCGTATATTGTAAAAAATAGGCGTACATAACAAGAATGCAATGAACACTAAAACTGGAACTCGTTGCTTCTATAGCTTATGGGCTGGAATTTTGTTGAGTTGCGGTGTAAGAACAGAGAGTTTGAATTAACACTTTTTAATAGTTAAATTTAACAGTAACAATTGTGTGAAGTAAGGCATTGGCGCGTACCAATATTACTTTAAACGGTCATTTGGATACTGACCCCCTTTTGGCCCTTTTAGCGTACAAACTCGCATCTGCACGCCTTATCGAAGTCTGAGATGATTAAAAAAACGCTGTGACTATCCGCACGCAAAAATTATAACCTTAAACTGTCTAAAGATGGAAATAAAAAGGAAAAAAAAATCTACGGTAACCTGGGATTCTCTTAATGGACTGTAGCGTAACGTAGCTTGGATCCTAGGTTACCGGATATTTTAGATTCCCTTTTTATTTCCATTTCTTTGAACAGATTTAGGTTAATTTCGCGTGCGGATAGTCATAGCCTTAAAAAAAAGGGGGTGCGATCATAAATTAGCACGGATTTCGATACATTAAATGCAAAACTGTACACATGTACTAAATAGTATAATTAAGTTCAAATATATTATTTCTTTTTGATGCCATATGCAATCACATTGTAACAACCTTTTTTTAGTGGTAGTATTAAAAAATACATTGGTTTGGGATCGTTCGTTTATTTGGCGTAATATTAGAAAAGTTTTAATTATTAAAATGTAGAATTGAGAAAGGCAATTTAATTTTCATTTCCTAAAACATATCTTGTGGGTGTAATATTTCATAAAGAGTTATAGTTCCCTTTCTTAAAAAATTGGATTCGGATTATTGTATCCGCGCAACGCGTGACAACTTTTAGGGGAAATACTCACTTGAGTTATTCGGAAAGCCGCGATATCCTTTTTCACTTAATGCTGAATGTTACAGCAGAAAGCATGGTTTTTACCTAATTTTTTTATATTTTGTGCCATCAGATTTTGGTGGTAAGTTATTTTCTAATTCATTATATTTAAAACTAAAGCATTTATTTTTTTTTTTGGCATTTATTTGCACTCATGTTTCACTCATATTTGACTTATATTTTACTTATATTTTACTCACATTTTTTAATGCATACTTTTATATGGCATTTTTATAATAATTATCTTTAATGGCACTTATAAGTCCTAATTTACTATTCTATTATTTTTCTAATTTAAATGGAAATTTTTACTTGAATTACATTTTACAACGCAAGTTCTACATACTTAAACTTCAAAGAAATTCAATAAATTTATGAACACAATATAGTAAGGATAAATAAACAAAACATTGACCTCACCAAGTTCACCATTCTGCTTCATAGTTACCAACAGTAATACAGTTTA
Source organism: Vesta saturnalis (assembly GCA_036346205.1). NCBI lineage: Eukaryota > Metazoa > Arthropoda > Insecta > Coleoptera > Lampyridae > Vesta > Vesta saturnalis. The sequence goes on along the minus strand of JARFJB010002483.1, from coordinate 1,072,543 downwards.
TGAACCGAACCGTTCAAAGGTAATGTTTTTATATAATTTTAGAATAGTATAAGACTTCTGATTTTTTACCTTTTCAATCAGATATTGAATAAACTTAAATATATCATGTTATTTTATTTTCATTTTGATAAATTGTTTATTATTATTCATTAACTAGGTTTTGTTGTTCTTATATAAAAAAAAAGACAACATGGCGCTCGAGATTTTATCATTTTTTTATATAACATTTTTTATTAATTAAGTGAAGTGAAAATAATTAAGCAGATGGGAAGCATGCAGTATTTCAGGTATGTTAATTAAACTCAGTATATTAGAACTCTCCCTTAACTTAATTTACCGATTGAGCCAACGGCAGTAGCGATTGTTATTTGGTAATATTTTTATATTAATTAAAATTATTTGATCAATTGCAAATTGTTTATTACATTTGCGTTTTGGTTATTACATCATCGCTTTTTTTTTAATGTTATAAGTTGGCCCAGTTATTTGTTTTAGTATTTATACTTTGGCAGCCGCTTTTAATGTTACAACATAACTACTTTATTTCGTTGTTTTTGAATAATTTCACTTAAATTCTGTAAGTAAATTACGTATTAATATTTAATGTTTTAAAGTGATAGATAGTTAAGATCAAAAAAGAGCAGTTTAGACTTTTGTAAAATTGGATCAAATGCAAACCTTTATGTTTTAGTAACTTCTTTTACTATCATCTGCGATTGAAGACGAGCCCTCTTGTAGGTTAAAATGTTAGATTAGTTAATGCAGGATTATGTTTTAGTGAAAGTTTGAAGAAATGTATTCGAGCATAAAGTTTTGAAATTTGTCGTAAATACATTTAAAAAGTAAGTATTAATTTTAACATTTTTGCAAATGTTAAGTATGAATACTGTTATGTTGTAGTAATTTAATCTTCGATGAGAAGAAGCTTTAGTTGAGATTACTTTAAGCTGTTAATATTTAACGTATTACACAGTTAAGGTTTGTTATGAACGAACAAGGTCAAAAGTAAATATGTAATTACTAATTAATAAGTATTATCAATTTTATTAAATAAATAAATAAAACGTTCACCTCGAGTAGGATTTGAACTTACATGTACTTTGCTAGAGTACTATCGGGGCGCTTCAGCTGCTCAATAAAGTGATAAATGGTGATTGATATCATTCATTAAAATTATTCTCAATCCAATGTTATTAATTACCTGTACTTTGCAATTAATTAAACTTGCTTTCTTCAGTATTTACACATGCAGTGATTGTATAAGCTTTTAATATTTGCAACAGTCAATAATAAAAATGAATCAAAAGTGATAATATTTAATTAAGTCAAATTTTAATAATGTAAAACAATATTCCTAAAACTAACATGTAAAATCTTTATCACAATTAAACGATTGTTTTACCTTTAATTGTGATAGTAAAATCTCGAGTTTCGAGAAAATCAAACACAAAAACGTTTTATTTATTCACACAAACAAAAAGGGTTCTTACTCGTTATCTTCGTTGAAAAACTGTTGATGTAATTCTTACGTTCCTTTCACCGGTGAAGAGGCCTCAACTAGGTTGTGTGACTGCTCCTCCGATGATGTCACCTTCCCGCCGACTTGGAACCGCTTTCTTTGTTCACCTTATCTCTTTGTTATAGAGGACGCTCCTAACTTTTCCCACAATTTAATGATTTTTTTTCTACATAACTGCTTGATATATTTACACCATCCGGTTTTTACTTAATTGTTCAGTTGAACTACAAAAAGCTTGCGCAACAAAATTCAAAGTGCTTACAAACCGCGAATGCTCCCTTTTATACACCAATAAATTCGAGTTACTGTCCTTTATACTTTGATTTACCAATTTGGATCGATTACTGTCTATTATATTTATTGTACACTATTTAAACACAATTGATTACGGCTCTGTTATGTTCCCTTATTACGTCACTTTTAATACGTATTTCATATTATGGTGCAATACTTCTTATTTCCGCCAACTCGTTAACAATTACACTTTTTATTATTTTAGCTTTTACTCGCATTAATACGGAAAATATCATTTATATTCTCTTTACACAATACTGACTTTTCGTTATAATTGCACAATTTTAATTGCAGCATAAATCAAGCTGCAGCAATCGCTTTTAAACCAACTGTGATCGCTTACTAGATGCGACTCCTTCTGATCGCTTGCTAGAGGCGACTGACTAACCAATATCTGTCAGTATAACAGCGTTTCTGCTTGCTCGTTTGTCTTCAATTTAGTGTATTGTCTGCGCACCTTTTCGTTTTTTCTTACTTTAATCTCCTAATTAAAGTGATTATAAACACACTTAAATATTATGAAACTGTAAATTTTCACAATTATTACATCGAATTGAAATGCTTATTGCTTGTTTGCGTTTTGTAATGGTGTATTTTTATTTTATTTTTTTAGATGATGTTATTGACGCGCAGTCTAAGGGCAGAAATTTTGCGATAACACCGTTTGAAGACACAATTTCTAATATTGAGAATTCTATTAAATCGTTATCTTTTAATGCTGCGAATAAAGATATAAAACCGTTTACATATTACTTAAAGCAAAACTTAAAAAAGAGCAACTTATCCTTTCGTCAGCACTGTGCTTTATTTGATCTTAAACGTAATGAAATTATAATAACATTACAATCTGATGATGCTACTAAATTCGAACGAATATAACATTAAAGTAGAACAACTGGAACCACTGACTTATTGTCAACTACTAAGGATCCTACAAAGATTTCTTTTGAAAACTAAAGAACTTAAATTATCAGCTACTCCTGAAGGAAAACAAAGGAACCAACTCTGAAGCTGTTTGACCCAAACTATATGGTCTACCAAAAATCCATAAACCTAATGTTTCTTTAAGTCCTATTATTAGTGACTTTCCTACATACAACATTGCAGAACATTTTACACTTTTATTACAATCTCATATACGTAAAACACCCTAGCTTTATTGAAAAAATACATAATTTCAAATCTGAAGAGAGTGATATACTAGTCAGTTTTGATATTGTTTCAGTTTCTACAAAAGTCCCTCTAAAAGAAACTGTTTAATGTATTAATCATATTTTTCCAAGGATATAACAATTATTTTTCAGCACTGTCTCACAACGACTTACTTTAAGTAAGCAGTTATATGAACTGATTGACAGTGTACCAATGGGTACCCTTCTTAGCCACATTTTCATTTTCATTACAAAATGCATCTAAAAAAACCTTTTTTTGGAGTAGATATTGTAACGGGAGCTTTAGAAAATCAAAAGTTCACGCTAAATTATACGACATCAGATAGTTATATATTATTTTTCTGGATAAAGAAATTGTTTATTTGCGTTTGAATGTAATTAATAATAATATGAAAAGCTTGAATTTATTTCAATAAGTTATCTATATATTCAATTTGAAAATATTTAAAATACGCGGTATTTGCAAGTGCATAAATGGATTGCAGGAGAAGGGAATGACGCTGTCATAATAATGATGTGCAGTTTTTAAGAAAGTCGCGTTGAGTATGCGATCAAAAACAGTCGCGTTAAGTAAACGATTAGAAAGAGTCGCATTAAATAAGCGATCAGAATTAAGCGACATTGTATAGTCACGCGGCCCTATAAAGTGTGAAAATTACAAATAAGAATTACCTAGAGATGTAATAGGGAAGAAGTAGAATAATACCTTCCTTATTAAAATAATAAAAGTGCAAGTATGGGCAAGTTGGTGGTAATAAAAAGGATTACACCATCATTTGAGATTAGCATTAAAGGTGACGTAATAAGTGAAGATATTTCATTTTATACGTATCAGAGCAGTAATCAATTGAGTTCAAATAGTGAACAATAAATATAAAAGCCAGTAATCGATCCAAATTGGTAAATCAAAGTATAAAGGATAATAACTCGAAGTGTTAATGAGTAATACCATTGGACAGTGCAGTTTGTAGCGCCACCTGTTTGTCGTTGAAGTTAAACAATTAAAGTAATAATTGACTATTATAAATATATCAAGCAATAACTTACAAAACTCGTTGAATTGTTAAAAGGAAAATTGTTGTCACTCTCATCCATATCAAAGGTGTAAGAAAAGATAGAGAAAATGAAGGAAGCATTTCGTTTTGGCGGCCTAGTGACATCATCCGAGGAGCAATTACGTAATCAACTTTCAACGAAAATAACACGTAAGAACCTTTTGATTGTGTGAATAAATAAAATGTTTATGTGTTTGACTTCCTCTAAACCTTAAACTTTAAACATCATAATTAAACGGAAAAAAAATCCGTTTAATTCTGATAAAGATTTTATTTGTTATATGTTTTGATTTATATAGATATATATATATATATATATATATATATATATATATATATATATATATATATATATATATACATATGAGTATAACGTTTAATTTACTTTTATTGCTAACCAAAGATTATTAATATTAAAAGCTTATGCAAATATTGAATATATAAATGCAGAAAGAGGTCAATTCAATAGGAATCCAGATAAATAAATAAATCGAAATGAGCATAACTTTGGTTAAAGATGATCGTTTACTTATTTTAACTTTGAGTTAGTCGCCGTACCCAATTAAGAGAGAAATTCGCAAACATAAATCTGAAAATTTATTTGCACAAACTGAAATTAAATAGCAAGCGAAGAAATTACACTAGTAAATGATATCTTCATAAATTGAACCCATTCAGGTTTAATAAAACGTAATAAAAAATAATCATTTTAAGTTTCACAATATAGTATATTGATTATCAAGAACAGTAAGGGACGTTTACCGATCGAAGGCCATCTTTGGCCGGAGACCGGTACAACCCTTAATGTTCGTGATGCTCATACTATTTTTACGTGATATATATATATATATATATATATATATATATATATATATATTATATATATATATATAATTTACGTCGGTAAGTAAAATACTACCGACGAGTTGGACCTCGCAACCAGTAAACATATCCTAACGAAAACGCTCGATCGTGCAAAAACAATATTAAATTTTTATTCAATAATGTTGAAATTATAAAAAGTTTCAAAGAACTCAATTTATCTCGATTTATATGGGAATCTTTTATTTATGTAATATAGTAAATATGATCGCTTTATCTAAAGGTCAACGTTAGCCGGCGACATTAAAATAATAAAACTGAACGTTTACTCAGTGTTTATTCCATTTTTTCGCTATCACTATCCAATTATCACACTTATTCCTTTCTTCAAGTACCACACTCTATAATAAGGCAAATACTGTCAGAGCTGTTCAATACACCTTTACTTTAATTTTAGGATATGCACTTCTATAAAATTTTTAATAGTTTACCTTCGCTAATTTTCGAAAATGCTCACTTTCAATTTGACGTCCCTTATAATTAAAACATCCGTTCATTAATTACAACTTGAATAAAATTTTAATTTGTTTTTCTTAGAATCAATAAAAAAAACGAACTCTTTCTATTTAGGATAAAATATCATAGCTATATATATATATATATATATATATATATATATATATATATATATATATATATATATATATATATATATATATATATATATATATATATATATATATATATATATATATATATATATATATATATATATATATATATATATATATTATATCTGTTATTTGACTGGTTTATAACAATATTTTTTAGATTGTTGGTTTAAAGTCAATAACATAAACTATTATGATACAAAAACATTTTGATATATAACTTTTCCAATAATAAATGTTTCTCATAATTGTGTTCAATACATAGAATTTTGGTTTTCTCATAATCAAAACTGTGCCCACAATAAATTGTATGTCTAGCGAAAGCGGTACTTTTTGGTTTCACTCTTATACCTGATCCATGTTGAATTAAACGATACTTTAAAGGTTGCATGAAAGTACCGATATAAATTTGTTGACATTTGTTACATGGGATTTTTGTATGTATTGAACAAAATTATGAGAAACGTTTATTATTCGAAATGTTATATATCAAAATTAATGAAAAAAGTACTTGTAATTTTAAAAGAGACCTGGACAATATTGTATCAATATTTGACGTTATTTTTAAAAAAGTTAAGTAGACATGTGTAATTTAATTTTTCGTTTAATTTGTCACCGAAGAAGATATCAACCGATATGGAAATTTTTAAATATATATTTATATATATATATATATATATATATATATATATATATATATATATATATATATATGTGTATGTGTGTGTGTGTGTGTGTGTGTGTGTGTGTGTGTACACCGTGCGTTTTTCTTTAATCCAACCGTATCATTTTGAACACATTGTAATTATCCCTAAGTTCAGTTTAAACAAAAAACGTGTCAACCTATTGCAGTTTAAATCATTAGTAGGTAAAACTCACAGCTGTCGCATATTTTTAAAAATACCGCTCTACAGTTTAATGTATAAAATGCTTTCCACTGAAAATACATATTTTAAACTGGTACAAGGGTAACAATAGTTTGAGAGGAGTGCGCGACTTATTTGCCGTACAATTCCCTGACAAACACACCCCGTGTATTTCAACCATCCATAATGTCGTTACTCAGTTAATAAGGATGGTTATGTCGCAAATTCCCATAAAAAAGAGCAAAAACTTGCCACGTCCTCAATGAGGAATTAGAATTAACCATTTTGTGTTATGCTGAGGACAATTCCACAACGTCATTGTGTTTAATATCACAAAAATTTCAAAATTCAAAGTGTTCGGTCTTCAAAACATTAAAAAAAATTAAATACAGGTTGTACACATTTCATAATCACCAAGGACAACGATGACGACAGAATTAAACGCACGTGTTTTTGAGGAGCATTATTTAATTTATTCTATGACAGTGAAGCATCGATTTCCTTAAATGGGACAGTAAACTCCCAAAATTATCTGTATGTACCTATCTCCATTATTCATTTCCATCTTCCTAATACACTTAATTTTTTTACTAAAACGGGTATTGGTCACGACTGAACCTTCATTTATAAAACCTAACGCATACACATGTCAGGCCGATGGATAGGGAGATTTGGTCACTTAACTTGGTCACCGTAATCGCCAGATCTCTGGGGTTACTTTAAATCTAAAATTATTTAAAGCATTTTCAGCTATCGCGGATTTCTCTAGTTTGCCTAATTTACAAAATCTCATACGTTTACGTCTTGTACCAAAGCTACGTCTTGTGGTTCCAATGTATACTTTCCCACATGAACAGGAAACTTTTATACTCCGGAAGATGGTAAAAAATTTGAAACTCCTTTAGGTGTTCTTTAATTTTTATTGTAGGTTTAAAAGCAGTCCTAACACCATGATTAATTAGGATTTCTTTAATTCTATGTGCACCATTAGTTATAAAAGGAAGAAAAGCAATACTAGCACTAAGCACTAGTTTTTCTTTCTAGATACGTCGAGCAGGTGAAGTAACATTATTAATATCTTTAAGTTAATACCCATTAGCTTGTAGTGATCTTGTCAAGTTTTTGTATTCATCTTTCAAAAATTGAGGATAACTACTTGGTTTATCTCAATTCACTAAGATTTAATTAAACTAATATGTTGACGGGGATGGTGGTTTGATAATTTATGAAAGTATCTATCAGTGTGTGTCGGCGTTAGGTTAACCGTAATATTTAGTGAATTATTAGTTTTGGATATTAGTATATCTAGAAATGGTAAACGTCCATTAATTTCCTTCTCCATCTATAAAAATTAAAACCTTATGTAGTGTTTCTTCTCCGTGTCTCCAAATAACCAATACACCATTCACATATTGCAACGGGCGTAATACCCTTGGATATTACTTTTCTTGGTTTAACCCACTCCAAAGAATAAGACTTGAATTCTTTGAAACTTTTTATAATTTCAACATTATTGAATAAAAATTTAATATTGTTTTTGCACGATCGAGCGTTTTCGGATATGTTTACTGGTTGCGAGGTCCAACTCGTCGGTAGTATTTTACTTACCGACGTAAAATTATATATATATATATATATATATATATATATATATATATATATATATATATATATGGCCCGCCCAAACGAGCCGCTTATGAGTACAACTAAAAAATCATATTCACGCCATGCGATTGGGCATATTCCACTAAATAAATGTACAGAACGCTATCGTTTAAAGGGAAACCATTTTGAAGATATTTGAATTAAACCGATGTTAGGACGCCATCTTCCAAGAGCTCCAGCTCTCTTAGGAAGTATTTTTGTATTAAGATAATTTACGTTAAATCGACATCAAATCAGCTCTAGAATCTACTGTTTTCTTTTGTGAACGCAGTTTGTTGACACCCTGTATACCTATTGCAAATATAGATTTCACCATAATCAAAAATAGACCTGCAGCCACAACTTCAGTACAGCAAGTAGCATTGGTTATTTGAGACACCGAGATACGTCTAATTGTTCAGACGTAATATTTATTTTAATAGCAATCATAGATCCTCCCCCCAATTCTATTTAGTGATATCTAATATTATCTAGTAGTATTTACATTTATGCACTGAGTTTCCGATGTAGATAGGCCAGAACATGTAGTATGTACCGGCTTAGTACACATGTCGCACTTTAACCCTTTATCTGCATTCAGTCAGAATACATACTACACACATTGCTGTTAATTGGTATTATTAAGTGATAGATTAACGTTCAAAGGTAATAAAAAACTTATATACACTTATAAAAGTACTCACGTTGCGTACTAATATAATGTAATATAACATAATATGTATATATATATATATATATATATATATATATTAAATTTCTTAACAATTAAATTTCTTTAAATCGTACTTAACCAGTAGAGTGCAGCGTCTTGGGTATATCAATCACATATCTGATGATATAATAGCTACTGCTGTTGTTTTTCAAGGATCTACCTTAGGTCCACTATTGTTTGTACTGTTTATTAACGATCTTCCAGATATAATTCATTGTGGTAAATTACTATATGCGGATGATTTAAAAATATTTTCTTCAATGTCGTCAGCTCATGATTTTGAATTCATGCAGTATCAACTGGCACTAGTGGTTAATTGGTGGACTGTCCTCCACTGAATAAAAATAAATGTAAAGTTGTATTTTTACAACTGTTCAGTACACCTACTTTTTGGACTCAGCTGAACTAATTTAATAAATGATTTGGGTGTTTATTTTGATAGTAGGTTCACTTTTTCTCCTCACATAAATACTCTGTGTCGTTTAGCTATAAAAACTCATGGTTTTGTAATACGAAATAAAAAAACAATTCTCTAACATTAACTGCCTTAAAGTACTGCTTTTCTCACTAGTACACAGTAAGCTAGAATACTGCTCTCTCAATTGGTCATTTGGTTTCCAAGTCCAAGCATTAAATAAATATGTTTTTGAAATTTTTGTATTTTAAAAAAAATGATATTTATTTTGTTAGTGGGTACAGTCAAAAAAATTCACTAGCTTTTCATCTTTAGAACCAGACCACTTGAAATAAGTTAAAGTTTTGTAAATAACTTAATAATTAATAAACTGGACACTTCTGACCCTTCATCTTTGGTTAACTTTTTAGTTCCCACCCTGTACCCTCTATACATAAAGATATTTTTTTGCTCCTCGTTGTTGACAATAATCTGTTATAAGATTTTTTATTAAATCAACAGTATAGGCGTAATCTTCCACCTCCAAGTCGTTATATATATACACACATCACAAAAGACTAGGGATATATTTTTTTAAATATATTTCAATGAATTTTGTTAACAAATACCTATGTCATTGATCAAGTATGTTAGTGGTAGTCTTTCGATTAGCGATAGCAATTGTTTAAAAAACAAACAAACAAATGCAAGTGCTTTATTTTAATTCAACTGAAAGCGAAGCAATTTCAGTGTTGTTAGGGAATCGTTTAATTATTATTTGCAGTTAATTTAAGTTTATTTTTGGGGTGATTTAAGTTTTATTGGCGTTGTTATTATGGAAGATAATCAACAACGACGACATTTAAGTTTAGCTGAAATGAACAGAGCTGTAGGTATGCTCGAAGCTGGTCGAAGGCAAGTGGATGTTGCAGCAACTTTAAACACCTCTCAAAGTGTTATTAGCAGATTATGGCGTAGATATAGGACATCCGCAGATCCTAGTAAACAACATCCAGGTCGTGGACGCGTTACTACCGCAGTTCAAGATCACTACTTAACATTGGAAGCTAGACGACGTCCAACAACTACGGCTAAACAATTGACTTCACTGCTTCGGACCACTCATAATGTAACTGTATGTTCTCAAACAATCAGAAATCGATTGCATGAAGCTAATCTCCATACCCGACGTCCAATAAGAGCTCCACCAATTCGGCATGGTAATCGAGCACGCAGAGTAGAATGGGCTGCAGAGCATATTCTGTGGACAGAGGACCAGTGGTCTAGAGTTTTGTTCACAGATGAATCTCGGTTTGGAATACACCCTGACAGTCGAAGACTTAGAGTGTGGAGACGACCTGGTAACTTAGAAAGGCTCAGATGTGTTCAGGAGGTCCATTCTTACAAAGGAGGTGCCGTAATGATGTGGGGTGGTATCTGCATTGGCGGAAAAACAGATCTCGTTTTTCTAGAAAGATTTTTAAATGCCGATGGGTATTTAAATAGGGTACTGCGGCCTATAGTGCTTCCATTCGCAGGTGCTGTTGGACCTGAGTTCATGCTGATGCATGATAATGCCACCCCACACGTTGCAGGTGCTGTTACCGAGTGGCTGGTAAACGAAAACATTTCTGTTTTACCATGGCCTGCCCAGTCCCCAGATTTAAACGTTATTGAACACGTGTGGGACATGTTGGGAAGAAGCATTGAAAGTGAATTGGACGAAATTCATACTCAGATCCAGCTTCGTGATGCCCTTGTAAGACACTGGCAACAGTTACCACAAGATGCAATAGATAATTTAATTTTATCAATGCCTAGAAGATGCAGAGCCGTTTTAAATCAAAGAGTAGGCAATACTCTTTATTAAATTTAATTAATGTATATTTTAAGTGATGACACTTCAATTTCTTGTGATTACATAAAATCAACTTTTTGCTAATAAACTTCCTTAAAGCTTTTTGAGACTGTTTTCTTTTGTTTTTTTAACAATTTTAATTTAGAATATTTTAAAAGCATTGTGCTAATTTACTATATGCAAACCACTTCAAAAACCAAAATACTTGATAGTTTTTATTAAAAAAAATATCCTAGACTTTTGTGATGTGTGTATATATAATATATAATATATATATATATATATATATATATATATATATATATATATATATATATATATATATATATATATATATATATACGGTGGTCGTAAAGGAAGGAATAAATTCAATATCTCGTAAAGCACAATTTTTTTCAAAAATCGCTCGGATCCGTCGATTTTATATTTTTTCGGGGCATATTTTACGAAAAAAAAATTTTATACAGGGTGTCTCAAAAAAGATTTGCTAAAAAAAATTTTTTTTTTCAAATTGCAACCCAATTTTTTTATTGCATTTTTGGATTACCCTTACAATTCTAAACATTTGTCATGTAGCATGTGCTATACCTAAGTCCAAGCGTTTTGAAGTTATTCGCATTCAAAGTTTAAAAATTGAGTGTCCACCAAGATCACCCGATCTAACACCACTAGACTTTTTTTTATGGGGATACCTTAAAGGCAAGGTATTTAAAAGCCAACCGGCAAATATATGATTTAAAACAACGCATCCCTCCAGAAATACGTCGAATAACGCCCGAAATGGTTTGAAATGTGCAGCATGAATTTATAGATCGATTAGGCTATTGTCAGTTGACTAACGGAGGACATTTCGAACATTTGCTGAAATAAAATTATTTTTAAGTTTACGAATCTTTGTTTTCGATATAATAAAACGTTATAAAAATTATTTTATTTTTCGTTTTCTTCATGACCTTTTTTCAATTTTTAAATTTTGAATGCGAATAACTCCAAAACGCTTGGACTTAGGTATAGGACATGCTACATGACAAATGTTTAGAATTGTAGAGGTAATCCAAAAATGCAATAAAAATATTGGGTTGCAATTTGAAAAAAAAAATTTTTTTTAGCAAATCACACCCTGTATAAAATTTTTTTTTCGTAAAATATGCCCCGAAAAAATATAAAATCGACGGGTCCGAGCGATTTTTGAAAAAAATTGTGCTTTACGAGATATTGAATTTATTCCTTCCTTTACGACCACCCGGTATATATATATATATATATATATATATATATATATATATATATATATATATATATGTAAGATTTATGTGTGTATGTCTAAATATTTACCAGGTGTAAATTTAGTGCGTAATTCTTATGTTGCTCCGTAACTATTTTAGTTAGAGAAAATCTTTAAACATGAAGTTGTGTATTAGCTTTCTCTCCGTAACCTAAAAATATCTACAATTCTACAGGGTATTCATCTAAAAATTAAATGCCATTATACATGGTGCTTGCTACGGTGATACAATAATTTATTATTTCGATTAACCATAACTCAATTTTTTTTAAATCGAACTCCCTGTATTTTATAAGTAATTCAGAAATAAATTCTCTTTCGATTTTATATTGGGTATCCTACACAGTTTTTAAATTATTGCAGTTTTAAAAATAACAGGACCGTGTTATGCGAATTGTAATTTTTTATAGGGCTGTGGAAGCAACTGGAAAAAACAAAAACAATTATCTGTCACATTAATTCGCAGTAAATTAGCATTTGTATGTTGTGCTGCATAAGTTCACTGTTTTGTGCATCAGAACGAATTCTTGTGTGTGGATATGATCTATGTATTAGGAGCATGTGATCGAAACTGTCTTCTTGCATCCCGAAGCTATGTTCAGAAGTATCCTGACAGAAGGCACCCACCTGAAGCTAGCTTCGACAGACTCAATGGGAGGTTTGAAACAACAGACATTATACAAGTAACCAATGCGAAAAACGCATTAATGATTGTTGCCGCAATGGTTTAAGAGCCTCACCAGTTCACTCGAAAAATTTCTCAACAATCGTTGATGCAAATCATACACCTGTACACCGTAATTGGAAAAGTGATAAATTCCATCCCTACCATAGCCAAAAACACCAGAAACATTTTCTGCAAGATTTAGAAAGTCGGTGGGAATTTTGTGAGTGGATTAATAATAAATTGAATGCCGAACCAGATTTTCTGAATTATATCCTTTTTTCAGAATTCTAGTAGCAGACGCCTCCTTAGTCAGCGAAATTTCCAGCATTACGCTACCGCTAAGCCTGAATTCCTGAGATCAGTTGATTATCACGGTCAGTGGCCAATAAACGTGTGGGGTGGAATTGTCGAGACACAAGTTGGTTCACATTCTTTGAGTAACTATCTTAATCCTCAAATATATGCCCACTTTCTTCAACATGAATTGAACGATTTACTGCAACATGTCCCTGAAATTAAAGTGCACCTCCACATTCGACGCTGAATGTTACGTCTTTTATACCATTTTTTAAAAAAAGTCTCAAATGGGGATCATGACACGAGTAGTTAAAAAAATTACAAATTATCAAATGGACACATATTAATTGTTTTTCATAGGATACATTGTGTTTTTCTTCATGATACATTAGATTCTTTCGTGCCACGTATAGAAACACTCAACATGGAGACCCACATTGCACTTGGAGCATTGCTTCCTTACGTTTGTCTTACATATTCCGCATTTTCGCTGGTTGCCGTCAGTGGTTCTTTCTATGAAGTGGCCCACAGGATCAAACCTCACAGTTTTCAGAACTCTTTTAATAGACGGTTTAGGTAGAGCAGGTCTTCCGATGTTTCTTGGATTGGAAAGAGATGTCAATGCCAGGTAAGTTCTTGCAATTGTTCTTCTGCAATCAAGCAGTGGCATTTTTTGTCCTGCTATGCACGAGAGAATGTAAACATTGACTAAGGTCATATCAAGAAGATTGGTGAAGATAGGGAAGTACCATCTTTTAGCTTTTATTTTTGCCCTGTATTTGTTGATAAATGAGTCCATTGTATCAACTCCATCCATTCAGTTATTGTAGGTGGTGATGCATTTTGGCTGAAGAACCGTTACCTTCTCTTTTCCAAGTTTAGACCACCGAGTAACTCTGACTGTGGTTTGATTGCTTCGTGGTTAGACAAAACTTTTACATTGTTGTTATCTTTCCAAGTAATAGCAAATAATTATTATACGTTTTTGTTATGAACGAATAAGTTTAAAGGTAAATATGTAATTAAAAATTATTATTAATTTTATTAAATACATAAATAAAAAGTTTACCTCGAGTAGGATTTAAACCTATGACCTGTACTTTGCTAGAGTACTCTAGCAAAGTACAGGTCGTAGGTTCAAATCCAAACAGTATCCTGTTTCCCCACAGCAGAGTAACCACTGCTTGAAGCCAAACCGTATAGGCTTTCCACGGATAAATTGCTTCAGGAAATGGTGACCGTAGTATTGAACTATTTGTTCGTCAATGTTTAAATTTGTAGAAGATACTCCAAATTTCATAAAGTTACTATTTAGCTTATCAATTAGTGGCTCTACTTTGTAAGACTTAGTGGGTATTTGGGAATTGTCGTTGAAGTGAAAATTACGTTTCATTACTACAAATCTGTTCTCTAAAAAACACTTCCTCACACAATCAATGGATACATCCTCATCCTCGCTCCAGTATACTTGCTCTTGAGGAAGCGAGTGGGTACCCTGTAAAAAGAAGGAACCCAATGAACTTCTTTAGGCACTCATTTGAGAAAGTAAATGTGTGGCGGTTATTCTGTGCACATAAACGAATTTTTTTAAATATTATGCTTCCAAGGTTTCTTTGAACGAGGTGGTCCACAGAACCTGGTCTGATAGATCTCTAGACCTATGCATACTAATTTCTCCCTTTGGGACTGTATAAAGAACATTGTGTACCAAACTCCTTCAATTACTAGCAAAGATATGAAAGAGAGAATTCGAGATGCTTTTCGCCAAGTGACCCATGACATGCTAATTGATGTTCAACGTTCATTTAAGGAACGAATCCAACGGTGTCTGCAACAAAATGGAGGTGTGTTTGAACATTATGTAGGTGTTAAAATTTTTTAATAAAAATAAATCGTTGCTTTGTGTTGGTGATCTGATCAACCTGTTTTTTTATGATAATCTTGCAATATGCGGAAATGGCGCTTTCGGAATATTTAACATAGCCTTCTAAAATTACAATTCGCATAACACACAGCTGTTATTCTTTAAACTGCAATAAATTAAAAAGTGTCAGCTTTAGGTATAGGAAACCAATTTAAAATCGAAAGAGAATGTATTTCTCTATATAAATCACTTACAAAATACAGGATGTTCCGTTTAAAAAATTGAGTTATGGCCAATCGAAATATTAAGTTATTGTACCGCCGTAGCAAACACCCCGTACAACGGAATTTAACTTTTAATTTTTAGGATGACAGTAGATAATCTTGACAAATTTTTGATTCTGTCACAATGTGGCCGCTGCAGATTTTATTCGTCTGGTTGCATACGTCATAATAACTGTAACGGCTGATCCTAATTAAAACACAAAACATTACCAGATAGGCAATTGATGACAGAATAAGAATATTTAAAAATATACAGGGTGTACAATTTAAAATATTTAAGTTGGATACTGGTATCCGAAAATACAACACCCTATGGAATTGTAGATATTTTTAGGTTACGGAGAAGAAGTTGATACACAACTTTCCTATTTAAAGATTTTCTCAACCTAAAAAGTGCAAAAAAAAGCAGGGCAAGACAAAGTTAGTATTTTTTTAACCAAACACCCCGTATATTATTATAATTTTGGATTCCACGTCGAATCGTAAAACTTTATCTATATAGGTTTATGTGTATAACTTTTGTATAACTTTTTTATTATGTACCATCTTGTATTTTGTTAGTAAAGCTTTCATATTTGGACCAAGTAAAGACCAAGCTTATGCCTATGTTCTGAAGAAAATATTAGAGAGAAATGCTACAGGGTGTTCAAAGTATATATTCAAACCTGCCAAACTTGAAATTCAATCATTTTTCTCAAATGGTTCGCCCTGTATATGTTTACGCTGTGTTAAAGAGAATGAAAAACCACACAATTCTTTATGAATGAGTCGTATCTGTCACTGTTTTTGAGTTATTTTAACTTCTCTATATTATTCTATATTTCAATGTTTTTTCTTGTAATCATTAGCAGTAGCCATGAAAACAATTTCCCACATGACAAGTACTTGTTGTATTTTGGTAGCCATTAAAGGTTGTGAAAGTTTTGTGTATTCAATAACCAAGAAAAATAACTTAAGATTTTGCTTCATATTGAAGAAAACCTGCAAGTCAGTAGTCGTCAGATAGCAATATTACGTGAAACCTCGCAATCAACTGTCAATTGGACAAGTAGAAAATATGAGTATCATCCTTACCGTATTGAATCACAATGATCACTTCGAAAGACGAGTAAGCTTTTGCCAGTGGATTATTTCCCAACTTGAGATTAATCAAAACTTTTTCTTATTTTATCTTTTCTGGCCAGGCTACGTTTAGAAGCAATGGTGCTGTAAAACGGCATAATATGCACTATTACAAATTAAACAATCCATTTTGGATCCGACAAATGCAAAACCTAAACCACTGGTCCATAGGTACTTGGTGTGGCATTCTCCACAATAAAATTATTGGACCGTTTTTTTCTAACACTCCCTCGATTGGTTGTACCTACCATCAAGGAGTTTTGCCTAACTCCGTTCATCTGCTTAGCAATGATGAACGGCAGAATATGTGGTTGCATCAGGACGGTACACATCCCCACTAGCACCGCGAGGTACATGAATGTTTAGATCATAATTACATTCAAAAATGGATTAGACATGGAGGCTTTGTCCAGTGGCCCCGTAGGTCGTGCGATCTTACCCCATTTGATTTCTTCTTATGGGGATATATTAAAGGACGTGTATATGTCCCATCTCCCACTACAAGAGAATATATGTAAGATACGATACGAGACGCTTGTGGAACGATAAAAGTGGAATTCGGAAAAGTGCGAAAAACATAACAAAACGACTAAATGTATGAATTCAGCAAGAGGGGCACCTTTTCGAACATATTTTAAGAAGAACTCATAGTAACTGTTGATTTATTCAATGAACTGAGAACTTTATTTTATATCAAATTCTTATGCTAACGTAATATACTTTCTGTTGGACTTTCTGTGTTAGTGTTTAGTATTTAATGCAACGTTTTGTTTCTCTTGTTTTCAAATTTCGTGGCTACTGCTAACAATAACCATTGAAATATTGAATGATATAGCAAAATCAAAGTAACTCAAAAACAGTGAGAGATAGGACATACTTAAGAAGAATTGTGTCATTTTTTTATTCTCTTTAACCTAGCGTAAAAATATAAAGAGTGTTTCATTTGAGAAAAGTGATAATGAATTTCAAGTTTCGCAGGTTTAAACATATATTTTGAACACCCTGTAGTATTTTTCTCTAACATTTCTTCTTTAGAACATATGCTTAATCTTGGTCTTGCTTGGTCCAAATATAAAGGTTTTACTAACAAAACACAAGGTGGTACATAATAAAAGAAGTTATTCCAGTAAATGCGATTTTTTGGATAAAATTCGAAATATTTCAAAAACCGTGAATTTTACATGTATGAAATTTTATTAAAAATATACCAACTTTGTGTTCTCCTGCATTTTTGGAACACTCTGCATAGTCAAGAATAATTTTAAAATGCGCACTTACTAGCCATATAATGTGATAAATAAATTTTATTGGCAAAGTGTACCCGTTCACTTTACTCTATCGTTGACTCACTCTGTACATAACACAAATTTTTTCGTACAAACTGACTTTTATACTTAATCAAAAATGCGTCCTACGCACAACATAACAATAAATATACCCAGTGCGATAAAATAACCACAATCTCAGGATTTTGTGTAAATATCCCCTCAAAAAGACCTTATGCTGGGAGAATATTCTTCCAAAACGTCCTGAAGCCGTGTCATTCTGGCGTGTAAGAATCCTGGCGCCAAAACATCCCAACGCTGAAATGGCGGTGCCGATTCGCCGGTATCGAAATGTCCCATACCGTTTCTAGTTATTCTGGAAACTGTTAACAATGACAATACTCAATTAAAACTTCAAGAACGGAGCTAACGAAGTACGAACGATAAAACAAATATCAATTTCATTACCTAACATTACATTATACCAAATTTCAACTAGACATTTTTAAAAGCGGAGTTGAAAACCTTTAAGTACCATGATAACGTTAATAAAAATAGTGCACAATTTCAAAATTCATTGCGATTGCACACACTTTGCGGTATTAATGACTTTTGACCATTTTAGTGTCGGAAATGAAAACCTTTTGCGCTATATATCATTAATTCAGTGGTACAAGTAGCAATAGCATATTGTCGTTATCTATGCATCATGCGAACTTGGGTCTGCCCCAATTCTTCTGGTTTTGTTCCTATCACTAAGGTTTATAATACAGTACGAAACGGTACTCGCACATCACCAACTGTACTCAAATGAGGCATATACGTACAGGCTTTTAAATATTTTCGCAACAAACCTTTCAGACCCTATGCTAACTGTAGTCGGTAATTACTAAGCCAATCAAAAACCATCACAGGGTGGGTTTATTAAGGAATATTTCTAAAGTTTGTTGATGGGACGTGGTGGGGTATCCTTAAAGCTACAAACCTAAAATATGTTCACTTGAATCGCAAAGTTTATACAGGACGATTTCGTCATTTTTACAAAAAGTAGCTAAAAAAATTAAATGTCACTATGATCAAAAAACTTAGAAGGTCATGACTCTGCGATGTTACTAAACATGAAATGTACTAGATGCGGAATTTTTGTACCTTTCTAACGATATAAATCTCTCGGTATCTATCTCCGGTATATTTATTTTGATTTCACAATTTCTGATTAATTTGCTGTATTTTTCAATTTTGGGTTTCTATGAGTAACTAGCAGGCTGTGGAAGATAAACCAATTATGTCACTTTAACTTTACTTTGACATTAGGTACTAGTTCGCGCTGCTATTTCTGGTTAGAGCTTTTTTTGAGTAGTTAACATTAAGCTTAACTGATGAAAAGGGCAAGTTTTTCTCTAAATAAAATGATTGATGTATTGTTTTTATTCTTGGAGAATGCTCTAAAAATCCGTTCCTAGCAAGTCGAGTGTACAAAGCAACATATCCCAATCGGGAGCGTCATCCAAGGGAAGAATCAAAAAATCTCTTAGATTTATTGCAACAGGAAGAGTTGATTATCGTTAAAACCAGGACAGAATTAAACCTGAGTCGAACTTTAAAATTTAATTTAACAAAATTTAACTGTAGTAATAAAAAATTCACCTAGAGTACACCACAAATTGTAACAGATTTTCAAATAAGTAGACCATCTGTCAGAAGAATAATTAAAAAAAAATGAATTTCATCCTTATCACATCCTACTACATTAACAGCTCGATTTTCAAAACTTTTTTGCAATTGAGTAGAACAAAAGTTAAATGAAAGTGTATAATTTTTTGATAAAATCATGTTTACAGACTAGTGTACCTTCCACCGCAATGGAACTGTTAACCACCACAATTTTCGTTAATACTCAGATGAAAATCCTCACTATTTCCCAGTTCATAGTCAAGAAAACTGGTCGATTAATGTTTGGGCAGGCATATTCGGTACTTCTGTTATCGGTAGACTTCTCTTCGACGGTATTCTAACTTCGAATTTTTACTTGAATTTCTCCGATAATAAATTATTTGGACTTGACTTGAAGATATACCGCTCGCTCAACTTAGGTACATGTATTTTCAGCAAGATGGCGCACCTCCACACCGTGCCCGTGAGGTAGTGATATTTCTCCGCTCGATTTCTTCTTGTGGTACGTCAAGGAAAAAGTGTATGCGGAGCTACCAACTATGGAAGATATGAAAAATAGAATGAAACGTGTTTGCAACTATCAACCCAGTAATAATAGGGTTAAAAATTATTTTCGTCGTGGAATTCTAATTGGCTTAGAACAAGGTTGTAGACATTTTGAACATTTATTAAAATTATTTATTTTATTTTATCTCGTAATTTTATTTTTGTGTTTATCTGTTTTTCTACTTAAGGCTCGTCTAGATAGCTTAACGAAATATAAATCGATCGGAGCACTCCCTAGTGTAGCGGATGAAAGTTTTTCAAAGTTTTACCTGAATACTTATCTGCCACAGGCAAGATGTTCAGAATAATTTATGCAAATCCCTTTACTATTTTTCACTAATTTGCAGAAGACATGAACATTAAAGTAACTTGCAATAAAATTAAATTTTTAAAACTAATGTCACTTTTATTTTATTATATAGGTACCTCAACTCCATCCTTTTCTTTAATTACACGTAATCAACATAAAGTGTTATTTAAATGAATTGTATAACAATTCCTATTATTTTCTAATTAGTACTAATTACTTAATTTTAAAGAGATATAGGTAATATAATTAGGTGTAGAAAATGGCTAAATAACATTCCCTTTAATTAACCTTAATTACATCGCTAATTAATATTGATTATTGTTATTCCTCAAATATTTTAATAAAATGTAGACAATTACGGGATTGCTATTAGTGTAGTAGCATTTTGCAAACGATACTCATCGATCAAACACAGTTGTGAATTTGTTACTGTGTCTAAGTTGAGTGTTCTAAGAAGAAGTAGGAGTGTGATATTAAAAAGGCGAGAGAAGCGTAAGTACCTATATACAATCTTATTTTATTGAAATATTCCATTTGTTATAATTTATTAAAATGGCCCGTAATTATTATAAATAAAAAATTATGTACGATTCACTATTAGCACGGTTCAACAAACCGTGCTGCCGTTATTGGTGCTGGTTCAATTGGGATTGCATATACCCAATTAGCGGAGCTTGTTGCTGCAATGGGTATACTACAGGACTATTCTGCACTTTCTGGAATTGTAAGTTACAATGAAATCTGTTTTTTATTTTAAAGGATTTTTCAGACATCCATAATCCGAGCTAAATCAAAATTCTGTATATGGGTGTAAAGACAAATATTGCTATTTGTGCCAGAGGCCATGATGTGGATGATCATGAATGTTTCCGGAGCTGGACTAAGGCTCCCACTGCAATGGAATCTGGTATTACTTGAAGGATTTGCAGAATCAATTTCACGGCATAACCTAATTTATGGCCAATTGATTGGTGACGGAGACAGCAGTGTTTACAATCATTTAACACAAACTTCCACGTACGGCCCGTCATTTTATATAAGAGAAATAGAATGTCAGTCATTTGCTTCGTAATTACATCAATAAACTCAGCGATCTTAGTAAAGACTGTCGATATCCAAAAGGCGAAGAGATTATATCCAGAAACTCTACGGACAAACTTTGCGTAGTGATTCTAGACCCAAAAATAAGAAAAAATCATATAATCCCAGATCTGAAACGCTTCGTTTAGCACCTATAGGGTGTGAAAAAATTTTATTTTCCTCGGTTTTATGCGATATTTTGCGAAGAAATTTGAATATGGTCCTGAAATTTGAAGCAGTGGTATGCTAAAATTAATTGTCCTTAACTTTTACCACCCTGTATATTGACGTTCCGTTTGAATTATTTTGTGCCCTTTTCAGTTCTAAGCAAAAGAGGTATACTTGGTCGATGCCTCTCAGATCAACCGTAAAAGGTGTTCCACATGATGACCATTTGTTTCGATACATAATCTCACTCGTTTTGATAATGAGCGGCGAATCCGTGAACATATTCCCACATTATTTCTGAAGGTATCGCAGGCATCTTGGATTCTGTTCCAAAGTTGTTCCCTTGTTTCAATTGGTGCTGTGTATACTAGGGATTTTAAGTATCCCCAAATACAGTAATCACAAGGATTGAGATCAGGAGGCCAGGCAACGGACCACCTCTTCCAATCCATTGACCACCAAACG
Source organism: Vesta saturnalis (assembly GCA_036346205.1). Taxonomy (NCBI): domain Eukaryota; kingdom Metazoa; phylum Arthropoda; class Insecta; order Coleoptera; family Lampyridae; genus Vesta; species Vesta saturnalis. The sequence continues at coordinate 1,050,488 of JARFJB010002483.1, read as the reverse complement.
TATTGTTGAGATATTGTCGAACGTTAACGCCAAAATGGGCGGGATAACCATCGCGCATATACCAAAGATTTTGACGAATATTTAACGGCACTTCTTCCAATAAACCAGGTGAGGTATTTTGCAAAAATTGTAAATACTGTTAGCGTTTAAACGAGCAGGCAACTTCACAGGTCCTAGTAAGTGATTGCCTACTATACCTATCAAATATTTATGCTGAATCGTTGCTGATGGTGTGTTTCTTTAATAAAATGTGGGTTATCTCCAACATATGAATAATAGTGTGCATTATGCATATTGAAAATTCCATTTTTGTAAATCACGATTCATCACTGAATAAGATATGGGAATAAAAACTAGCGTTTTGGATTCTTTGGTTTCGTAGCCAATGAGACAATTCTAGTCGTGCAGGAAGGTCACGTTCCATGGCCTGAACTTTTGTAAATGGAAAGGATATCAGTTCTCCTATTCCAGACAGATGATTTTGATATGTTAGGTGCATTGCTGAGAGCCTTCTCACACTAGTCTCCGGATTATCTTCGACAGCCATTAAAATTGCATCTTCATTAGCTACCGTTACGGTGGCCGGTCTTCCTGTTTGGTTTTTTTGAGCTACATCCAGTTTCTCGACGTCGTTGATAAACCGCTGCAAATGTCGAGTGTTTCGTGGATTCTGTTAGAAAATTTTCAGCGTATCATCGCTGTGCTGCTCTGGCATTACACTGCATTTCACCATAGACTAAAAGCATATCGGCATATTCTTCATTACAAAAAACCATTTTTAGAAATGAAACAGGTTTTAAATTACTATAAAATTATTATGTTAATTTGAAATTTGGGACGCTGTATCAAAGAGTAACAACAAATGTTATAAATACATTTGTGTATCTAAGCAACAACTTGTCATTTTGTTTTAGCCAAAGCCTGCTAAAATGGCAAGAGATTCAATAGCTGATTAAATAAATTAAACTGTTCATCAACCAATATCTCGAAAACGGTTGATCTGAGAGGCATCGACCAAGTATACCTTCTTTGCTTAGAACTTAAAAGGAACAAACTAATTCAAACGGAACGTCAATATACCGGGTGGTAAAAAGTTAAGGCCAATTAACTTTTAGCATACTACTGTAGATGGCACCTCTGCAGGCAGCATCAAAATCAATAAAATATTTAAGTTTCTCGACCACAAAACCCCGCGCTCCAAATTTCAGGACGATATTCAAATTTGTTCAAAATATTGCCATAAAACCGAGGAAAATAGAATTTTTCAACTGTAGGTCCTAAACGAAGCGTTTCCGGACCTGGGTTTAATGAACTTTTATTCTTATTTTGGGTCTAGAATCACTACGCCGTCCGTAGAGTTTCTGGACACCGTATACAATCCTTCAACTTTAGACCGAATGCAGTTTTGAAAGCGTTAGCGTACCGCAAAGTTGAAAGTGGACCTATCGATAGCAAAATTGAAAATTTGACGAAATATATATTAAATTGCCCTTTCTAACGATATAAATCTTGGTATCTATCTCCGGTATATTTATTTTGATTTCACAATTTCTGATTAATTTGCTGTATTTTTCAATTTTGGTTTCTATGAGTAACTAGCAGGCTGTGGAAGATAAACCAATTATGTCACTTTTAACTTTACTTTGACATTAGGTACTAGTTCGCGCTGCTATTTCTGGTTAGAGCTTTTTGAGTAGTTAACATTGAACTGATGAAAACAAGTTTTTCTAAATAAAATGATTGATGTATTTTTTATTCTTGGAGAATGCTCTAAAATCCGTTTAGCAAGTCGAAAACAAAACATATCCCAATCAGCGTCATCGGAAGAATCAAAAATCTCTTAGATTTATTGCAACAGGAAGAGTTGATTATCGTTAAAACCAGGACAGAATTAAACCTGAGTCGAACTTTAAAATTTAATTTAACAAAATTTAACTGTAGTAATAAAAAATTCACCTAGAGTACACCACAAAAACAGATTTTCAAAAAGTAGACCATCTGTCAGAAAATAATTAAAAAAATGAATTTCATCCTTATCACATCCTACTACATTAACAGCTCGATTTTCAAAACTTTTTGCGGTAGAACAAAAGTTAAATGAAAGTGTATAATTTTTGATAAAATCATGTTTACAGACTAGTGTACCTTCCACCGCAATGGAACTGTTAACCACCACAATTTTCGTTAATACTCAGAAAAATTCACTATTTCCCAGTTCATAGTCAAGAAACTGGTCGATTAATGTTTCAGGCATATTCGGTACTTTGTTATCGGTAGATTTCTTCGACGGTATTCTAACTAATTTTTACTTGAATTTCTCCGATAATAAATTATTTGGACTTGACTTGAAGATATACCGCTCGCTCAACTTAGGTCATGTATTTTCAGCAAGATATTGGCGTCAAATTGTAACATTAATCCCCAATGTATACACTAAAACTGGGCCAACTTATAACATTAAATAAAAAGCGATGATATACCATTCGTAATTGATCAAATAATTTAATTAATATAAAAATTACCTTTAATAATCCTTGCCGTCGGATCATCGGTAGATGAATATAATGGGTTCTAATTTAGAGTTTAATTAACCTACTTGAAAGTTTTTTTTTCTGCTTGATTATTTTCATTAATTAAAATGTTATAAAAAATTATGAATAAAATAATAAATTGAGCGTTTTTTTTTTTTTTATATATCTATCTAGGAACAACAAAACCTAGTTATTGAATACTATAAACAAATTAAACAAATGAAAAAAAATAAAAGTTACATAAGTTTATTTAATATATGTTTGAAAACGAAAAATTCAAAGTCATAAACTAAACTAAATTATAAAAAACTTTCCTTTAACGGTTCTGTTACACTGTACAGATACTATGAAGCAGAATGGTTCATATGGTGAGGTCAATGTCCTTAGTTATCCTTAAAATATGGAATTTCCTTGAAGTTTAATTAAATTTATTTGTAAAGTTTAGAATTGTTGTAAAAATCAAGAAAACTTGCCATTTAGAATAATAGTAAAAAATATTGACTTATACGTGCCATTAAAAATTTATAAAATTAAGTGATTAAAAGGTGCTACTTAAAAAAGTAAACTTAAAAAAATAAAAGTAATTAAAATGCCAAAAAAAGCAAAGGCTTTAGTTTTAAATATAATGAGAAAAAAATAACACCACCAAAATTTGATGGCACCAAAATAAAAAATTAAATAAAATCATGCTTATTTGTTAACATTCAGCATTGTGAATTACAAAAAGCTTTCAGAATAACTCAAGTGTATTTAATCTTCACCTTGCGAATACAATAATATAAATCCAATTTTTTAAGAAAGGAACTAAAACTATTTATTAAATTTACACCCAAAAGATTTGTTCTAAAATGCCATTAAATTGCCCTCAATTCTACATATTAATAATTAAAAACTTTTCTAATATTACGCCAAATAAATGAACGATTCTTAAATTAATGTACTTTTTAATACAACCACAAAAAAAAGGTTGTTACAATCTCGTAATTTTATTTTTTGTGTTTATCTGGTTTTCTACTTAAGGCTCCTCTAGATAGCTTGACGAAATATAAATCGATCGCAGCGCTCCCTAGTGTAGCGGAATAAAAGTTTTTCAATGTTTTGCCTGAATATTTATCTGCCACAGGCAAGATGAGGGATTTAATCAATATTCAGAATAATTTATGCAAATCCCTTTATTAGTTTTTCACTAATTTACAGAAGACATGAACACTAAAGTAACTTGCAATAAAATTGATTTTTTCTTATTCTTTATAAAATTTTTTAAAACTAATGTCACTTTTATTTTATTATATAGGTACCTCAACCCCATCATTTTCTTTAATTTCAAGTAATCAACATAAAGTGTTATTTAAATAAATTGTATAACAACAAATTCCTATTATTTTCTAATTAGTACATTGCCCAATGTTAAATTTAAAGAGATATAGGTAATATAATTAGGTGTAGAAAATGGCTGAATAACATTTCCTTTAATTAACCCTAATTATATCGCGTAATTACATATTGATTATCGTTACTCCACAAATATTCTAATAAAATGTAGACAATTACGGGATTGCTATTAATGTACTAGCATTTTGCAAACGATACTCATCGATCAAACACAGTTGTAAATTTGTTATTGTGTCTAAAAGTCCCTAAAAGTGTGAGTGAAGAAGTAGGAGTGTGATATTAAAAAGGGCGACAGAAGCGTAAGTGCCTTTATACAATCTTATTTTATTGAAGTATTCCATTTGTTATAATTTATTAAAATGTCCCGTAGTTATAAATAAAAAAATTATGTACGATTCACTATTAGCACGGTTCAACAAACCGTGCTGCCGTTATTGGTGCTGGTTCAATTGGGATTGCATATACCCAATTAGCGGAGCTTGTTGCTGCAATGGGCACACCACAGGACTGTTTTTTATTATAAAGGATTTTTTCAGACATCCATAATCGAAGCTAAATCAAAAATTCTGTATATGGGTGTAAAAGGCAAATATTGCTATTTGTGTGCCAGAAGCCATGATGTGGATGATCATGAATGTTTCCGGAATTGGACGAAGGCTTCCACTGCAATGGAATCTGGTATTACTTGCGAAGGATTTGCAGAATCAATTTCACAGCATAATCTAATTTATGGCCAATTGATTGGTGACGGAGACAGTAGTGTTTACAAACATTTAACACAAACTTCCACGTACGGCCCGTCATTTTATATAAGAGAAATAGAATGTCGGAATCATTTGCTTCGTAATTACATCAATAAACTCAGCGATCTATTTCTTTTAATTTAAGAGGCTTTGGTAAATGTATGTTTAGAATGCGGCATGTTGCCAGTATTAAACACTATTGTAGAAGGACTAGCAGACCAAGCAACTAGTTTGCTCTACGATACCGATACTAATCCAGCAGAAACATATAATTCGGTAGTTACGAAATTTGTAGAAGGTTAATTTTTCTTTAAAGAATTCGTACCAATTGAGATGTGAAATGGCCGCGATCTCTTTTAATAGCGAGGGAAATTAATTATCGCTTTTGCTTGAACACCTTTGTAACAGACCACCGGGGCACTACACGACGCATTTTTTAAACTCCCAAATTAATCCTCGTAGGAAGAAGGTAACAAAATGTATGTATTATTTTAGTAACGTTTTCTTCTATGGAAACTTCTTCATTACAGTAGTTGCCTATTGTTTTGATTTCAGATCACTCTAAAAACAGGACATTTGCACCCGCGGATAATGATTATGGATTGGCAAATGAATCCATCACACCCCATCTTTCAAAAGATGAGTACGAATTGCGCGTTAGTCAATTTTTGACTTGTTTGGAAAATATCGACAAAAAAAAGATTAAAGAAGGTACCTTGACTCAGTCAAAAAGTGATTTGTGGAGAGTAGAATGTAATAAACGTTTAACGGCATGCAATTTTAGGAAAATATGCAAACTGCGTAAAACAAAACTGTTTCTTCTTTACTTTACAACGTTTTTAAAGGGAATACGTGCACCGTCTTTGGCCTCAACAGTGAGTCAATTGCAATTAAACTATTTCGACAATTATAGAAGTTAAAAGTCACTACTTGCGGACTCGTTATAGACGAAGAAAAACCATTTTTAGCATGTTCGCCTGACGCACTAGTTGAAGAAGATGCAGTGGTGGAAATAAAAAGCGGTGACATTGATCCTGTGGAGGCATGTAAGGTAAATTTAATTAATGATTGATTCAGAAAACTACAAAATCAAAATACACCTAAAAAACCTTCAGTTTGGTATAGATATGTAGATGACACATTTGATATTTGGAAACATGGAGAAGAAGCACTGCATGAGTTTTTGGTTTTTATAAATGGTATACATCCTAGTATTCAATTTACCATGGAAAAAGAAACTGATGGAAGTTTACCATTTCTTGACATATTAATATCTAAAAATAATAATTCACTATCTTTTAAGGTTTACAGAAAGCCGACACACACTGATAGATACCTTCATAAATTATCCAACCACCATCCACGTCAAAAAATTAGTGTAATTAAATCTTTAGTAGATCGAGCAAAACGAATTTGTGACCATGAATTTTCGAAAGATGAATATAAATATTTAAGAAAATCCTTACAAGATAATGGATATTCACTTACAGATATTAATAATGTTATTACACCTTCTAGGCGCAACCTTAAAGAAAAACCAGTTCTTTATATTGGCACTACTTTTCTTCCTTTTATAGCTAATGTTACAAATAGAATTGAAAAAATCCTAATTAAATATGGCATTAGGACTATTTTTATACCTACAAGAAAAATTAAAGAACATTTAAGATCACCTAAAGATGCGTCAAACCCTTTATCATCTTCCGGAGTGTATAAGTTATCTTGTTCATGTGGAAAAGTATACATCGGAACCACAAAACGTAGCTTTGATACAAGACGCAAAGAACGTATGAGATTTTGTAGATTAGGTCAACCAGAGAGGTCTGCTGGCTGACCATGTCCTGAATAATCTAAATCATGACATTCAATTTGACAATATGGAAATATTGTCAAGACAAACTCATTATTATGTTCGTTTACAACGTGAAGCTATTGAAATATATAAACACCCTAATAATTTTAATAGACAAGAAGAAAATCTCCGTTTAAATAGGTTTTTGCATCTTATAATTAAAAAAAAGCATAATGATACGTCTTAATTTTGATTTTAATTTTAACTTTTGCTATGTCTAGGTTTTTTGCTGTGTTTTTCCTAGACCTTGAACCAAATGCTTTACCAATTATATGTTAAATTACCACAGCACTATAATTTAACATAAGTAGTTGATATTAAAACTAAAATTAAAAATTACAAAAAACGTTCTGCATTATGCTTTTCATTGTTAATAACACTTCCACTTATTGATAAAGATATCTCTTTGTTAGATTTAACTGGGTTATTTTATTTGATGTGATGTTTTTTGGCTGACAAATTTCATTGTTAGCTTTCGCCGTAGAGAGTGTTTTGGTTTGTCATCTTTAAGGCAGTTTAACAATATTTAATTTTCAATGACCTAGTTATTCTTTACTAAAATTTAATTTTATAGTTGGCTTTATACGTTTCTCAAACTGTTGTATTAATAGCAGTCTGATGTTTATGTCTTAATTTTTCAACTTTGACAAAATTGTTTATACAACATCTTGAACAATTTTTAACAAATATTAGTACTGACGAAGATAACAGTAAGTGTTATCGAAACGTTTAGATTGTATAATTTAAAATACACCATTAAAAACCCCAAAAAGGTAAGTATTTTATTATGAGTGTTACTGGTGAAAGTTTACATTTTCATATTAAATGGTTTTGTTTGTTCACCTCTATAATTTGTTTGCAATATTTTAGAAAACTCTGTTTTTTTTCTTTGATACAACATAAATAATTTTTACTGATACAAATATACATAATAATTTAATGTACCAAATTGTGCAGACATACAGTACATACCATCTTTGTGCTCCCGGTTCATTTAATGAGCAGAGCACGATACTATGTTTTCTAATGGAATTTCTACCATATTGACATCATAACATTTATCGTTTTTATAATGTTTTAAATAGTAAATTATAAATCTACAATGTTTTCAAAATTTTAACAGTTCGTATTTCGAAAAACCTATGTCTGAATATACAGCTTTTGTTAAAAATATTATCAGTTATAAAAATATTCCATTTTAATCACTACTGGTAAAAAAATTCAATAAAAAATTATAGAAATTAAAATTTAAAAAAACCCTATATTCAAACATTTAAGAAGGTTTCGGAACTATTTTGACGTCTTACGCGTTTCTCTAAAGTTTCAGATAACTTCATAATAATATCAAAAGTTAGAACGTTTTTAACATTGCTCTTATGGGAGTTTGATGTGTTGCCTAACTATCTATCGAGACCCCCCCCTTAATAAATAACGTTTTATAATGGAGAATCGTTTTTTTGTTTATTTCCCAGAGGTTACTAGATAATACAAAATAAACATTGAAAAATACAGAAAATTAATCAGAAATTGTGAAATTAAAAGAAATCTACCGTAGATAGATATCGTTAGAAACGTAAAAAAATTCCGCATGTGTTGCAAAAATTAAAAAAAACGGCCATTCCGTTTGAAGAAATCAAGTTACCATTGATTGAAATTTTCTAAATTGACAAAGTAATTTCTCTAAACACAAGAAGAATTTGGATTTGATCGTCTGGTCTACGCTAGTAACACCGAGAGTCATGGCCTTCTAAGTTTTGTGATCACAGCGATATTTAATTTTTTTAAGACTAGGTACTTTTGCAAAAATGACGAATTGCGGCTAAACGATTCGTTTTAGGTACCATGTGTGATACATAAAACCGCACTAGAATTGACGAAGGAATCCAAATATGCAATAGTATACAGGTGGTTCCATTAAAAAAAAATACAACTTTAATATAAACCGCCCTGTATAAACTTTGCGATTAAAGTGAAAATATTTAAGGTTTGTAACCGATCTTGGGTTATTCAACTACTTTAAGAATATGAGTTACGTTATAAAACCAGTTTAAGAGGCTACGAAGTTAAGAATTAAGCAATAACACAAATAAATAAATTACAATTCAATAAGATGCTCAAGTTTCGCCAAAATTCTAAGCTTAATCCTTTATCTAGAAAGCAAATCATGTTTATTGCCTAATAATTTAATAATTAACAAATTTATCAGCAATTAATTTTAATATGTGGGTTATTTGCACAAGAGCCATTAAAAATCCGCTATCCACAAGTATTTATTGATCAAATAGATTGGATTATTCCCGTATTAGTTTGTAATACACCGTTTCTATCCTTAAACCGATGTAATAATTAACATAAGGCAAGGTTAGTAGCAGAAATAGTTTACAATTCAAAGTAGTGGTACAGATTATTTTACGACACGTAGAACATCAAAGAAAAATGACTATAAATTAAACATACCTAAATGCCCCATAAGTGTTTCTAATCCGTTGGTGTTATCCATATTGTCTTAAATATTACTAACTATAAATACTTCAGAACTTGCAATCGCTTTTGTATACTTTCATATTCTGTTACTTTCACGTGTTTTTTTTAAAATAATCCTATGCGCGGAAAATAGCGACTGCGCGTTTTCAGATCCTATTTACGGCAAGCGTACGTTTCTACTCAAGTAAATTATAATATTTAGATACTTTAATGTATAACTTTGTAATTAATCTGATTAACTAGATTAATGCGGTTAAAAGTAGAAGTTATGATAATGGTAACCGGCAGAGTAACTTAAATCTAACATTATGTCAGGAATTGCTACTGTTAAATTTAATAATGCAAGTAAATTATGTATATTCATCTAAAAAACTGTTGTGTGCGGTATTTTTACCACAAAAGCCCTAATAAACCTGAAGAAGCCTATTTCACTTATTTTCTGACAATTTGTGCGATTAGTAACTTCCTGCATTTAAAATAGTAGATTGAATAATCTACGTTTACAGAATAAATTGAAACAGTGTTAAAACGAGAAAGTATATTAAACATTTTTTAAATTCTCTTTGATATTATCCATGTAATACAAAAGAAAAGAGAAATTTAACCATAAGCAAGATATACTGTTGCAATTCGTATTCAAATCAAACGTAAGTTGTTCATGTATTTGCAACAAACAGAATTAACAATCATATTATCCACTTATAAGGTAAGTATTACATATTCACGAGGTATTTTGATATAATTAACGGTAATTTATAACACAGATTGTGTTAAAATTTAACAAACAATACCACATAAAAAATAAGATTACAAAGCAGGATAAAAATTAAGATTAGTAGTGCAATACGTTACACAAGAGATATTTTTAAGTTTCTTTGCTATGTTTTGTAAAATTAGAAAAAATGCAATTGCTAGTAATTGACAGGCTTAACATTTGTGATTAATTGCATTGACTAAAAATCATTCATTCAACGTTAAGTATTAAATAATTTTAGAGCATAATCTGCAACCAATAATCCGCATTGTATGGTTGGTTGCGTAACTCTTATAATTAAATGTGTCGAATGTTGAATAACAAAAATGAGGTGGAGCGGCAGGGCTTTTCACGATGAGCGTTAATTAGACGTTTCTGGCAAACCAGACAACGGATCAACCTGAAAATTTGACAGTATGCATAAATTAAGATGATCTACACGCCTAAAATATTTTAAATGATGCGGCGTTGCCGCTTCTACTATAAAGTAGCAACTACTTTGATTTTTCAAATGGAACACACTATATATAATATAATATTACGATTTCCTATCACTTTGTCAACAACTTCATGTACTATTTCCCTATACCTATCTATTACCGTTTAAGAGATATAAATTAATTTCGTTTTTTTTTACAAAACATGTACTTCTATAAACGCTGATAATCTTGAAGTCTCTGGTACTAAGACGATCAAATTCTAAATGGAGTGGAATGATTCCATGAGGATCTTCACTTCGAGTCATATTTTTATTTGACTCATACAGGGTCTTTAAAAATGCAGATACTTTGTTCACATGAAAAAAGTGGAAGTCAATTTTATCAAATGGAACACCCTGTATATTTACACATTTTGAGCTCTACTCCAATTTTAGATTGGCTTTAATCAGATAATGCTATTTCGATTTCGAACCGTTTTCGAGATAAACTGTTTCAAACAGAAACTGACGTGGTTTCCTTGTATTCATCACTTGAGATTTAACATCTATTTTATACTACGTAATACAATTTCTTTTCGATTTACTTTTTCAACACTCTCAAATCAGTCAATTCGAAATTGATATGTACCTTAGAAAAAGTTACAATTTGTATGCATTGAGGCATTGAGTATCTCTACCGTACAACATTGCAAATTAATATTTTTTAATAGTGTGCTCTGGAAAATAAATGATCCAATTTTGAAACATCAAACTTTCGTTGGTGGTTCTGACTGATTGTGATACTAATTATAATAGAAAAATGTCAAGATTAGGTTACAGTAATGAAGATTTCTTGAATTTATTAATTATTCATGGTGAGTGCAATAGAATTGCAAGTAGAACATGCCGAGTATTTCATGAAAGATATCCACAACTTCCGAAGCCGAATAATAATGCGATAAATCGACTACTACAAAACTGTAGGTTGAGTGGAACCTTTCGTCCAAAAATAATTGGTAGAAAGCCTGCAGTGGATGATGTGACAATGGCATAACAGTTTTGGGACTTTTAATGCATTTCCAAATGCTTCTCTACACGAGGCTGAAAGGGAGATAGGTATACCCTACGTTGACAATTTATCGCATTCTTAATAAGCGCAAATGGCATCCCTATAAATTCTACTGTGTCCGACATTTGAAAGAGACTGATTTGCCTCGTAGAGTGGAATTATTTGAACGGTTACTTGTCAAGACCCAAGAGGATGAACATTTCCTTGACAAAGGCATTTGACCAAGTTTGACATAAGTGTTTACTTGCCAAACTCACCTCGTTTGGGTTAAATGATACCCTCATCAACTGGGTTTCTAGTTTCCTCGATAAAAGACGAATACGTGTCGTTGTTGATGGCTTTTTTCAAAAGGAGTTAACATTAACGCGGGTGTACCACAGGGATCCGTTATAGTGCCTACACTTTTCTGCTGTACATAAATAACCTTATTTCTTCAACAACTAACCTCATCCATAGCTTTGCTGACGATAGCACTCTTCACTGTAGTTCATCTCAGTCTACTCATAGTGGTAATCCACCTTCTATGTCAAATCAAGAAATTAAAGCTGAAATGGTAAATTCAATCAACAAAGACATTCAACGTATTCTCGAATGGGGAAGCAATAATCTAGTTAAATTTAATGCTAACAAAACTCAGTGTTGTCTTATGTCCGCCAAAAAGATAGATCATTTCCTGTTGTTAGTATGAATGGCTCAGTTCTTAAGTTTTCGGACTCTATTACTCTGTTGGGTATGACTGTATCTTCAAATCTCTCATGGGTTGACCATCTTCTGTCAGCTACCAAACAGCTGCTCGTAAAATACGCTTTTGTACAGATCTAAGCAGTATTTTACTCTGACAACTCCTTCTGCTGTATAAGGCCCAAATTCGGCCTCATCTGGAATATAATTCTCACCTTTGGGTTAGTGCTCAATACGCTCTCGATATCATTGATCGTATTCAAAAGAGAGCAATTAGGCTTATAAATGACCCGGCCTTAACTTACACATACAGTCCCTTGAGCATAGAAGGATGGTTTCAGTTCTTTCTTTGTATTATCGTTATTACAACGGCTATTGTGCTGCTGAATTATATTCTTTGATACCATCTGGGGCTATTTTGCGAGAAATACATGGTTCGCTCATTTACATCATCAGTATGCAGTACAAATTCCACTTGTCGTACCAAACGGGCGCAATCCACATTTTCTACACGGCTTCTAAACTCTGGAATGATTCTCTAGTTCCTGTTTTCCTCTCACTTATGATATGAGAAAATTTAAGGTAGCTGTTCATAGGCATCAATTGGCAATCATTATCCTCTATCCATCCTCCTAAGTGTTCCTGAGTGCTTTAGCACGATAGGCCTAATTTACATTTCGAGGATTTAATAATTAACTAATTTATAACAAGATTGTGAAAAAATTTAACAAACAATACCACTAAAAATAAGATTACAAACAGGATAAAAATTAAATTAGTGTGAAAATTTACACAAAAATTTTAAGTTTCTTTGTATGTTTTGTAAAATTAGAAAAATAATTGTTAGTAATTGACAGGTTAACATTTGTGATTAATTGCATTGACTAAAATCATTCATTCAACGTTAAGTATTAAATAATTTTAGAAATAATCTGCAACCAACAATCAGCATTGTATGGTTGGTTGCGTAACTCTTGTAATTAAATTGTCGAATGTTGAATAACAAAATGATACATTTTTCACGATTTAATTAGACGTTTTGGCAAACCAGACAACGGATCAACCTGAAAATTTGAAGTATGCATAAATTAATATGATCTACACGCCAAATATTTTAAATGATGCGGCGTTTTTTACTATAAAGTAGCAACTACTTTGATTTTTCAAATGGAACAATTTATATAATATAATATTGATTTCCTATACTTTGTCAACAACTTCATGTACTATTTCCCATACCTATCTATTACCGTTTAAGAGAAAAATTTTTGTTTTTTTTTAAAAACATATTTTATAAACGCTGATAATCTTGAACCTCTGGTACTAAGACGATCAAATTCGAAATGGAGGGAGTGATACCATGAGGATCTTCACTTGAGTCATATTTTATTTGCCTCAACAGGGTCTTTAAAAATGCAGATACTTTTCACATGGGGTGGAAGTCAATTTTTCAAATGGAACACCCTGATATTTACACATTTTGAGCTCTACATCCAATTTAGATTGACTTTAATCAGGCATTTATTTCGAACGTTTTCGAGATAAACTGTTTCAAACAGAACTGACGTGGTTTTTGCATCACTTATTTTGAGATTTAACATCTATTTTATACTACGTAATTTTCGATTTAGTTTTTCAACAGTCTCAAATCAGTCAATTCCAAATTGATATGTACCTTAGAAAAGTTACAATTTGAATGCATTGAGATATTTGTTCTACCGTACAACATTGCAAATTAATATTTTTAATAGTGTGCTTTGGAAAATAAATGATCCAATTTTGAAACGTCAAACTTTCGTTGGTGGTTTGACTGAATACTAATTATAATAGAAAATGTCAAGATTAGGTTACAAATGAAGATTTCTTGAATTTATTAATTACAGGGAATGCAATAGAATTGCAAGTAGAACATGGAGTATTTCATGAAAGATATCCACAACGTCCGAAGCCGAATAATAATGTGATAAATCGATTACTACAAAACTGTAGGTTGAATGGAACCTTTCGTCCAAAAATCATTCGTAGAAAGCCTGAAGTGGATGATGATGACAATGGCATAACAGTTTTGGGATTTTTCAATTCATTTCCAAATGCTTCTCTACACGAGGCTGAAAGGGAGATAGGTATACCCTACGTGACAATTTATCGCATTCTTAATAAGCACAAATAGCTTCCCTATAAATTCTACTGTGTCCAACACTTGAAAGAGACTAATTTGCCTCGTAGAGTGGAATTATTTGAATGGTCACTTGCCAAGACTCAAGAGGATGAACATTTCTTTGACAATATCATATGGACAGATGAGGCCAAGTTTACAAAAAATGGAATTTTCAACAGAATCAACAGTCATTATTGGGCGACAGAAAATCCTCATGTCGTTCGCCAAAGGGGTTTTCAAGAAAGATGGCAATTTAATGTATTTTGTGCCATAAAGAATGAGTCAATTTTTTATATCGAGTTTTATGATGATAATTTGAATGTAACAAAGTATGAAGATTTACTGAGAAATGGAATTCAAATGATTTTAAATAATAGGCCAGGAAGAGAACGTGTATGGTACCAAATGGATGGTGCTCCAACGCATAATTCTCGTTCAGTAGGCAAAGCTTTAACTGAAATCTTCGAAGACAGATGGATTGGTAATAATGGACCTTTTCGTTGGCCTCCTAGAACACCAGATGGTAATCCAGTAGATTATTTTGTGTGGGGTTTTCATTAAAAATATGGTTTACTCCAACCCAGTAACAACAATGGAAGATATGAAATCGAGAGTTAGAACTGCTTGAATGTGTAAATATACAGGGTGTTCCCTTTGAAAAAATTGACTTCCACTCCTTTTTTCATGTGAACAAGGTATCTGCATTTTTTAAAGTCCCTGTATGAGGCAAATAAAAATATGACTCGAAGTGAAGATCCTCATGGTATCACTCCACTCCATTTCCAATTTGATCGTCTTAGTACCCGAGAGTTCAATATTATCAGCGTTTATAAAAGTACATGTTTTGTAAAAAAAAATCGAAATTAATTTATATCTCTTAAACGGTAATAGATAGGTATAGGGAAATAGTACATGAAGTTATTGACAAAGTAATAAGAAATCATAATATGATTTTATATACAGGGTGTTCCATTTGAAAAATCAAAGTAGTCGCTACTTTATAGTAGAAGCGACAACGCCGTATCATCTAAAATATTTTAGGCGTGTAGATCATATTAATTTATGTATACCGTCAAATTTTCAGGTTAATCTGTTGTCTGGTTTGCCAGAAACGTCTAATTAACGCTCATCGTGAAAAGCCCTGTGTAGGAATTAAATATAGTTCAGTCAATTTATACAAAAATATTGGGATTCATTGCAAAAGATCCGTTATTTATTATTCTTAGATATGGTGTAGGGACTAGTACCACTAGTAAAAACCCAAGTTTGCAAAATCCGAGGCACTGTGGAAGCAGAATTATAGCTAAAAAACATTGAAATTTTCCCAATTTTTGCAGTTTTTTTAATCTATATCTCCTTTCCTGTGCATCTGAGAGAAAAAAATTATTATTACGAATTTTGTAGCGAAACATTTCATATATACAGCTTTTTCTCTACGGGCTATAGTTTTCTAATTACAGAGCGTCGAACATACGATAATTTAGAAGAAATACAGGTCTATAAGCAAAATTTATGCGTTTATTGGATATTCATAAATACATATTATTAGCAAAACATAGTAATCTTTAAACACAATACGCTTAAAAGTAAAAAGAACATTTAAAAGTAAATTGAGTCGTTTATATACGTGCGTTATTGGTGTTTCTGTAGACTATAGAAGCTATGAAGTGGGGAGGGTTCCCCATACAATGGCCACTCCCCCAATACTCGCGGAATGCAGTCTCCGTCCACACCATCTCACTTATCAGTCTACCTGCTTATAGTAATAAAGAGAAGGGTATAGCTACCCTGAGTGCTGCGAGTGTTAAACGTGGACTTCACGACAATGTTTCTTTCCTAAAAGGTATGTAGGTATAAAGTTTATGTTGTTATTAGTCACTGGCTCCATTATAATATTTAGGTAATAGTCACTTTGACCAAATTTGTAACTTTTATTTATTTCCCCATTCTCTCCTACGCTTCTCACCTGCACATGGCGTACAAGTGCATCTTTTAACAAATATAGTTTTGGTTAGCATAGTCCTAAGTGATGTGCAATTTACAGAAGACGAACGAGGTGACATTGAAAGTATGCTTGGGGAAGGTGACAGATCTATGATTCTACTGCTTGAGAAAAATGAGATGTACCAAGTATTTTCAACAAAGTTTAGCACTGCACTGAACAAGCTGGAAAGTAATGAACCCACTTCGAAGCTATGGGTTCAATATATTCAAATGACAGTGCTTATAAAAAAATTTCATTCAGGCAGCGCGCGCGGAAGACTAGAAGCTGCATATCGCATAATCAGTAAAATGCTGCCCTTCTCTCATGCAGCAGATCATTTTCCTTAGGCTAAGAGCGCACATCTCTATCTACAGGACATGTTAAGCCTTGAAGAACGAATGGATCCACCTGAATTCCACAAGTTTACTAGAAATGGATGTTTCACTATTCGCCGATCCGATAAGTTCTGGTCGGAATTTGGTCAGACATGATAATTGAGCAAGATCTAATGATATTCATGAAGAGTTACGGTGTCCTGACTCATGGACGTGGGATTACAAACAGTGTGCTTTCACAGTGGCCTATGGGCATGACTTTTATGCAGACGGAATTGAATCTTGTTGTGATCTCGTCAACTCATCAACAGCTTAGCAACATGAAGATATGAGGTCTTCTCGAATTGTTAGGGACTATGCATACGTGCAAAAATTGAGAAATTGGTTTACAAATCACCATTCATTTCCAAATACTGATAAAATAATTTCGATCAGCAATGAAGCTGTTGGAGGTAAAAAACACAAACTGCCGTATGGCTCAACAAATTGGAATTGAAGGGATTTCAAGAATCGTTGGTAACAACTTTGGGAAAGTAAGTTTTAAAAGGAAGGACAAAGTGACCAGTCTTGCAGCCGTTACGAGCACTGTAAAAGTAGGCAACAACAAAGTAGAGATCGATCCTTTGTCACTTTTCCAGAGAGTCTGCATCATTAAGCAATCTGATAAGCAGTTAAAAGAATACTTTAAATATGGACTTGCACCCTTTCCGTTGTCATCGTTTACGGATGAAGGCATGCGAAAGGGAACGAAATCCTCCATATACACAGCTTTTAATGCAGCCTCCAACAATGTGACGTTTGGCGCAAATACATTTGCCGTAGTAGATGGAGGGTATCTGCTTCACAAAGTTGTCTGGCACCGGAACGACTCGGTCGGCTCAATCATAACGAGGTATGTCAATTACGTACAAAAACATTTTGGTAGTAATGTGTCCATTGTTTTTGACGGTTACCCAGTGGATGCAGCCCAAAAAATACCAAGAGTACTGAACGCGCGCTTCGATCCACTGTACAATGTTGTGCCGACATAATCTTATTAGACAACGCAGCAATCATCCCTGTCCCACAAGATAAGTTTCTTACCAATGAGGGCAACAAACAACGTTTCATAGCAATGCTATATAATGCACTTCAACAGCAAAGCAGGTAGTGGAAGATGCAAATGTTGACACAGCAATTTCTAAAGCCTCAGCCTACAATCAAGTCATCATCATTGGGGAAGAGTTGTAAAAAAGCGGGCCTAAACTGCTCAAGCCTTTGTACTTTCTGCCTTAGACAATCATGTCAGAACGCTTATACCAGTGGCGAAGATGAAGATATGGATGCCATCACAGACACCAGTTCCCTTCACACTCCTGTTAATTTTTTGAGCGACGAACAGAATTTTACAATTCCAGATCCTTCGAAAAAACCTAAATTGTAAATACAAAAAGATTACTGTGTTTTGCTAATAATATTTATTTATGAATATCCAATAAACGCATAAATTTTATATCTCTTAAACGGTAATAGATAGGTATAGGAAATAGTACATGAAGTTGTTGACAAAGTAATAAGAAATCATAATATGCTTTTATATACAGGGTGTTCCATTTAAAAAATCAAAGTAGTCGCTACTTTATAGTAAAAGCGACAACGCCGCATCATCTAAAATATTTTAGGCGTGTAGATCATATTAATTTATGTATATTGTCAAATTTTCAGGTTGATCTGTTGTCTGGTTTGCCAGAAACGTCTAATTAACGCTCATCGCGAAAAGCCCTGTATAGGAATTAAATATAGTCCAGTCAATTTATACAAGAATATTGGGATTCGTTGCAAAAGATCCGTTATTTATTATTCTTAGATATGGTGTAGGGTCTAGTACCACTAGTAAAAACCCAAGTTTGCAAAATACGAGACACAGTGGACGCAGAGTTATAGCTAAAAACATTGAAATTTTCCCAATTTTTTAGTTTTTATTTATATCTCCTTTCCTGTGCATCTGAGAGAAAAAATGATTATTACTAATTTTGTAGCGGAAAAATTTACTAACATTTCATATATACAGCTTTTTCTCTACGGGTTATAGTTTTCTAATTACAGAGCGTCGAAATACGATAATTTGGAAGAAATACACGATTTACAAGAAAAATTATGTGTTTATTGGATATTCATAAATACATATTATTAGCAAAACATAGTAATCTTTAAACACAATACGCTTAAAAGTAAAAGAACATTTAAAAGTAAATTGAGTCGTACACATACGTGCGTTATTGGTGTTTCTGTAGACTATAGAAGCTATGTAGTGGAGAGTGTTTCCCATACAATGGCCGCTCTCCCACTACTGCGGAATGCAGTCTCCGTCCACACCATCTCACTTGTCAGTCTACCTGCTCTACTCAGCAAGTGATATTTTACGCGTTTACTTATGTTTTTAAAGTAAAAGTCTGTTGTAGAATCTGGATGTTTTATATACCGTAATACTTTGGATGACGGTAAAGTTATAGTAATTAAAGAGAAGGTATAGCTACCCTGAGTGCTGCGAGTGTTAAACGTGGACTTCACGACAATGTTTCTTTCCTAAAAGGTATGTAGGTATAAAGTTTATGTTGTTATTAGTCACTGGTTCCATTATAATATTTGGGTAATAGTCACTTTGACCAAACTTGTAATTTTGTTTACTTCCCCATTCTCTCTCACGCTTCTCACCTGCACATTCAAAGGACGTACGAGCAACTATAGTTTTGGTTAGCATAGTCCTAAGTAAGGTGCAATTTATAGAAGACAAACGAGCTGACATTGAAAGTATGCTTTTCGAAGATGACAGATCTATGACTCTACTGATTGAGAAAAATGATAAGCACCAAGTATTTTCAAAGCACTGTACTGAACAAGCTGGAAAGTAATGGACTCACTTCGAAGCTATGGGTTCAACATATTCAAATGACAGTGCTTATAAAACATTTCATTCAGACAGAGCGCGCTGGAGACTGAAGCTGCATATCGCCACAGTCAGTAAAATTCTGCCCTTCTTTCAAGCAGCAGATCATTTTATTTATGCAAAGCGCGCACATCTCTACCTACAGGATATGTTAAGCCTTGAAGAACGAATGGATCCAACTCAATTCCACAAGTTTACTACAAATGGATGTTTCACTATTCGCCGATCCGATAAGTTCTGGTCGGGAATTTGGTCAGACATGATAATTGAGCGAGATCTAATAAAATCCATGAAGAGTTATGGTGTCCTGACTCATGGACGTGGGATTACAAACAGTGTGCTTTCACAATGGCCTATGGGTATGACTTTTATGCAGACGGTATTGAATCTTGTTGTGATCTCGTCAACTCATCAACAACTGAGAACATGAGATATGAGGTCTTCTCGAATTGTTAGGGACAATGCAGACGTGCAAAAATTGAGAAATTGGTTTACAAATCATCATTCATTTCCAAATACTGAGAAAATAATTTCGATCAGCATGAGCTGTTGGAGATAAAAACATAAACTGCCATATGGCTCAACAAATTGAAATTGAAGGGATTTCAAGAATCGTTGGTAACAACTTTAGGAAAGTAAGTTTTAAAAGGAAAGACAAAGTGACCAGTCTTGCAGCCGTTACGAGCACTTAAAAGTAGGCAACAACAAAGTAGAGATCGACCGTTGTCACTTTTCCAGAGAGTCTGCATCATTAAGCAATCTGATTAGCAGTTAAAAGATTACTTTAAATATGAACTTGCACCCTTTCCGTTGTCATTGTTCACGGATGAAGGCATGCAAAGGGAACGAAATCCTCTATACACAGATTTTAATGCGGCCTCTAACAATGTGACATTTGGCGCAAATACATTTGCCGTAGCATAAATGGAGGATATCTGCTTCACAAAGTGTCTGGCACCGGTAACGACTTGGTCGATTCAATCATAACGAGGTATGTCAATTACGTACAAAAACATTTTGGCAGTAATGTGTCATTGTTTTTGACGGTTACCCAGTGAATGCAGCCCAAAAAATACCAAGAGTCTGAACGCGCGTTCAATCCACTGTACAATATTGTGCCGACATAATCTTATTAACGACGCAGAAATAATCCCTGTCCCACAAGAGAAAGTTTCTTACCAATGAAGGCAACAACAACGTTTCATAGCAATGCTATATAATGCACTTGAACAGCAAAGTTGAGGTAAGTGGAAGATGCAAATGTTGACATTGTTAACAGCAATTTCTAAAGCCTCAGCCTACAATCAAGTCATCATCATTGGGGAAGAGTGAAAAAGCGGGCCTAAACTGCTCAAGCCTTTGCACTTTCTGCCTTGGACAATCATGGCAGAACGCTTATACCAGTGCGAAGATGAGGATCTGGATGCCATCACAGACACCAGTTCCCTCCACACTCTGTTAATTTTTTGATCGACGAACAGAATTTTACAATGCCAGATCCTTCGAAAAAACCTAAATTGTAAATACAAAAAGATTACTGTGTTTTGCTAATAATATTTATTTATGAATATCCAATAAACGCATAAATTTTTCTTGTAAACGTGTATTTCTTCCAAATTATCGTATTTTCGATGTTCTGTAATTGTAAAAGAATAGCCCGTAGAGAAAAAGATACATGGAATGTTAGTAAATTGTCTCTCAGATGGACAGGGAAGGAGACATAGATAAAAAACTGAATAAAGTGGGAAAATTTCAATGTCTTTTAGCTATTACTCTTCTTCCACGGATTCTGAAAACTTGGGTTTTTACTAGTGGTAATAGTCTCTACAACTTATCCAGGAATAATAAATAGCGGATATTTTGCAATGTATTCTGATAAATGGACTGGACTAATATACACAACCTTCTCCATGAAATTCTTTATTGTGATTAAATATGAACGTAACTGATCTTAAAGCGACATATTTCGATAATTAGATTGTCATCATCAGATTACAAAAATTACATCTAGGTTAGAACAAAAAACTTACAGCTAAAGACTTACATAACAATAATGCAATGGAAAACGATAGCAAAATATTGAATAGTTAAAATAAATAATTGAAATTAACTGCAAAGCCTTTAATACAGAAACAAGTAAAATATGAAATTTATAGAGGATAAGGTGGTAATATGGAACCTGCCTTTTATATGGAACTCCTCGTTTATTAGGAATACCCAATGACATCTATATGTAGTGCTCAAAACTACGGTAATAAATACATATAAACGCTGCTAGACTATTGGCAACATCCGCTGTGCTGCTAGTTTCGAAAAGTATATTTACGAAGTGTTTTGTCACATTTAGTGGTCCGATCTAGTAGTTAGTAGTTCTAAGTGTTTCAGTAGTTCAACATTAGCATTGTTTTTATTGTTTTATAAATAGAATATTTGTATAGACTTGTTTAAAAATATAATCTAATTTTGATTAAATCATATATTGTTCGTGCTGCTGATATTATGGAGCCCGAAACCGGATTCCATATCAAATAGCGGGGGTCCGTATTATATACGTATATTTTATGTCGTAGGTTCGCCATTATATCGCGGAGAGAATTATTATCACCGAAAGGAAGTCCTTCGCCTGGAACGTCTCGACGGAAATCTTGGGACAAGCAAACTATGATTAATGCGATTGTTGCCGTACGTGAAAAAACAATAAGACTCAAGAAGGCCGTCAAACTTTTTAGTGCGCCAAAGACAACGCTGCAACGTGTCGTCCGTCAAACAGATTACTCTGCAGAGGAAATAATTGAAAATTAGAAGTTGAGAAGAAAACCTGTTTTGCCAACTTACCTTAAAGACCAGTTAGTTCAATATTTACTTTTAATGAAAAGCAAATACCACGGATTGACTCGTAGAGATATGAAAGTGATGGCTTTTCAGTTAGCTGAGCGAAATAATCTGACATATCGTTAGGACGTGCAGGGCTAGATTACTTATTCTAAACTGACTGCAACTGAAAGAGGGTCAACAATTACAGTAATACGTTGCATGAGTACTGGGGGTAGATTCATACCGCAAAATATATATCCGATAATCGTATGAGAAATGCACCACTTGGTTTAGTAAGTAGGGAGATGCCATCCCTCGGGTTGGGTGCAACGCAACTTATTTCGTGACTGGTTTTTACACTTTATTGAACGTCATAAGCCATCTGCGGAGTCTACAGTGTTGTTGTAGCTGGATGGACGCTGTCCACATACATGAAAAATCGAAATTATATAACTAGACGCATCATAGGATGTCTCCCCGCATACAACACACAAACTTCAACGCTTGCACAAAACGTTTATGGGAGCACTAAACACCCATTACAGTTAAGCTATTCGCCTTTGGATACGTCATAATCAGCGGCGCTTAGGACCCTATAATATTACAGAACTGTTTAACCAAGCGTATGTTCAGTGTCAAACTGAATCAATAGCGATCAATGGTTTCTCTAAGACCGAAATGTTCTCTTGCAAGCGGGGAATTTTCAAAAATTTTGATTTCATCTCAGCTGAACTGGAAGGGGAACCATTGACTGCCTCCAATGCCCAGGCTGGTTGCAGTTCATCTCCCGATTCAAAGTCTTCAACACAAAAGGTAATTTTGCCAGTTGATATTACCTTGGTTCTCCAACCAAAAGAAAAGATGTTCAATAGAGGTCAAAAAGCTTCTTTCGCCGCAGATATCATCAGTTCACCTTACAAAAATGAATTAGAGGAATTTGAGAGGATAAGAAGAGCTACACCATTGCATTATCGTCTTAACCAAGAGCAGATACCTGCACCTAACGCTTCTCGTAGGCAAGTTGGGTCGGCGAAAAATCTCTTAATAAAACCGTAAAAAAAATGCAGATCGAAAAAGAATAAAGAATCAGAATCATTTGAATAAGGGAATAAAGGCGTCGTTTCTGGCTCATCTAGTGGTCCAGAAATCTCTTTTGCGAGGAAACCCAACCTAAAAGATTCCTGCGAAGGAAATTTTTTTCGAGGACCCAGGAGGTGTACTATGGGTGCAGTGCATCATGTGTGAAAAATGGGTGCATTGGGCAAGATGCAAACAACACAATTACGCTTGTGATTCTTGTCGATAAATGTAATCATTAGTTTTTATCAACCTAGTATGAATATATTTCTTTTTTGATGATAATATGGAACAACCTTGGCAGGGGTCCATATTATCAGCACTTCTTCCGCCGAGCAAAAATTGCACTTTGTTCGGCATTTCTTATTTATCTGTGAACCTACCTTCTGGTTTCTTGTTCAGTGCAATGAATCATTAAGCAGAAAACAGGTCGATGTTTAAGGTTTGTCGATACTACAGAAAATAGAAATTTTACGTAAGAAAAACAAAATGGAGTGCCATGTTACTACCTTCTCTCCAGAAGAAAATCGCACGAGAAGGAAGAATATAACATTAATGAAATTTAACTTTATTTCCAATTTGTCTATCACCACAGACCAAGCAATAATTGCTGAAAATAATTAAAAGACTACCTGGCTACCCCAATTGGAACTTGATGTAATGCAATTTGTTTAATACTATTAACTGATTTTGAATATAATTGAATAAAGTAAAAAACGCAAGCGAAAAATAATATAGCCAAATTAATAAATTGGTGGAGTAAAGTCGAACCAGCACCTTCATGGCACTCCACGGGTAACGCTATCGCTAGTCGCAGATTGTTTGTCATACCATCGATCTTTCTTATGTCTGTTGGCCACATTTGTGTCTTTGGAGAGTGAACTTCATTATCAAATCCCAAATTTTCTACGGTGTTATGCGACCCGTGGCAACAGATGCATGGCTATGTGTAGTTAGTCGCTAACCGAGCCCTGAGATACCTGGCTGCATCTCGTTGTAAATACTTAAGCCTTTCCGCAATATGGGAGCACTTCTTCGTTCGACGTTTACTTCTTCCCCCACTTGTGGAAATAATGTGAGTGTGTCTTATTTATCTGATGAGGACTCATCCTCTAGGAAGATGGACAGTGTGACCTAACCACCGTAAAAGGTAGCCATGAAAATAAGTCCTCATGGTTCCGTTTTCGGGGCCTAGAAAGAAAAGCAGATTTTGTAAAAGTTAGCCCCTTTCTAATTTCGAAGTCTTTATTTGGTTTGATTGAGGATGTTAAGAGTATTAAACAAGTAAAAATAAAGTTGGTAGTAGAGTGTAAATCAAAATTGCAATCAAATAAATTACTCATTGTCAAAAGATCAGCAGAAATGAATGTAGAGGTATTGCTTCACCCTACTTTACATCAATGTAAGGGAGTTATTTTCTGTCCTAATTTATTACATTTCACGATAGAAGAAATGAAAGAAAGTCTTAGTCACGAATCAGTTACAGACGTAAGAAGAATGAGGGTTAAAAAGAAGGAATATGGGTGGATACCCCAACCACACTCGCACATTTGGGAAAGAAATTCTGACTAAGTCTATTACGGTGGCTATGTACCTCCTAAAGGTCAGGCCGTATATACCGGCATCACTCAGGTGTTATAATTGTCAGCAGTTTGGGCATGCCGCACTGCTATGCAAAAACTCAAACATATACCTGTGTGGTAAACCCTCACACGGGGGTAATGTGTGTGAAAACCCAAAACAATGCCCACAATGGTGACCATTTATCTGTTTGTAAAGGGTGTCCTGAATACAAGAAAGATTCTAAAACCAGTCAAGCAAGTTTTACTCAAGTATCAGCTGCCTCTAATAGTGATGTTGCGTTCTATAACATAATTTCTCAACTTAGAAGAAATATTTACACAGGATGTAACTTTACTCAATAAAAATACAGTAAACCCACTTTCACACTCTCCTGAAACGTCTGAGATAGCTACTAAAATTAAAAAAATAATAAGAGAAGAGTTAAGTACACTGTATACTGCTCGATCTAAATCGTCTATCTAGACAGACGTTGAATACATGGGTGCAGAATCTCGTGGTGAAAAAGTCACCGATCCCTTTTTGCTCTTCACCTTCGGTATGTGGCGAAGGTATAATTCGGGGTCTATGAACCCAACCAGCCGCAAAGAGAAAAAAGTCGGTTGACCTAGAAGCAAACCTAGAAAAGATATTGATAGTCAAAGCAAAAAGTAATATTCGAACTGTGATATTCTTATTTGTTAGATCGATCAGTGATACATTTGCATTTTTCTACTAATATACATGTTAATTTGTCAGTTGTCATATAGTATTTATTTTTATTTATTATTTATGTACCAATGTATATATATATATATATATATATATATATATATATATATATATATATATGTATATATATATATATATATATATATATATATATATTTGAGATGATTTAAATTACATTCGTGTAGCTATGTAATTCACATAGTGGATAATTTCATTAATTTGTACAAATGGTACATTTCGTTATTTATAATATTAGATAAGAATGATTGATTAACATTGAGATGGATGTAAATTTAAATAATTCATAATAAAATGTTAAAATAATTGTAATCGACAACATATTACATTTAAATATAGGGTATGTTAGTTATCGTTATGCATTAAATCAAGTTCATATTTAGTTAGTAAGTTTATTTAAACATAATGTTCCCTAACGACATGAGGTACAGGTTGTAGATTACAAAAATTAGGTTAAAAAGTAGATTTAGGCATATATCAATGTCACAATTTCATTATACGCAGCCAAGAATTATGAAAACGTTCGTGTTAGTGCGATAAACCCATATAAGTGCTAAAATTACATAAAAACAGAATAAATACATTGGTGATTAACTATAAAACATAAACAAGCCAGCAGTTCTGGAATTATTGTGATTAATCAACATTTACAGACCTTAAATTAGTGATTAGCAACAATTCGAAAAACTTATAAACCTATAAAAGTGTGAGAATAAATTAAATTGAGACATAAACATTAAGAATAAACACTTCACAATATAAGTGCTTAAAGTAAAATTATACATTAAAATTATAATGTAATTTGAGGTTATTTATTCTCACAAAAATTTATGTAAAAGTTTAATAGTTGAGACAATTGTTAAAATAAATTATAAGAGGTAAAATAGTAAAGTAGCCTCAATTTCAAGTCACAATTCTATATTTGTGACTATTTTCCAAATTTAGTTTCTAAGATGTTGAAAATTTCAAATAATTTTCCTTTCAAATGTCCCTAGGCATTTAAAAGATGAATATTTATGTGAGTAGATCCCATATTCAGTGGATTTAATTTAGGCCTGTAAAGTACATAAAATTAGCTTAAAATCAATAAATCAATGTAAAATCAACATGGTAATAATTGGAGGATTTAGTTCGTGTTTGATTTAATTTATAGGAAAATTTGAAGATTCCGAATATGTTAAAGTTTTAAGATAGGTTTAGGGACAATTATGAGCTTTTGAAATTAAATTGTAATTTAAGAAATGCTTTAGCCAATCAGAATTGAGGAAACATTGTAGGTAACTGTTGATAACAATCGAAGATTTTGGTTTTAGCTTGAATAAATAGAAGTGCTGAAGGATTAATAGTTCATTTTCTCATGTTACAACAGCTGTAAAGTAAGATGTTGCAAATTTTCTTGAAATTATTTTAAACAAAAGTAACGTCACTTTTGATAAAAATAAAGTGCGGTTTTAGTATCGGCACTGTTAAAACAAGTGATAGTTATTTGTTCGGTAAATAATAAATTAAGGTTAGTTATCTTTGAAAAAAAACGTTTATCGATAGTGAGTGAAATATTTCCAGATTGACATTGTTTTTAAGTTTGTTTGTTTAAGTTTTGTTTACGGATATATTTAATGGTTTCTTGTGTTTTATTATACATTTTATTACGAAGCGTTTTAATGTAAATAACCTTCAAACTATGCATGCTTTCAAAATTTATTTTGAAATAAACCAATAACGTATGATCCTAAATAAACTTTTGGCTAAAGACTAAGTTAATATAGATATTGATATCAAAATCAAACATAGTTATACTTACATGTAATGGTGATATTCTTATTTGCTTGAACATCAGAAGATACATTTTGCGTATTACTACCATGCCAAATATACATTTAAAATTTTGTTAACAGTTGCATATAGTATGAAATTAAAATTATAATTCAATTTACTGATACATTTAGACCTATATATAAAATATAAATAATAACTCATTGCATTATCACTATTACTATAATTATATATTCAAATCTATATAATTCAACAAAATAATAATTTATATGTCATATAATTTAAAGCCTAAATTTGAATCCCACCCAGAGTGCTATTACAATGGACTTTTTAATTGTTAATATAGAACACTTATATTATTCATAATTACAATGATTAATTTGTTTCAGTTCATTAGATATCTTTATTTATCCATTGTTAGACCTAAAATTATTTTTAAATTAGTATTTACTTTGATAATACTATCATCGTTAATATATATATGTATATATATATATATACTAGTATAACTTACGTATTTTATTTGAAATAGAACACCTGTATATTATTACATATTCTGATTATTTGTTTCATTTTAGATCAACTTTATTTATCACATATAAGATCTAAAATGTACTGTTTCCGTGTAATTAGATTTTCTTTGTAAAAACTGACGTCTGTTGCGGTCTTTAAAACATTGAATATCTAAGGAACTGTGTAACTTAGAGAGGTGCGGTTTGAACTAAACAATTTTTTTAAAATGAATTTGTCATAGATGAAAGAAGTTATTGACAGTCTTAAGTTGGATTCCGAGTTGCTTAATGTGCGATATTTTTATGAAATAATAATTTTTTGTTGTAGTTTAATCAACAACAAAATTACCAGTCTGTAATTGTAATGATCATACCTTTGGTTTACCTAGAATTTCAATCAGAAGTATAAAGTTTGTACATGCTTGAGTTTTACAAATATGTTCCAACAATGTGCAAAACAATTTTCACATTATTTAAAAGAAACGTACTGTTCTTGAGTTTCGATATTAATTTTTCTGTTAGATTCCCCAAATTAGCGTTATGGAGTACAGTTTTGTGAGTATTCAGACATGGATTTAATTGTAGGGGAAAGTCGTGTAAATTTTAATGCTGCTACTAAAATTGCGAGTTATGTATTGTTAATATAAATATTCAAATAGCACATTAAAATTGACACATTGCGTTACTATGCACATCACTGGCGGCTTACATACATGTTAGTACGACATCATAGTGTTGCTAGGTTTACCAAACTTTTCGAGCAAAACGTTATTGAATTTTTTGCTCAGCTTTTGGTACACAATCTATAATCCGCCATTTAGCGTTACCCTATATATTAATAATTTCATAAATGAGTTAAGGGACTAATTTACAGTATTTATAAAAGAAAGACGACATATTTAACACTCTTTGATAGTAATGTAACAAGATATTAATTACATTTAGGTTATTTTAGCTTGCCATATTACTTCTGCCACCATTCTAGTTGATTGACAATTTTGTGTTAAATAAAACCTGAACTCAACTACCACTACAATTTAGTATAGAATTTATTGAAAGTACCATTTATGATTAGGATGCTTCGTCAAAGACATCAAAACCTACACACGTCTCTATACAATTTATTTCAGTGTTAAAAATTATAGTCCATGTATTCAATATTAAGGTAACTAATAAAACAAGCGGCGTCACTAGTTCTATTTATTTTAGTTCGCATTTTAGATCTAATTTTTTATTTGGGAATTGAAACAAACCATAAAATCCTGTGAAGCATTTATACAGTAATTCATTTTTATGTGATCGTTCATTACAAAATTAGGTACGTGTATAAAACGTTCAAAGGTAATGAAAAAACTTACGAAGTGGTAGTTCCGTGTTACTCACAGATCATCTTATATTCTCTAGGAGTAGAAAAAGCGTAGTACACAACTCTGGTGGTAATGCCTATTACGCGTTCGTTTATATTACGACAATCGCTCGCTTCGCTCGCTCGTGATCGTACTAATCCACTTATACATAATAGGCTACTTACCACCCTTATAATGTAATATAATATTTTCCACTCCTACATGTTGCACAGAAATAATTAAATCCTACTATACGCGTAAATTTTCCATTGCGTAATATTGTTACTAATTGAGGTTGTAGTCATAGTAGATAAGGGCAGGAAAGTAAATCCCTTTGTTGCTGATATATATATATATATATATATATATATATATATATATATATATATATATATATATATATATATATATACATATATACATCTTTAATCGTAAGTGCGTCAGTACCAAAGAGCGTTATTATAGCGTCTCCCAGAAGGACAAGGATTTTCTTTGATATTGAGACTCTGAACATTGCTCCCTCCACATCTTGTTCCTTTCACGCTATGTTGGCAAATTGTAATAATGTCTACACTGTCAATTAAATACAAAGTGAATATTGTTATTTCGGTATTCTCAAAATGATGTTGTAAGTGATTTCTCGGTGTTGACCCATTAAGTCATGATTTCTTATTGAATATTTGCTCGATTTCTTTTCGTGCTAAGGAGGACCTGGATAAATAATTACGGCAGCTTAGGCTTTAACACTATTGTGCATCATTTGGAAAGATAAGAAAATCAACAGTGTTATCCGCTTATAAATTAAGTGGTAAATCGGTATTCTAGTCAACCAGGTGTTTTCAAAGTATGTGAATTCATTCAGTAGACGTCAAGAAAGAGCTTCAAGCTTCTTTATAAAAATATATAAACATATCATCTATATTGATTTATTTAAAGTGTGATGTACACGCGTATCAGAATTTTTTTTTTGTTTTACTCCATTTCTGATTAACGTTATATAATACTTCACAATAAACTGAACAAAACACCGCAAATGCAGCTTTTTTAATGCTTAGACCCCAATTGAAAATGCCTAATTGAATTCCTCTAAAATTGAGGTAAAGTATGGCTATAATTTGGTTATTTACAGAGAAGTAGTTTAAACCACCTCAAAACTCATTATTTGTTGGAATAACATGCTTAGTTAAAAAAAAGTGTTGTAATGACGATATCTACATTACATTATGAATTTCTGCATAATATGTGAAAAAGCAAAAATTTACGAAAAGGTATTTTTTTTTTCATTGTAACGTTCCAACTTTTGGCTATCGTTACCTTAATTTGTTTTCAATTCTTGTCTATCGTTACCTTAATTTAAGTTTCGAAATTTGCATTATTATTGATAAATGTATTTACATTACATTCGTATCTTTACGCATTTCTTTTTTCATTCAATGATTAAATTTTTTTATATCTCGATATTTTCACTTTAGTCTACATAATTACGAGTAACTCTGTATATACTATGTTATGGTCTTTGTTTTATGCTCAACTCAACACGCTTTGACGCTTAACTCATTTCTGTTTCCTATACCGTGCAGTTCAGACGTTATCTTTTTTAAGTTTTGCTTCTCTTTTATAAGGTATGTAAAGGCGTCTAATTACATTTTACATGAATTAAATTTAATATGGAACAAAAGTAGGAACAAGAGTAGGATTAAGGAAACCGCTTATGTTAAGAAATTGCTTTTATTTTGGTAAATTTCCGTATCGTTGTAAAAGCGTGGTGTGACGTCACGAACTTTACTTGCATAAATTGGCGCATGATACATATGCTGTTGTACATATTCTGCGTTCGTTGTCCATACCAGTAGCTTTAGTCGTTCGAACCTGCGTTAGTTTAATCTAAATTTCCCTTATTGTAGGTGGAACAGATATGAAAGTTTCCTTACGTTAATACCTGCTACAGTTCGTCTATTTGTATGTTGAAAACATCAGCTGCTGAACGACTGTACTTAAAACCATATTGGTAGTCGCTAAGAAGTGTGTTAGAATCAAGGAAGAAAGGTGTTTACTGATTTATGGCTTTTTAGATGACTTTAGAAAAAATGGAAGTGATGAAATTCGTTGGTAGTTAAATAAATCGGTCTTGCCGACTCATCTGGGAATATGTTGAAACATTTGAACATTTCGTAACTTTCATGATGAAGGAATTCCCCAAAGTACACAGAAATCGAATACTGCTTGGATACGACTGCCACTATTTCGGAGAAGAGTATTTCTTTCGGACAATAGCTGGAGTACCGTCTGAGTCAATCTCCTAATTGGGATCAATCATACTGATGATCGATTCCAGGAGCTCCTATCGAAAATGAATTGGTTTCCTAGCGTATGAAGCAGAGTTGACTAGAGAAACATTTTTTCCAGAGTCATTAGGACACGCGTTTGATCCAAATAAATACACAAAAAGATTGGCTTTGCCTACGAAATCAGCAGCTACAGCTCCGTCCAAGAATATCATGATGGGAAATGAGAAGATGCCACCGTTTTTACAGCTTTGCTTTAGCTAAAGACCAAAATTTAACTGCCTAAAGGAGACTTTTTAGCTTTAGTGGTAACATTGCAGATATTTCTATCATCAGCGTTTGTATGACTCGGCCATTTCATTCGATTTAAGGTTTATTTTTCAAGGATATTGCATCAGCACAACCCTTAAGCATTGTCAGAAAAAGAGGACGACTTTTAACAATATTCACGTCATGGAAAACTTGCAAAGAAATCTGCTAACTATTCTATTTAGCTGACTTAAAACACCACAAGGTTCAATCAGTGTTGTGAACAACAGAGGAATTAGGTACAGTAGAAGTTATTTCTATTAAAGAATGGTCAGATAGACCTAGTAGGAAAAAACTGATGTTCTTTGAACAAGTAGGTTCGATATAAAAAGTTTAGAAGATATTGAGGATGGTTAGTGTAATGAGGGATTTCTGTGGCTTCTGAAATCATGTGTGTGAGGTCCCATTAAATATCAAATGTTTCTGCACTATGACCAGCAGAAGTATATAAAAATTGAAGTCCATTAAAGTTATGAACGTTGAAATCTCTCAGATTTGAGATATCGCAAGATAGAATATTTTGTATTATAATGTACATCTTATATGGAAATTTACAAAACAGGTCTTCTTTTCTATCTCCATCCGTGTAAATTAATTCATATTGTAAAAATTGCATTTTACATAATAGAGAATGGATCGTGAAATACGCCGTTGTGGATAGATTTTATTTAAAAGAAAACATATGTCAATATCAAAGATGCTAGCATATTTATGCCGAGGTTATATAAGTAGGTACTTGTTCAAAGTTTAACTTTGCAAGTAATTTAAATGAATAATAGATCATTACTGAAAAACCGTACGTTTAGATGTTGACCGCATAGTATTTATTAAAAATCATTCACTGTCATCATCAATCATTGAATAAGGGCCCATGTTCGTACAGAAGGAAGCTTTCGTTATTTGTATGTTTGCATGTTAGTTTACTGCAAAAACCCATTTTGGGAATGAAGCTGTAAACATTTACAAATAAAATGATTATTTGGGAATTGGAATTACTATTAATCTTTCAAAATTTAAGAAGTATTTAAACAGATTTATTATAAACAGCAATCATCGAATTAAAAAGCGTTGTGTATACAGAACCGCGCGATCCCAAAAGGACCTAAAGTAATTCTTTATCTAACTAAATAAAGGTGTGTTAAGCATTTATGAATTAAGTTAAACAGAATTGGACAGTAATACTACTGATTTAGGTATATGTACGATTGTTAACAGCACTGAATCAATCGACCGTTTATAGACGTTTAAGAATTTAGTAGTCAAGTGTAGTTAAAATATTTGATGAGAAACAATTTTTTAAGGGCATTTAGTAAATCACATTGCCCAATTTTTATACGGGTTTAAAAGCATGAATTAACACGGAAATTTAAGTTAGTGAGTAGTGCAACAGCCAACGTAAATATTAAGGCCGCTTATCCGTAGCGAGTTTGCATACCTATTAAGGATAAAGTACAACAAATCAACCCCTGCAGATACCACATTACACCTGATAAGGGACTATGGAATTTATATATGGAAGACTAATTTTAGATTATTGAATGGTGAAAGTTTGATTACCTTTAGATGTCATTGTTTATATTGTTAATTTCATTCAGGCATTAAGGATAATCAATTTCCATTACCTGTTATTATATGTTTGTATTATAAGATTTAGGGGCTTTAATCTATAAGAATTGCTTTCTTCATATGTCACTTCTCGTAAGCTATACAGGGTGAGTCAGGTTTTTGTAGGATTGTTAAAATTAGTGTACTAAACAGATTTCAATTTACAAAAGTCTTGTATTTGAGTATGGCTTGATACAGTGGCGGCTCTTTAATGAGAGCAAGTGAGCAGCGGTCTATAACTTATTAGAATCTCACTTAAAAACTACATACATGTTTATGGCGAAATTGATACATACATAATTATACAGAAAGTATTGACCGCATAACAATAATAATTATGCATTTCTTTTTATACGAGGATAATAACAATGGATACTAAAAAAAACCGATAACCTACCTATTTATAAATGAAAATGTATTTGAAAAAGAAACGACGTTAGTTACTAAAATGGCTCTAAATGTTTTATTATGTCTTTTTTATTAAAAACTTTATATTCAATTATTCACATAAAGCACATTACTTAACTTAGTACCACATCAAACACTGAAAATCAAAATAACTCGGAAACGCACAGGAATTTCGAAACAGAAAAAGGTACATTATTTTTGTTAAACTGTATGTAGATAATGAAAATAACAGTTTTTTTAAAAAATAGTCATTGGCGTAGAAGTTCTGTTTATGAAAGTGGTTGAGCACCCCCTCCACTCCGCCACTGTGCAAGTTTGTGAACATTCTTATCACTTATTTTATGCCCCTTAATTAATGGACATTATCCCCCCAACATGAAAAAAATCTAAGCATTCGTTTATGAGGTATAATGAAAATTTGAGGAAAAAGAAATTATATTCAACACCCTGTATCTCGGAAACGAAGCCTTCTACGACATATGTTTATAGGAACTTTTCTTTTTAGAAACATGTGTTCTATCTCCTGTTAAAGTTTGTCTACAAAAAACTGACTCACCCTGTATATGTAAATATTAGTGCAAAATTGATCAATAGAGTTCTATCAGTTAACTAATTTTTTTGTTGAAACTATAATTCTTAGTAGTTTAAAGTTTAAAAGAGGACCAATATTATAAGAGTTCCTTGTTTCTTTGTGTGAAATTACATAAAGGATTACACCGTTTAAAAATAATCGACCTTTTCATATTTTCTCTAAATGATTGATCGTAAAATTGTTAATTTTGGGTCAGATCAATTATGAAACTTAATTACTCTGTATTCTTTAATAACCATTGATATCTGATACCCGTTCTTCGCCCGGAATAGTTTAATTTTAGTATCATTTTCAACCGTTGTTTAAACCATGTAGTTATCCTCAACTGTGAGACCTGGAGCATTCTGTGTGAAAACCGCATTGACCCAAAGACAATCTGGACTGGACTGTGATACATTTTTGTGTAGCCTCCGAGACACTTTTGATTCGTATCAACCTCTGGGGTCGATAGACCGTCATCCGTGTTACGCCCAGGAGTTGAACATCGTAACGTAAATAAATATAAATACACTAAATTTCATTTAAGTTAAATAAGAAATTTTCGAAACGAGTCTTAATTTACGTATTGGTAGAAACTTACTGAAAGCCTCACTGTGTAACCGGGAAACACCTTTGCATAAATTATCGCCTGAGCAGTTAATATTTCTGCCGTAGCATATTACATTTTTAAGATGTCCGTTGGCGATGGAGAAGACTTTAGCATGTCAGCGCATATCCACATGCGTAAAAGATGGAAAGTGGTCCCCATTACCGCCCATTATTAGTCCGTCGTCCCCACCTCTAGCTGCATTACACATCAAGGATTGCGCGTGTGCTTGATGAAGTGTACTTAAATATTACCAGTGTTAAAAGTTTTGTGAGAAATTGAAATGATACAGTGTGTTACTCCACCTCTAATAATAATAACCAGATTACTACTACCACTGCACCGTCCGACTATTAATTTAACCCATCACTGAGAATGCGTGTGAAAGGATAGAATGTTCCATTCAGTGGCCGTGAGGTCGATGGACGTAGGTGATAGCTATAATATATCATTAGAAAATTTATTACTAGCGTTTCCAGAAATGTTATCCCATAATACGATTGCTTTTGTTTCGAAACAATCGAGCTGAATCGAGGAACTGGTAAGATTTTGAAAAATCTGGAACACTGAGACTGTGGTCGACCGCTGACGATGATAGCGTAGCTATTGAAACCCGTTCGGTGTTTTACGTGGTACGTGGGTATTTTGTTTAGTAAGATTTCCAAAATTTTTATTTTCCGGTAGATTATGACAAACTTACAATTAATGATACATAAATGTAAACCGCTAGAGATTACATTACAAAATTTCAAACCACGCGCGTAGCTCTGAAAATTTAAAGAGAGATAAGCAGCTTTTTGGATTTATAATAGTTTACTCCTGTCTTGTAGATTAGTAATTAAACGCACTGAAGATGATATGCTCTAGATATCGTTGAACGCATTCAAAGAATAGAGATTAGGCTTAGAAATGATCCGTAGGATCCTCAGATGTCTTCCTGGATCTAGGTGCTGAAATCTTTTCTTGCAGATACCACGATGGACCCTCTTGCATCTTGGAGCTATTAGTTCCACTGCAGTTAACGCGTACTAACTGTTATAGATTATTTAAATGTGAGGGTTATACGTACAAGACGTAACTGGTAAGGCCATATTTTTGCACAAGGTGAGATTTCCAAGATGAAGAATGAGTTCGAAGGTTATACTTTCAAGGTTGAAAAACTCAATGCAAATTATCGTTTAAAAGTCACGTGATTAATGTAGCGTACACTGATTGACCGTGAAAAACTGTTTAAATGTGAAGGGTATATTCACCTACAAGATCTAACTGGACAGGTTATATTAATTTATAGCGCTAATGTCAAATTTAGGAAGTGTTTATCTGTAGTATGTTATCATAGTAAAGTAGTATATGTTATTTAAATTGCGAATGCTAGATATAAACGATTGACCAGAAACAAGGCGTATATGTAAAGCAAGGAATAAACAAACAATAGGAGGTTGAGCATAAAATGTGGATAGACTTTCACTGTGTCGAATAATGCCTGAAAATTAGAAAAAAATAAAAGGAAAGCTAGAATAGTTTGGTTTCCGATATTTATGTAGCGCCATTAAAACTGCAGCGTAAGGCAACCTGAAGCTTGTATGCTATCTAAGGCTACGTAGAGTACTCCGAATATTCTAGTATATTGTTCAATAATCAGGAAAAAAGTATTGGGTCGCCGTAATATTGCGTGATCTAGAATACTCAGTTTGGATAAAACTTCAAGCAACGCCGAGCAAAACATTCACGCAAAATGGTATGAAACTAATCAACAAATGTGCAAAGAGTGAGTTGGGGTATTTGTAACTAGTTTCTGAATTATAAATTATAACAAATAGAAATTTTGACTTCCCCTCGGAAGAAAATTTAAACAAATAGAAATTATTCTCATTTATATAAGAAATTTTACCTACGTAATTACTTGTTATACATTCCAATATCAGTTAACATGTTACATCGAAATGAATTGTAGTCAAGAACTTCATTTCTTGACGAGACGATAAGGCAAAACATCAGATAAGGTAATGTCCAGCATTTTTCAATAATGTTAAGGTAAACGTAATGTATGCTCGACCCAGAGCAACCAGCACAAATGTGTTGTGACTACTAAAGCGGGAATAACTAACAGCATACATAATTAACAGCAAGCGTAACGTTGCCTGTTTCCATATTTAATGACCAAAAACAAACTTTTCTACAAGATAACAAATTGCATCATGCACAATACTATATGCACCCCATTTTGACGTTAAGGTGTCACCCACCATGCTTCCCTCAACATGAAAAAAACATATATCTTTAATTATAAACGGTGCGAAATTTTCTTAATACAAGGGCGAGAGTTTCCCTATTAGATATAATGAATTAATACAAACATGAAATTAACAGCAGTAGCATACGTTACGTAGGGAGGTAAACTTAAAATACGGCATGCATTGGAATGCAGAAGGAACGGAAATGAAATGATTCACGTTGCGCATAAAACAAAAAAATGATGTGACTAAATACCTACCGATTATAAACGATAAATAGCTGATGTTAAACAACACACGACCTTCCAACATACAAAATGGAAATTAAAAGAAATGAAATAATTTTAATTATAATTTTTTTAGGATAAACCCCTTTTTTATACCTTAATAACGAAAACAGGCAACATTGTAAAGACACAAACAATAATCTATGACAAACAGACGTTTAAAACTTCATGTCAGATAGAGGTTAATAGACATGTAGATGCTAACTTAAAAAAATTTTCAAGGCTGCTCGCTTCTATTAAAAATCGATAATACAGCATTTTCAATCATATTTATTATAAGTTTTTGTTATGAACGAATAAGTTCAAAGGTAATATGTAATTAATAGTATATTATATATAAAGGGACCAAAGTGCAGCATTTAATCCTGCGAGTGAGGTTTGTTGCCTCGAGGGCGAAGCCCGAGGGCAACGACCACTTAAGGGATTTAGGCACTTTGGTCCCGAAGTACATACGGTATTTTTTGCACTTCCAAAGTATTTATTTTTTATGTACAATAATTCCAAATTTGTTCGTGTCAATGTGACAAATTTTTATAAAATTATCTAGAAATCTTGCTATTTGAAAAAAAAAAACACGCGGTTAGCATGGGAATTAGTAAACAGCGGTAGCCATATTTGAAAACATTTTTACAAAAGAGTAATAAATATGTACGACGAATTTGATCTAGAAAAAGCCGCTGAAGAGGCTTTAGAAGACTTACTGCCTTCCAAATCTCGTAAAATTTACGATTAAGAGTAAGATGTATTTTTAAAGTGGTGCTGTGAAAAGAAAATTACAAATTTTAAGGAAGATGCTTTGCTGGTATTCTTTAATGAAAAGGTAAACAAATTTGCTGCTTCTACATTGTAGGTCCAGTGTTCAATGTTAAAAACTATGCTTAACATTAAACATAATGTTGATATAAGTAAATTCCACACATTGACGACGCTTCTGAAAAGCGTTTGGTTACAAAGCGAAGAAGTGAGAGTCCAAAAATTATTGTACCTACTTTTAAAAATGATTTTTTTGTAGGTAGCACTCATATTTGGTGTGGCAGAGGCTTGTAGAGGACTTGAATGAGTCGAATTGTCAATTAATGATGTGACTGATTTGTGTAACAGACTTCTGGTTAACATTAGAGCTACCAAAAATGGAACAGAGAGGAACTTCGTTGTAAAGGATTCAGATAAAACTATCATTAGTCATACAAAAATCTGCAAGAAATATATGTCATTGAGAAAAGCCGAAACTCCCCATTCAAGATTTTGTTTGTTCGCTACGTTAACAAGCTGTGTACAGTGCAACCTGTAGGAAAGAATATATTTGGTAAATTGCCCCAGAAAGTTGCAACATTCTTAAACCTACCAGATGCGTTGTCATATACAGGACATTGTTGGCGGCGAACCTCTCCATCTCTACTAGCTGATTCAGGTGCGACTGTTGACGTTTTAAAAAGACATGAGGTATGGAAGTCTGCAACTGTTGCAGAAGGGTGTGTGGCAAACTCCCTGAATAATAAGAACCTTATCGCCGAAAAAATTTTTGGAGGTGGACATGATCAAAAAACACCAGCTACCTCACTCCCAGGACCCTCGTGCCAATCACCAAGCACTGATTCATTTGGAAATCCGTTCAACCCTACATCCAGCAGTATCGTTTCGGAAATCAATCGTCCGATATTTATTAATTGTAATAATATTAATGTTAATGTTTCGTAAAAAAATTAATAGAAAATATTTGACATCTGTGAATGAACTCTCTAGGGGGTTCAGTCCATATTTAATCCCTAGGGAATAAATGACACACTTTAGTCCCTGTAGGCAGAGACTAAAGTATCTATTTTAGTCTCGGAAGTGCAAAAAAATTATTAATTTTATTAAATACATAAATAAAAAGTTTACCTCGAGTAGGATTTGAACCTACGACCCGTACTTTGCTAGAGTACCACGCTAACCAACTGCGCCATCAAGGCTCAAGCCCCAATCGATGTAAATTTTGTCTATGTATGTAGAACTGATGTAAAATCTAAATATAATGAGATTACAATCAAATTACTTATATTAATGGAATGTTAGCCTGCGTTATTGCAGGCTCACGGTACTCTAGCAAAGTACAGGTGGTAGGTTCAAATCGTACTCGAGGTAAACTTTTTATTTATGTATTTAATAAAATTAATAATTTTCAATCACATTTATTTACTTTTTACATTAAAAAACGGAAAGTTATGTAAAATTAATAAGTTGATTTAGCGATACGGAAAACAAGTCGATTGTATAACCTTCTATACCTACATATGTGTGTGTGTAAGTTGGAAGGTAAGAATATATGCACTAGTATTTATATACACTAAGAAGGAGATATCGCCATGTTTAATTATTGGAAGAAAAATTATTGCAATAAGCCTAAATATACACAAATAATGCAAATGTATTTACAAATAATAAAACAAATAAAAAGGTGCATTTGGGTTCCGATAGCCAAAAATTGGCTTACAAAATGCAGCTGTGTAATGCCATAACACTTGTTCCCCAGGAAGAAGGTTAAGTAGCATACAATTTTGAGAGCTCTATCAGACACCCTTCGTTAAGCCAATGGTCTCAGAATAGATGATTTTTGAGTCGCTTGTGAACATAATATAGCACCTCATACGAAGAAGTAGCAGTTCCAAATAGAATACCTACATTTTACTAATGGACAATGTAGCATGTATCCTTTGCAAATGTGATCATAAATGATGAATGATTGTGAGTTGACATTATTGACCGCTTTGTCCAAAAAGCTTCAGTTTGGCTCCTTGTCGCAGTATTTTTTTCAATGAAGACCTTCTACGATGCTGCACTATATATGTTGCTACTGGAATCATACTGGAATTAATATGTCTTTATTTTCATTTTTTGTTATTACTTTTTATTCGTCCTGCCTTTTACTTGTCATGTAGTTTTATTTTATTAGCATTAGAGACTTATTTTTGAATATCGCAAGTATATCATTAACTACTGTGAA
Source organism: Vesta saturnalis (assembly GCA_036346205.1). Lineage (NCBI taxonomy): Eukaryota > Metazoa > Arthropoda > Insecta > Coleoptera > Lampyridae > Vesta > Vesta saturnalis. The sequence goes on along the minus strand of JARFJB010002483.1, from coordinate 1,010,040 downwards.
TATTGTTAAGACCAAGTACAACACAACTTTAAAGTCAAAACAAGCGGTTTACCTGACAGTTCTAAAATGTGTGTAAGCAATACACTACAATATGTTTGCATAGGTTGAAGAATGAATATGCTCTTTTGTGCAATTGCATATTAATTGAAATGGGTTTCAAATAAATCAAAATAATCAAATCCTAGAGTAATTTTACACAGTGGGTATAATGATAAATTTGTGTTACGTTCGATTAACTCAATGTGAAGTGTAGAAGATTATCATACTGAGATGAATTACAATATATTATATCCTATCGGATTTGAATCCTATTAATTTTGTATAGGCTGCAACGATGAGAATTATGTTGGTGATCGAAAAAAGTAACATTGCATAAATGCAAACTCATTTTCTCAAGTGATTTTATTGTTATGTAAGTTGGATTTGTATAAAACACTTAATTACTGTTTGTATGCAAACCTTTAAAAGAAGACTACCATGGAGAGATGAATTTAGATTTATTTAAAAAGTGGCTTACTGAGCAACTGGTATAAAAGAATCATCTTTATTAATACTAAATGATACTCCGTATCACTCAAAATTAACCGAGAAATTTCTCACATCAAGTATAAAGAAGGCTAGGGTAGTAACATGGTTAGGAAATAACAAAGTCCCTTTAATTCCACAATATTTAAAAGGAAACTGTGTACATTAATCAAATGTTCACAAAAGAAAAACTATATGTATCTACTATATGAATATATAAGATATGGTCTTGAAGTATTAAGATTACCACCACCTTATTGTGAGCTCCATGCCAAATATATTGGTAGAGATGGATACAAGAACGAGAATGTTGTCGCAATGTGGAAGGAAACAGTGTTATGAACGTGAGAGAGCATTAGATGTGATTGCCAATGAATTGATCATTAATGAAAATAATGAAGACCTGAGCTCTGATTGAGAATGAAGTGCTAAATACATATATATTTTATCACAAGTAATTATGCTCTTAAAGTGTTATAGGACAAAAAAATAGTTTGAGAGCGTGCGATAATGTTTATTAAATTATAGTCAAGTAGTGTTACAGTACTGTTCGTTTGTAGACGAACTGTTATTAACAACATATACGTTTTGAGCCAACATCACAAATTTAGTTCTCTTGTAGTTGTTATGAATAACTAATGTCATACATGTAAACTTTTGATGAAACGTAAGATTGTTCACTTAGGATCAGTTGGTAGTTTTACCACAATGAATCTGAACAATTTGACATTTATATATGTCTTCACTAAGTTTTGTTTCTAAATTATTTATAATGATATAGAAATTCAATAAAAATATTATTACTATATTTTTTTGCAGGTTGTATTAATTAGAGGTTCCATTGCACGATTCACATGTAACTGAAATTTTTAAAACCGTGCATTTTGTAATAGTACACACACGTGTACTTTTAATATTAGAAAAAAGGTATTCATTAGCAGATTTGATTCCTGTAATTCCAATTGTAAATCATACATCAAAAAGTGAAAAAAGTACACTATTAATGTACATATGGCTTATATTTTATTTTACTCAAAAACTTTAATGGTGTTAAATTATATTTTATTACACTACTGCTCATAGAGCACAAAGTGTGGATATAGCACTCCAGAGCACAAATTATTTCTCAAGACAATCTCTAAAAACATGGCCTTCCATTTTTTGGATCCTTTGAATTTATTTTTTAACAAATGGATTAATATTTTGGGACAAGAAGTTATCATACCAATTTTAGGGGTGCTTCAATCACTTGTATTAAGGGTATGAGAGGCTTTTGTAGCATAAGTGATATTACATTAATCGTTCCTTCTACAGCATGTGTTGATACTACAAAAGAACAGAACTGCGTAATAAGATTAAGAATTCACTTTAATGAACTTGGAGGTATTCCATTGTGCTCCCAGGAATGTAGCCAATCAAAAAAAAAATTTCAGTATACTGGAATGTATAAGATTTAAAGTATATACATTGCGACATTGTACTAAAACAAGGCAATAACATATTGCACATTGATATGATGGACGTTCGACACGAGTCGAATTAAACAATAAAGTATTTGGCAATTTAGATGTGTATTAGTAGAAGGGGAACACTATAGGAACGTGACGTCATAATTAATTAAAAGCGGTGGGGGTCGTAATGAGGACGGAGTGGGGGTCTGTGGATGAGCCGACTTCTTCTCGGGGGCCCTTTTTTGCCCCCTAATTAAGGTCGTTTTGACAGTATTAAGAGCCTTTTGGGCAGTCCAACCCTCTGGTTAGGGGTGTGGGATGCCCACGTGCCCCTAGGTGAGGGGGGGGGATAGTAGATTAAGGCCATTTTGGCTGTGTTAAGGAGGGGATAACACTAGATAAGGCCCTTACGACTTCATTAAAGCGGAACTAAGGCTAGGCCACACCCATCCTTTTACCTGATTGGCTGTACGTGTAATCGGCCATTTTGTTTTTTATCTTGTCAGCTATCTTGACAGCCATCTTGTTGAATAAAACCCTTTTGGCATACGTTTTCGGAACTTGTTCGGGGGTATTCGCCTATGGCCGTGACTCTCATGGCGGTAAATTTGAATTTGTATTCTAATAAGGGGGCTCTAATGCTAACTTGTAAGACAGGTGTAGGGCTTTGAAGCTTGGTGTCGGACCTTCGCCCCCAATGCCGTGGCCTCCATGGCGGATAATTTGAATTTGTATTCTAATAAGGGGCTCTAATGCTAACTTGTAAGACAGGTGTAGGGCTTCGCAACTTGGTGTGGGACCTTCGCCCCCTTGCCGTGGCCCCATTGGCGGAAAATTTTAATTTGTATTTAAGTCTCTGCATTCTGATTGGTTATGGCGAGGAATTTGAATTTGTATTCTAATAAGGGGTCCTAATTCTATCTTGTAATGCATGTACAGGCCTTCGAAACTTGCTTTCGAGCCCTAGCCCCCTTGTCGTGGCACTCTTCCCGCAAAATTTTAATTTGTTTGTGGCGTTATCTGATTGTGTATAGACTAATGAATGTTTTCTGTAATATAACTGGCGACACCTAGCGGTATATTTTAAAAGTACATACAGATCACTTTAATGGTTACGGGGGAAATTTGAAATAAGAGGCCCTAGTTCTAACTTGTAAGGTAGTTATAAGACGTCTACACCAGCTTTCGGACTTAGTCCACTGTTACGCACCACTTATTATGGTTTTAATTATGAGTCATAATTAGATTTATAAATAAGAAAGATAAAGGGTTTCACTCATTTATTATAAGTAATACTATTTTGAGATTTAAAACTAATGAATTTTTTCTGTGATAGGGGCTGGAGTTATTGGAAATGAAAAAAATGATAATTAGAATATTCTACGTACAAGATCTGCTTTAGCGGAAACACCAAAAAGGGCCTTAGATTTATAAGCGAACCTGAACGTCCTAAGTCGTTATCAATCAGTTTTTAATTATGAGTCTTAACTACATTTTGACAGCCATTTTGCTTTGGCGGGAAATTTGAAATCGCTCCTTGTCAAAAGACAGAAACTAATCAAATCAATCTATCGGCCAATAAAATCAGCCTAACCATATCAAATCAAATCAGTCAACCTCGATCAAATCAAACAAATCAATATCAAATAAATTACTCGCGATCAAACCAAATCAATCAGACCGATCACGATCAATCAAGGAAATTAACCAAATCAGTGTAATCAATCAACCGCAATCAATTCAAACAAAAAGCTGGGCTAACAATTCTTCATAACCTTCAGGTAACGATTCTCCCACTGTATGTACCTGGCTCCTATGAGCGAGCACTTACTTTGTAGATAAGGCTAACCGACACACAGAGCTGGTACTCTCCCTAAACGTTAGAGAACCGGCGTGGAAAAACAGTCCATCATCAGCAAATCAATCTCAATCAATCAACTCATACCTTACAGCTTCAAAAATACTGGTTTGGTTTAACTTACAGCTTGCTAAAACCAACCACAACCTTGAACGCCCTATTTCGTTTTGAAAACGGACAAATACTCCGGGGGTAAATAAACAAGCTGACTTTCATTTACAATTTGGTAATACACAAGCGTTTTGAAACTAACACCGATTTCACTTCGTAAGGCAACCCACGCTTGACAGTATCATTACACAACCATAATAATAATAATATCGCTCAAATTAACATGTACACTATTTGAGAGTTTTGCATACAGTGATAAAAATATGTGTTACAGTTAAATCAGTAAAAATGCCTATACAACAAAAAATATAACCAAACTTGAAATCAGGCCTCTAGCAATTAAATAAAGTAAATAAAATAAGGGATAAGGGTTAAAACAAGCACTTACCAGGGTTGTTGTCGATAATCGTATTGGAAGAATGCCTTGACAGGGTAAACAGATGCGTACAGTCACAACACATTCACTTTAGAGGTCTTGCTTATAACTGAATAATATAAAGTACTTAGACTCTTCCAGAAATCATTAATATAAAGTAATTATTTCATTATTAAAGTATTTGGACAAAATAAGTTCTACATTAGTGACATCTTTATGAAAGTTACATGGATTCGGATTATATGATGTTCACGTTTTTTGCACGTGACAAAAATCCCTCCAATTAGATTACACTTATTTTTAAAAGCAGATTTATTTGTTTGTAACGTCATCTAGTGGATGTTTTCTGTAATGGAAGCTAGTTGTGGCTTTACCTGGTAGTATATTTTTAAATGGTCAATATGAATCACTTAATGCTTTCCAACAATTATTAATATAAAGTAGTTAACAACTTTCGCTATTCAATTTCTTCTACCGTGTCTGGAAAACCCAATTACTTAATTACGAGAAAGACAAATAGACCTTGAAAAATGCAATTGTGGTGTACATATTCTTTGTTCATGATTCTAATTAGATTGCACTTATTGTTAAAAGTAGATTTGTTTGGTTGAAGGTAAACGAGTAGACCTTTGCTTTTGAGAAGCTGCGAATTTGAATTTGACCCCAAGGTCAATTGTCTTTGTATTACTGGTAATATATCAACAATTTAGGTTACTTCAATGTATGTACAATATTAGGTTAGATTAGTACACGCAAAATCTTAGGTTAGATCAAATATACGTACAATGTTAGGTTAGATTAATAAACGGACTGTGTTAGGTTAGGACAATGCTCGCACGCGAATTGAGAGCAATGCCTAAAGCTAGGGCGTAAGACAGGTGTAGGACACTGGAGCTTGTCCTCGGGTCTTCTCCTCTTGTCTGGTCTCCGCCCCTCGTCGGGACCATTTGTTTGTTATGGTGGTACAACTTGAACGAGATAATAAACGATCGGTTTTAGGTTAAGGCGGGTCTAGCGCGCGAATTGAGATCCATGCTGAAAGCTAACTCATAAGACAGAGGTAGGACACTGTAACTTCTTCTCGAGTCTTCGCCTCTTGTCAGATCCCCGTCCCCTTGTCGGACCTCCTTGTTTGTTATGGTGTTACAACCTGTACAGGATAGGCTAGCATTGGTATTTGAAGTAGTAATTTAATAGTCAATCAAAAACACTCAACAGCAAACTTAGACAGCCCAAACCTAACTACAAATTTTGAATGCTTAATGAAAATTCACAAATTTCTTTTGGAAATAAAGCTTTTGTTCTAATTCTAGTATAAGGCCAAAAAGAAATTTTAAATTACCTAAGAAGTTATTACAGTACCAATTGTAATGACTAATTGTTGTTTAATAGGCAATAGCAAGTACGACTAATTTTAAGAGTATTTAAGTACTTAAAACGGGAGATGTAGCACATTGATATGATGGACGTTCGACCCGAGTCGAATTAAGCAATAAAATATTTGGAAATTTACATGTGTATTGAATATATTTTTCCTTAAACTGTGTGATGTAAGAAGTACTATGTTTTTGTCACTTGTGTTTTCTAAGAAGATTGTTGCGCTTTACTTGCCTGCATGTTAAGCTTTCTTGGTACTCTTTACATTATTTTGATACAATTTAATATTACTTAGTAAATCGATTGGTTAATTATTCTGCTTATTACTTGGTGGACGATGTAGTAAAAGTAACATCAACGCATCCTGTTTACCTATTTTTACGCATCTTTCTTGTGCTGTGCACATTACTATTAAGAACTTTGGACAACGCCACCATAAGTATATACTCAAACCTAAAAATTAGAGAATTGTATCCAATCGGAAAAGAATACCAATAGCAACACATTGTTTCTACTCACGAAACAAAGGGAAGACAAATTTATATCCTTATACTGGCCCAAGTTTCTACATAACGTTTACGATAAAAAGTTCTGATTTGTATTATGAAATCTCTGTCTTTCTCTTTCTCTGTAATATATATATATATATATATATATATATATATATATATATATATATATATATATATATATATATAAACTCTTTTCTAATGTAGATAAACGTCAGCTATGACATATGTATGCCATAACGTATGAAATTCGACGTCAACATAATACTTAGGTTATATTGTTTACATTTATTTTGAAAATTAGTTTTGATGGAAATACCGTTCTCAACTAAGTAACAATATTTTTAACAGTTCTTAGATCATTTTGCGCTGATTAAGCAATTGTAACATTTGTTTTATAATAGAACAATGCAAGCCACACGAATCGTAAATCTCAAAATGTGGAAAACGTCAAAATTAGAAGTTATGTGTAAACAGAAGAGCTGACAACATTGTAATTTATTCGGCAGTTCTAACAATCCAACATCGTGTATTTCATTAACATAGATATATCATTTGTAAGTATCAGGGTTATTATGGAAGTTGGTATGTTAAGTTTGTCTCTCTCTAACAATTTCACCCCACAACGGAAAAGATTATGCCGTGACTCTATATATATATATATATATATATATATATATATATATATATATATATATATATATATATAATATACATATATATACACGTATAAATATTTTACTGCTACGTCATTACATACAATCATATGGTGTAATATGAAAAACATGAGTCTAAATTATTTTCCTTATAACAAATTCTGATTAGAAAATACACCCCGATATTGCAGCAGAATTACAAAATACAATTACTTATTTATTGTAATTTATTTTGTAAAAATTAGAGAACGTTGATTATCGTAATGATAACGGTTGAAAAACAATATCCTTGAAAGCTAATAGGTGTTTGGTACGTTAATTTTTGCAGTCTGCAGGTTATGTCTGTTATAACCCATTGCTGCCCTATTACAAACAATGCAATTTTCAACAAAATCTAAACATTTAATAATGCTGATAGACAATCATACAATTGATAATTAGAGAATTCAATTTATAGGTTATACAACATCGAACAACAGTCAAGCTATACTATTTACACCTCGCAAGGCTAGCACGTTTCATAATCATACTTTCTTATTTCTGTTTCCAATTCAGTAGCAATGATGGCCACAATAAAATGGTAACATTATTACACAAAACGGATGTTAAGTTACGTGCCTAAATAAAATTTTTCGTACGAAGATGACACTTAATGTGGAACATACATTTTGTAGGAAATGTGTGAATTAACATCTTGAGAAGCATTTTACCACAAAATATATTTTATTTACATAATTGAAATACATAATTAATACAAATTGTATTAAATATGAACTAATACACTTGCATTACGAATTGTAGGTTGTAGAAACATGGTTGTCAACGTGTAAAACTTCTAATCGGAGTCACATCCACATCTGAGCTTTCAGAATAATTTCCGAAGTTAATAATCAGTTCGTCAACTGTGATGTGCAACATTTCTTCTCGTTTATACCATTGCTTTATTTTAGTTGTTTAAGAAAGTCAATTCGCATTTCCCCGATGTAACTTTTTTCCCATAAAGCTCTACGGTTGGAGTCTTTTTTGAATTTGGATTCTAGCGACTGTATTGCACCATGAAGACTTCTATCACTTATTAATATGTGACTGTTACGAATTTCTGCATTTAAACTTGCAACTGTGACATATTCTTCTGGAACTAAATTAGTATGTCAAACATGAGTATAACGCACTCCTTATGACCGTTTTGGATGTTTCAGGTAGATCGTCAGATTTTTGTTTTCTTGCGTGGTCGTTTTATTATACGGACTTGTTAAAGCAGGATTACATGCAGCTAGAGACTTGATATGTCTCACCGTCTTCTCAGATATACTCAACGCGCTTGCCACACGCTGTAATTTCGTGATTGTAATGAATTGAGATATAAACACTTAATGTCATACTTACCTCTTGGACAGCAGACACTGATATCAGGGACCCCCATTTTCTTTAAAGTGTGTAATAAATGATAATTAAAATAAGTAAATGTAGATACTATTAACCTTTTCCTCGTGACGTCAGAAGCACATGTCAAATGTAAAAAAAACAGCTGATCGGGGGCAGCGTGTTGTATGTGTTTAAACGAACGGTTTGACAAAAAAATTATTTTAAGGGACAAAGCGATAAAATTATTCTTTGTAATATCAAAAATCGTTAATTACGTTGAGCGTACTTGTAGTCGGTGGCAATCTGTGAACAATTTTCTGTGTAATGGGTGAAATGTATGGTTAAAGTATGACAAGATTTTTTGCTGTGCATATAGTACAAATTTATTATGCTGTCCTTTGAAAGTAAGTTAAACCAGTTCAGGGTTGATTTTTTCTTAATTGATTGAATTAAGAATTTATTAAAGTTTTTCACTTTTATTACCATAATAAACTCATTCTTTTGAGAAAGTAAAAGTCATTTTTTAGATAAAATCTGATTACAAATAAAGGACGTGGATTTACTTTCACAATTTGTACTAAGAAAAATTTAAGTTCAGTCTAGTAACGTTTGTTAAAACATTTGGTTGCAAGTTAACCTCAATTACGATTATTAAATTTCTAATAAGGATGAGGTCATTATTGTTACAACTTGTATGCATGTGTAATGTACTTATAGTTTTTGTCCATGTCCACTTAAAAAGTAATTCATAAATGATCAGTAGACGTAGGTAGATAGCCCTCAATGCTCATATAAACACTAAGGCTGTGTGACGTCAGCTGACGACGTGCTAGGGAACACTTATATTAGTCTAAGCAATTGATTTCGCGTTTACAGGTTTACTCTTTCTACTACATTTGCTTATTCATTACCGTATGTCGATTTCATGAAATGCACTACGAATGTTCACCATCCTCATTTAATTCACTGTTTTTATTATATATTAATATTCGACAAAATAAAATTCTCATTTCGTTTTGAATACGTTGTTTTATAAAGATATCAAAAATATAATTAAATTTTATTAAATAATAATTTGACTACAACTTACATAAAAATTTCAATAGACGTTTTGTCTTATCAGGACCACCTCAACAATATTTTTATAAATACGGACCTGGATTTTTACTACAATTTTTGTAAGTTTTATGTTAATCAATGATATAAAATTCTTGACTATTCTACTACGTTTCGTCTGTGAAAAATCATCATCTTCATGGTTTGTTACTGAAATGAATTAAATTTTATACTACATTTCTTTGATAGAGTTTTTATAATCTCTAATACACTGCTATGGCATTCCTAACCATCACATTTCATCTAATGATCATCATCAATAAGCCTTTTGATAATAGTCAATTTGTAAATCAGTATTTTATAAAAAAATTAATGATAATCACAAAAGTTTAAACAAGTTTATTTGTTGACATCTAATGATAATGAACAAATTGATAATTTAAGACTGCTAACATGTAGAAATAAAATTAGATATTTTAAGAAACCAATATGAATTGCTCAAAATGAAACATTCTGTTGAATACATAGTTCAATCCTCCTTGACATGTTTGATGTCGCTGCATCCACCATTTCGAGTGTAATTTTTTGAAATGCATCTCGTATTCGTTGACGAAGTTCTGAACTGTTAAATTTTGTGATTATCATTATTTTTATAAATACTGATTTAAAGACTATTACAAAAGGCTTATAGATGATGATCATAGATGAAATGTATGGTTAGGAATGCCATAGCAGTGTATTAAGATTATACAAAATCTAAAGAAATGTAGTAAAATTTAATTCATTTCAGTAAGAAACCATGAAGATGATGATTTTTCACAGACGAAACGTAGAATAGTCAAGAATTTTATATCATTGTATTAAGTATAAGAACCTTACAAAAATTGTAGTAAAAATCCAGGTCCGTATTTAAAAAATATTGTTGAGGGTGGTCCTGAAAAGACAAAACGTCGTATTGAAATTTTGGTATGTGAAGTTGTAGTAAATTTTATTTAAAAAAGTTTAGATTAATTTTTTGATATCTGTTATAATAACAACGCTAGTCTTACAAAACGAAAATGACCATTTTCGATTTTATCGAATATCTCCGGAACTAGTCGGAACAAACTTTTATACTAATGTACTACCCAACAAATTACGAAACTTATTCTCATTTAACCGATACTCTATCTATTACGGTTTTCGATATCTCTGTATACGCAAATTAAATTGGTTCACCCTGTATATATATATATATATATATATATATATATATATATATATATATATATATATATATATATATATATATATATATTATACATATATAATAAATATGTTTATTGAATTCTGTATAAAGATAAACAAAAAAGAAAAATAAATAAATAAAAATGAACAATTATGGGAAGAAACTGGAAATAACTAAATAAATGCATTCAACGGGAAAAAAGATCGGCAAAGCCGTTTTTCACATTTCCGATGTGATATAGTGAAATTACACATTACTTTGTTGGCGTTCCATCGGGTCGTTTCTGTAGTTACATTTAAATGCAGAAAATGAGTTAGTTCTAAATATATTTATACAGTTTAAAAGCTCTGGGGCAGTGATATAAAAAACAAGATTTGAATTACTAGTTTTATGTTATCATCTACAATTTCTTAATAAAAATTTAATGATCTTAAAACAAATGTTTTTAGAAAATTCATATCCTGAAAAATTGTTAAATACACTACTGTCTAGTAACCATTTAATTCAAAATTCTAGTAATACTAGATACTAGATTATTGATCATACACAATTTTCAAGTTCTCCTGTTATTCATAATGTTACATCGAAGATTATAAATATTTTTAAAAATATATTAAATACAGAATATAGAATTACAAAAAAACATGTTAATTCATTACAAAAATGATTTCCAAAGTTAAAATATGTAACACCCTCTTTAAAGAAATCTTTAAATTAACTGTCAAGATTGAAGTTTTTGCTATATAGGGCAAACTTCACGCAATTTGGACTTAAGAATAAATTCTGATTAAAGTGATTGCAGGCTTAACAAAACTTCTTGTAGTCTAGCAGAATATTTTTTAAATTACAGTCATTCTTTCGATTTTAAAAATCTCAAAATTCTAAAAGGTGAAAAATTATTAAACAAAAGACTTATTTTAGAAATGATCGAAATTTTTAGAGGGGATCCAACCATTACTAAAAAATCGGATGTTGATGGTTTGAATATCATTTACAGTAAAAATTTAGGTAATTATAGGAATACAGTTAAAACTAATATTAGATAACACATTTATTTACATAAGTGTATATTTGTTAGTGTATGCGTTTGTGGTTATAATTCATATATATATATATATATATATATATATATATATATATATATATATATATATATATATATATATATATACACAGGTGTTCCTTAAAGACATGCTAATATTTAAGAGGGCGATTCTTGGACCCATTTTAAGAATAAAACTTCATATGAACGAATACCGTAAACGTCCTAACTTTTAAAATACTGTTGTAGTGTTACTGTTGTAGGGAAATCGTTTTTGTTCTTTTTTCATGCTATTGAGTTCGTTTAATATTAAATGTAAATTAATTTAGAAGTAAGTAACTGATTTTACGTTAGGAAAAACTAAAAAAAACCTTCAATTGCCTATAATTACGTTAGAAGTTAGCGTGGATTTCAGCTTGTAGAAAAACGAGTTTTATTTTATTTTAATAAAGTAAGTATACATGAAAGGCTTAAATTTATTAATTATTAATTATTAACAATACTAACATTGATTATAGAAATTGTTGAAAGTGGGAGCCTTCACTTAATATGCATGCTTGCGACCGTCTACGCATGGAATTGCGCATTCGTTCAAATATTCCCGGCATATTCCGTATAGTTTCACACGAGGCAACTATTCGCTCTCTTAAATCTTCTAAAGTATTAACGGGAACTTTATACGCGAGAGCCTTAAGGTACCCCCATAAAAAGTAATCCAAACTATTGGGATCGGGGGATCTTGCTGGCCATTGCTGAGGTCCTCCGCGACCTATCCAACGATCAGGATAAACTGTGTCTAAATGATTCCGGATAATTACACTAAAATGAGCAGGAGCTCCATCGTGGATGTACCACATTCGACTCCTTAACGCAATTTGTAAATTTTTAAATAACCCAGGTAGTCCTTCTTCGAGAAAATGCAAATAATACCGTCCATCAAGGCTCCTGGTAGGAAAAATAGGCCTATTTATGATTACCAATAATGCCTGCCCATACATTAACCCAAAATTATTCTTGAAAATGGGTTTCGGTTATGGCATGCGGGTTTTCTTCCGCCTACACATGGTTGTTTTGGAAATTTTGGAAAGCATTCCGAGAAAAATTTGCTTCGTCTGTGAACAAAATTTGACTCAAACTGCGGATTTAGTGTAATACTCTGAAGTTACCACTGACAGAAGTTCACACGCTGTGGGGCATCCCTGGGTCATAATGCCTGAACTCTTAGAATATGGTATGGATATAACAAAAAGTCAACTAAAATACGCCAAATTATTTGGTAACAAATACTCAGAGCTCTAGTGTTCCTCGTACTCGTTTCAGGATGCTCGTCGATTCCTTGCAGCAACGCTTCATTAATTTCAGGTGTTCTGAAAATTCGAGGTCTACCTTCCGGAGTACCTTTTTTGAAACTACCAATTTCGCTAAGTCGGCGATGAATTAGTATATTTTTCATAATAAATCCGTCTGGCTTCTGTCGCATTACCATCTGCGAGGCCATATACGTAATGCATTGCCGTCATTTCCGCATTCATATAATTTACCATTATTTACTGATATTTGAAAAAACAGCGAAAAAGTAAATAACTACTAAATAACACTAAATAACTAAAAATCAAAGAAATGGCGCACTGAGATAGTTTTGAATACCAACAACTTACTGTAAGTCAACTGCTATTGTTTTGACATTGACGTTTGTAAAAACCTAATTTATTCCAGGATAACTAGATTTATGTAACTAAATATGTGTTAAAAGATTATTATTAGTCGGTATTGCGATATGAAGCAATTTCAATTTTTTTTAGAACCCTGCAGTAAAGTATACATAATTGTTATGACAACGACATGACGTCATAATGCGCAGATACCAATATTAGTTCGACGATCTCATTTTTAAAATTGTAGGGGACTACAATAACTTGACAAATTTAGTTTGTTTTAGCCCGAACGAAGTTTTTGTGATTATTGATGAATTTTCTTGTTATGATCGATTTATAATAAACAAAGTCTTTTTTAAGACTACAAATAATAATTCATTTGCTACGTAGGGTAAGATTTGTTGTTATAACGATAATGCAAATATTATTAGTACGTTAAAATCTATAGATATGAATTCTACCGAATCATCAATATCCAAGTCCACTTATGGTGTGAAAGGTAAAATAATTCACAGTCACAGTTAGGAAATTATTAGCAATGTCATGTCGTTCTCATAAAAATTATACTCTAAAACGATTTTTATCTTTTTAAGCGAAAACCATGCATCGGGCGAAATAAAATCAAGAGATCAAATTTGCTCACAAATGAATGATAATTCCAAAAATAGTTTTTATTTTAAGGGACAGCAGTGGCGTACCATATGTGTCTCCAAAAATGTTCAATGCAAAACCCGTACGGACGCCATTGGTAAAAAAAATAAAATTGCTTGTGCATTGAAGACGTGTACCCAATTTTATAAAGATAACTACAATAGTATCACAGTCGTTATAAAAAAAGATTTTTTTCTGGAAACTTTTTCACCCTGTATTGCCGTATTATAGTGTTTTGTAACTATGCTTTCATATTAATTGAGTTGACCGGCCTATTTCCACAGTTTTTGCTTTTTGAGCGCGACGTTTCGGAAGCGGACTCTTCTTCCGTCATTAAGCTTAGTCCTGAGAAAGATTGTTTTCGCACTTGAGTCGAATTCATACGTTATATAAATTTTTCTCAAGGACATGACTACTCTCAGATTCGACCTTGGTACCTTTCACTTACTAGTCTGACACCTTTACCGCTGACCCACTGAGTAATAATATATATACGTATATATTAAACCTTTTCGTGGTTGCGCAGAAGTTTATTGCGCATGTTGCGGTATAACTTCTTGCTCAGGTGTATTGCGCTTAAGATCTTTGCGCATTATTGGAATCCATATGGGTTTCATTTACACACTAGCTTGGCTTGCTGGATTTTCTGCTAGTGCGATGTATGTCGCTTCTTTAAGTTTGCGACGGGTTGTGTTCTGGTCCTTTGCCACTATTTGTACGTTGTCACACTGGATGCTGTGGTCTTCGTTTCAGGCATGTTCGGCGATTCTTGATTTTTCTGTTTCACCCTTGCTGACGTTGTTCTTATATTACAGCGTTCTCACTTTGAGTGGTTTACTGCTCTCTTGTATGCTCGCAGATGTGTATACACAATTCTTGGAATTCTGATCTTCATTATGTGGTTTCAGAATTCCAAGAATTGTGTATACAACCTACCATGCGCATGCGGCAGAGCATACGTAGGAGAGAGCAGTAGACCACTCAAAGTGAGAACGCAGGAACATAATAACAAGGAACGCAAGCATTACGTCATCAGTTTTTCAACGAACATAACAAGTAAGAACTCTTTTTGTTTGTGTGAATAAATAAAACGTTTTTGTGTTCGATTTTCTCGAAACTTTACATTTGACTATCACAATTAAACGAAAAACAACACGTTTAATTCTGATAAAGATTTTACATGTTAGTTTTAAGAATATTGTTTTACATAATAGGTTTGAGTTTTATATATAATATTGTAAACAAAACAGTCTGCATTTAAAATTTGGCTTAATTAAATATTATCACTTTTGATTCATTTTTATTATTGATTGTTGCCAATCTTAAAAGCGTATACAAAACACTACATGTGTAAATACTGAACAAAGCAAGTTCAATTAATTGCAAAGTACAGGTAATTACTTTATTGAGCAGCTGGAGCGTCCCGATAAGGGGAAAAAGGGAGTTTGTTGAATAATCATAAAGTTCATTTACACAAACAGAAATATGATAACAATAAAAGTAAAGTTTAGTTAATGAACATTATCTTTATAGATTAAACGTTGAATCATTTCACATTTTCATAAAAACTATATAAATTTTTGCTCAATAATTTTGGAAATTGTAAAAGGTTGAAAGAGAACTCGAATATTATTCTTTGCAACCAGGTGTATGGAAGCAAAGTAATAATCGCAGGTAATACGCCCATTACAAAACAATCCCCAACGTGAGGACTGTTACAAAATAGCCCCTAACAATAGGACGAACAAAAAGAAACATTACAACCTATATCCCAGTTACGGTCACTAATTGTTAATTAACGTACAAAGTGGTTGTAAAGAAATAAATACGTAACAAACAACTTAAGAACAACCAAATAAATTTTTTGCCGTATTTCTTGGATATCCATCATACACTCTTCTATTCATATCGTCGTATTTGTAATAGCGTGTTCCCTTAAAAAAATACGTAGCACCCTCTATAGAAACAGCATCATCTATGTTATTAGGAATACCGTACCAATATGCAATTGGAAGAGGAAAAATATACTTGATGCGTCTTCCAGGTGGCTTGAAAAAATCCATCATCCAGTATTTATCACCTACACAATAAAATAATTATAACAAATAAAACACTAAAAAAAATATTTTACAAACTTACGTTTTACAATTCTACGATTATATTTAAGGAATAAAAAAGATTGTATTAAACGCAAAAACACTTATTGATATTAATGCTCAACCGGTTTAAAAAATGTAGAAACTTTATAGTAGTAACCAAGAATAACTAGATCTTTAATAGAATACATTTTATGAAACTACACTGATGGTGACATTCCTGAGCACCCTTTCCTATAAAGCTAATAGTTTCCCAGGTATTCACAAGTAACGTCTTAGGGATCGGAGAAGGTAGATTTTGAGATTTTAATTTACAAGAACTACTGTTCGGAAAAGTTGTATAAAATTGGATTGGTTTTAAGAAAGGTGGACATTGTTTTCTCCATAGTTAACAGCAATTTTTGATTTATATATCAGATACTCTTAATAGCCTTTAACGGCTTATTCATACATTTGTAAAACCTTTATTAATAAAAGTTTAAAAATTAATCCTCAGAAGAAGTTGCAGTTCTTGGTCAAAAGTTGAGTTTTTGATACATTCACAAAAGGTACTTTATAGAATCATTGTTTAAGGCTCAAGTATTAGTCAACAAAAAACCACGAAAAATACACCCACGCACCACACAAAATTAAAAAACATCCAACGGTTTCAATAGCTAAGCTATCATCATCAGCGTCCGGCTAGGTCTTAGTCAACCGCTGATTATGATAACTAATGAAACGTGTTTGGACATTTTTTAATGTTGTGTAGTACGTTGATGTATTTTGTTTGTTACAGGTCCTGCCATAGATCTGATATTCCAGATTTCTCAGGTGATTTTGATACGTTAATAATTTTCTACCTTCCAGGAAATCTTGAAATACTTTTTAAGGGCCACTTTATGACTTTATGAAAAAATCGTTTGTAAAATTAAATTATTCTTGAAAAAGTCTCTGCACCACTAGCTCTAAACGTTCAACATTTTGTATAATGTACCTTCATTTGCCAAACGATTTTAATTAAGAGTTAATAGAACCAAAATATTTTAGTCACACTCCTCAATATACCATTTCTTACGGCGAGCGTTTACAGCTTAAGTTGCCGTAGCGCTAGAGAAGACACAAACACACACACAGCATGCACGACCACCACGCATGCATACACGCAGACACGCTCACACGCACACACGTGTGTCACACTCACGCACGACATACCATACACAGACACACACACAGACACACACACACACACACACACACACACACACACACACACACACACACACACACACACAACACACAACACACACACACACACACACACACACACACACACACACACTCACACACATAGACACGGACACGGACGCAGGCAAAGCAACCTACACGGACACCGACACTTGCACGAATACGGAGTCGGGTTACGCACAAGGGCATAGGCGCAGAAACGAACACGCACGCGGTAAAGAACATGGGCACAGGTACAGCAACAGACATAGGCACACTCACACGTCCGCATACAAACACACGCGCGCACACACACCTATACATACACACACATACACACATACCACACACACACACACACACACACACACACACACACACACACACACACACACACACACACACAACACACACACACACATACACATACGCACACACACACACACACACACCACACACACACACCACAGCACACGCACACGACACGCACACCACACACACGCAAACACACACACACACACACACACACACACACACACACACACACACACGCACACACACACGCACACGCACACGCACACACACACACACACACGCACGCACACACACAGACACAGGTACAGAAAGACACACACACACGCGTGCGCGCGCGGACGCCTACTCGGACACGGATACGAATAACGACAGGAAGAAGGACACGGACGCGGACAGCGACACGGAAACAGACACTGGCAAAGTCTCCGAAATAGACACCTACACAGACACCGACACCTACACGGATACGGACACCTGCACGGATACGGGCTACGAACACTGACATGTGCGCGGAAACGGACACATACGCGCATGGAAATGGGCATAGATACAGTTACAAAAATAGGCACAAACATGCACAGAATCCTTATCTTCTGGCACTGTCGGGCAGAAAGGTTGTTGCCTAAATTCTACCGGTGTCCACCAGGTAGCACAATGTAGTTGACTGGCCAGATCTACTGGCCGATGCTACTTAAAATTTTACACATAAAACACACTTACACGCCGCCCCAGACACCTTACTAGGTGCAGAGTATTGTCAGAAAGAAAGCAACCAACTAGACCAGGGTGTACATAATTGTTTCTTGTCATACACTTACAGCTCGTAGACATAATGACGTAAATAAAAATGAGAATTTAAATTATCTATTTAGCGAGATTGCCCGTTTTGTGATCTACTTATTTTCGAAGTCCTGATTCCGAGCACTTCCGTATTGCACTAGGCGATACATTAAAGACTACACTAATGAAATGTTCCTGTGTCAAGAATTCTTCAATACCAGAATACATAAACCATTCAGTTTTATCTAGCCCACCTGTATAGAAATATAAGTATTCCAGCAAATTAATCGTTCCCAAAGGTTTAAACACCTTATATATCTGTCCCGGAAAAAAAATTTACCCTGTAACATTTCTTTCTTCCACCAATATCACCACGATTTTCTAACTACACCAAGGGAATCTCTAACAACACTTATTCCCTGTAAGAGTAAATCGTTCCCATATAAGGCACTCATTAGTAGAAAACCCACAAGTCTCGATTGAAAGTAAAACGAAAGAAAAAGAACTACCTCATTCCAGTTTCAGGAAAATAATTTAGATATAAAACTGTTAAAGACGCAAGCAGTCGTTCAAGCAATATCTATCTTCTTTCGCAAACTGACATGCCTTCCTTTCCAGGTACAGGCCTTCAACCGAATACCCCTATCTTATCCCTTTCCAGATATTTCAACGAGAAATAAAACATTGTCGTGTATCCTTAACAGTAATAAATTTAATCCCGCTATTCGGGTTACTACAGATTAGAGACGTATTCAAGAATTTACTGATATTACTTGATTTAACTTAACGGATTTTTAGTTGGTTGATCCTTGTGTGAATGCATTACTTTTACCTGTACCGTTAACATCATCTTACACAGTCACCGTGAGGAGAGTAGGGTCTATTGCACGAGCCAAGGAGAGTTTGTCCATTTTTTAAAAGAGTAATTTTGTTTTTTACCTTCCAACCTTTACATACATATGACGGTATAGGTTATGCAATCGATTTTTTTCACTATCGCTAAATCGATATATATATATATATATATATATATATATATATATATATATATATATATATATATATATATATATATATATATATATATATATATAGTGTGTGTGTGTGTGTGTGTGTGTGTGTGTGTGTGTGTGTAATACGTTAGAGTCCCACGTGAAGCAATCAGACCATAAACGACATACGCTAGACCTTAATGAAACCAAAATAGTAACCACAGAAAGTTGCTTAAATAGAAATTGATATCTAAATCTATTCAAACCTGATATGATCGCTAAGAAATATTGAAATAACTTTTATCTTTTATGTACTAGAATATTAAAAATTTACATAAATCGAAAACTTTCATTTCTTCCATTATTGAGGGCGATATTAACTTGAATTATGTTTATCCTTTTCTACCCCAAAGATGCATATTATATGGATCAAGACTCGCAGTGTCTAATCAGGGTTACATATGTATGTTATTCAGGTAGGATACAGAAAGTTAAATATATTTCTTAGCCATTAGACATTTATTGTGGAAAATTATGATACTACGAGTACAAGAAACAAACGTGGAACACTGCACACACCCTGTTCCGGGGGTTGTAAAGGTTTACCTTTGAATGCCCCTAGCGTTACTCAGCCTTACATCGTTGAACGCGCTTTAATTGTATTTCCTAAGCTTTGTAGCTGGTTCAAGGGTACCCTGGGGCTAACTTTTGCACTACACTTAGCTACTATAAATCGTCATTTCTTCAAATAGGTTTCAATAGAGGAAGAATACGTCAGGTCCCTAACAACTTCTTGCCAGAAACCAAATCGAAAAAACCAAACAATAATCTGTGGGGTCAGTGTGTCTATTGACAGTGTTATTTTTCAGCTCAATGAACTCCTCTCATGCGAGGTTGTAGTCGAAAGCTTGTGAGGTAGGTTGACGTTCGTGGCTGTTCCAATTCTGTTGCTTTCTTACTGTTCTCATTTTGCTTCGTGAAAATTGTACAGCAAATAAACCGACTTATCGTTAAACCATTTGTAGTACTTACGTCTATGTTGGGCATTATATAATCTTATCACACTGATTTCTATTTTACCATTATTAAGACCCTTTGGTGATCTGTTACATCATATTCCTAATGTTTTGGTCTTATTTAGTGTACTGTAGCCAAGATACATTTTCTAATTCTGTTTCAGTAAGTAACAAAGCAACTTGTCCTGTAAGATCGTTATTGTTGTGCCTTTTGTTACACACAATGTACTTAGTGTCACCTAACTTCATTTGGTTCTCCATCTGGTTCCGAACACTCTCTTCCTTTTTGCAGTTAAATTTTGCTTTTGAGCTATCTTCCTCGTCACTTTAAAACTGTTGTTTACTCAAAGTTTGCACATTTCAATTAACACCCTTTCATTGGCTTCCGAAAGTTCTTCGTGGATTAACAATCTTGGATCTGTCCAAGAACTAGGGTCCATACTCCGTTCAACGTCTAGATTACAATTTCAGTCCTTTAGTAAAGGTTAAATAAAAAACATACTGGTGCTTACCTTATCTAGTTAGATTGAGTTAAAAATTTCTTGTAAGCATGGCTGTAAGGTTCCAACAGTGAAATTTTGTCACTCTTCCAGTTAACTTTTACTTCATCAGTAACAAAATCAACTTTGAGTCATTCATATAGTAAGCGCTACGGTGTGTAATATTTTTTTATGATTGTGGACCTGAACAGGCTAATTAGGCCTATCGTGCTAAAGCACTCAGGAACACTTAGGACGATGGATAGAGGGATAATGAATTGCCAATAATACAATAAAAACGCTGATAAATATGTCGCGACTCACAATTTTCGTAGGGACACAAGTGTACCGTTTATATATACACTGTTAAAAATTAATTACATTAAAAAATCTTGGATATTCACGCTTAATACTATCAGGGTTGAGACTTGGTTGCCTATCGCGTTTATTTATATTTCTTTAATTAAACCTTATTTTTTTTAGAAGCTAAGTACTAATTGACTGCAGATAATTTGAGGGATTTTGTTATTTGTAATGTTTTTAGTGTGATATAGATTAGGTACTTAATTAAGAGAATTTCAGGTTTTTACATAAGTAGCTTTAAGTAAGTGTACTGCCCTCTGGATATAGCGAAGTCTTACATAATTGCCAATTATTATACCCATATCTAACATAAGTTAATTACCTCCACCACCTTATATCTAACATCTGATATTACTTTTTTTTATGATTGTGGACCTGAACAGGCTAAATAAGGCCTATCGTGCTAAAGCACTCAGGAACATTTAGGAGGATGGATAGAGGGATAATGAATTGCCAATAGATGCCTATGAACAGCTACCTTAAATTTTCTCATATCATAAGTGAGTGGAAAACAGGAACTATGGAGATCATTCCAGAGTTTAGAAGCCGTGTAGGAAAATGTGGATTGCGCCCGTTTGGTACGACAAGTGGAGATTTGTACTACATACTGATGATGTGAATGAGCGAACCGAGTGTTTCGCAAAGATAGTCGGAGATGGTACCAAAGAACGTAATTCACCAGCACAATAGCCGTTGTAATAACGATAATACAAAGAAAGAACTGAAACCATCCTTCTATGCTCAAGGGACTGTATGTGAGAAGTTAAGGACGGTCATTTATAAGCCTAATCGCTCTCTTTGAATACGATCAACGATATCGAGAGCGTGGGCAGGATTTTACGTCCGGAATTTATAACCCTAGAAACCACAGCCATCTTATTTTTAATTTGGGACTTTTAATCCGATAGGAAGACAGTGAGGGCGAGAACGAAGAATAAGGATGAGAATAGATTAAGGATGATGGAAAAGGTAACCGGCAGCCCTTACCGAGCTCAGAAAATCGGAGACCCAATATTAAGGAGCCCATGGTAAGGGTGGTGGTACCTCCCGGCTGGCATGGAGTATACATGCCTACCACCTACAAACAACTTATCTTAATAACTAACTAGGGTATGGACAAACTAACTTTCGATAATATTTTAAAATAACTTTTTAAAGAAGTCCGAAATTCCGGGATAAAACGTTAACGATATAAACATAAACGATGCCTCAAATCAAATAAACCATAATCCTGGTACTCCCAGTGAGGTATTTACTGAGTACTTGTATCTTTAAAAGCGATACTAAGCCACGTTGTTCATCGACAAAATTATAAAGGAAAACATTAATACATATATATCTTATGTCTGTATGGTGTTGCATTAGTAAAGAAAAAGAATAAATTATTCGGTGTATTACTTGTATTGCGTGGAACATTGTGTTGGGAACGCCGTTTTATATGCTAACTTGCTAAAAGTAGTACAACAATTCTTTACTAATATTAAAACCAAAATAATGTTATATACAACAGCGAGGTTGGTTATTTTCTCAACTGTGATATGTAGTATATAACACCAAGTTTGATAGCATTTAGATTGCTGGCCATTTAGAAAGAAACACATCAAGGACGGTAAAGAATAAAATACGTTATGAATCCACTTGGAAGGATCAGAGCATAAACTAGCCTACCAAAATAGTAATCCTGGAAAGTTACTTAAATAAAAAGCTATTCCTAGAAACTTTATATATGAATTTGTAAGCCCTCAATATGAAAACATAATAAAACATTGCATCCTGATGCTTGATTCAATGCGCATCGGTTAGGTTGGTTGCCTATCCGTATGTATTTGTATTTATCATTTTTACCATTTAAATAGTTAATAATTGAAACTTTTTAAAACTAAAGATTATGTATTATTGTATTCTGCTTACTGAGTTCGTTTTTAATTTGTGTGTTTGTTATTTACATTTCATTTATTAACCCTTAATAATTACTCAGA
This sequence comes from Vesta saturnalis, assembly GCA_036346205.1. Lineage (NCBI taxonomy): Eukaryota > Metazoa > Arthropoda > Insecta > Coleoptera > Lampyridae > Vesta > Vesta saturnalis. The sequence continues at coordinate 986,954 of JARFJB010002483.1, read as the reverse complement.
GATTTAGATTAGGATTTTGTACTAATTGCTGGTTGTAATTTGTGAAATATACTGATGTACTGATTTCAAATTATCTTTGATATTTGTAGTAACTGTGGTATACATTAGGTTCTGCATTATGAGGTTTTCTAGTTTTCACTTAAATAATTTTTTGTAAGTATGCTAGATAACTGCTAGTTATTAACCAAGCGAGTATTCATGTGGTAACACGACCTGCTTAGCATTCGGGAGGTAGTGGGTTCAATTCCCGTTACTGTCTACCCTGTATGATGATTTTTCAAGTCAGTTTACCTTCTACACATTTAGTAGTTTGGACACTGCGTATAATCACACCATGTTCGGTTATTTAGGCGAATATTGGGGTAGTATCTTCCCCTTCAGAACCCTAACTCCGTTCTTTCCGATCCTATTCTAACTGCACCTATTCTTAGTCCTAGCATGCATACATACTTATGTATGTTGGGAATCCAAAACTGTGGCAGAAGGATCTTGGAAAGTTCAACAACTCGCCCTCCCCCGTGGGGGGACCGAATGAAACACGCTGCGTTTTCCTTTTACTTTCTAATTGTTGCACCTACATCTAACAGAAGTTCATGTTAGTATTAACATCACCACCTGTTTTCCAATATTAATTAACCTAAAACCTAGCTACGGTATGTACAAAAGATTATCTAACTCACGCTAATATTTTTTATTTAACTTCTGAAGAAGTCTCAAATTTAGGGTTAAGTGGATAGTCAGGTTAAATGGGTCTTCTATGGTTTAAATTATAGTGGACAAGTATAGCTCACCCGGAAAGTCGAGAATCGATTATTTATTCCTTCATTCATCATCTTGGGGATAGTTATTCGTAAGGTGATTGAGAGTAAGATGTCGGTGCGAAAGGTTCGAAAAATGTTATACCTGCCAAAAGTCATAGGTAGGAGATAAGCCCGTTATACCAATTAGGTTGGGAAAACGTCCAAACACATTGCCTCAATTGGTAAACAACTAAATATAGATGGGAAAAAAAACTAATTTTTATTGCTTTACAGTATAGTTATACATCAATTTCGTTGATAAAACGGCTAACCGCATTGACTCGACAGGAAAGAACCGACTGTTATGATTTCACAGTTGGTTATTATTTAGAACTAAAGATGACTAAAACTTTATTTATAAAAAAATGAGGAAAGCTGGTGGCAAACGGGACCTCCTATATGAGCATGAAACGTACTATGGTTTTGCCGCGTTCCTCGTCGTTTAGACATACCCAAAAACTTTATTTAGACACCAACTTTGTATCAAAAAGGCGAAAAACATTAACTCGTGACTTAGTTGAAAAACACTAGTGTTGTGAACAGAAAAAACAACAAAACACCTATCTACCTAATTATATACACAAAGTGACTACCATCGTTAGCTAAGCAATATCCGAGGCGATCATAAATCGTTCTATAACATGCCTGGAGTAATATGTGTGTCTATCCAAAATTTTTATCTCAACGCACACAGAAAACTATAAACTTGGCAACCTTGCAAATACGTTTTAGGAATTCTCCACGTCTAGTTACCCTTTCGTAGAAGATTCGGTCAATTTGTGTCTAAAGATTGGTGAGATAATTGACGGTAGCCGTTTTTCTACCAACCTTGCCACTAATTTTCTTTGGAAAACGCCTGAAAACATTGAATTGATAAGTAGAAACTAAATATGGTTTTATAGTGTTGGTCATCCGTTAGAGCCAAAGATACCCAATTACTATTAACTCATAATACCGTTTGGAAAACGGGACAAACCATTGACTCGGTGGGGAAAAACTAGGTTGTAGTTTCATAAAAGCGAGTAAACTTATTGCATTCATAGGCAAGAACCAAATGGTGGGCGGATGATGATAGTACCAAGGATGCCTAAAAACTTTATTCATGCGTAAATTTTGCTGAGAACCCCGTATTGCTTCATTAGGTAACTATAAATTGTTATGGTTTTACGATGTGTCATAATTTAGAACCAAAAATGCAAAAAAAAAACAATTTCGATGGGAAAGCGACTAACTACATTGTTTCGATATATTAGGACTAAATGATGTAGTTTTAGGGTGTTAGTCATCATTTGGTAACAAATATCTTCAAAAACTGTTTCTGCAAACTGTTTATTGAGAAAACGGCCAAGTTGGATAAAAACAAAATGTTATAGTTTACATTGTAGGTAATTATTTAAGACTAACGATATCTAATTCACCCATTTAGTTGTGCAAGAGAGGAATTATATTGATCAAGTGGATGCGGCTCAAATGTTAGGATTACACGGTGTTGGTCATTTGGAACCAAATATACTCCAAATATTTTGTTTTACATAAATTTCGTTGTGAAAACGACTACACCAATTTCTTCGACTGCCAAGAACTAATATTGCGGCTTTATGGTGTTTACCATTTGGGACCAAACATGTTCAAAAACGTTATTTGCACACAAATTTAATTGTGAAAACGGCTATACACATCTCCACGACAGACAACAACTGCATATTGCAGTTTAACTTTATTTATATACCAATTTTGTTGCGAAAGTGGCCAAGCACATTGTCTTGATCGTGAAGAACTAAATTTTATGATTTTACAGTCTCACTGTTTGGGACTTGTAATTTCGAAACCCTTCATACACCAATTTTGTTAGAAAAACGAGCGAATGCATTGTCTCCATGGCCAAGAATTGGGAAGATATCCAATATTTACCATTTATTCCGAAGATTAAAAAGTAATTTTTTATTGCTCCAATTGTGTAACGCAAAAGACGTACATACTACACAAACCTTTTTTAATACATTCTTCCGTAATGAGGTTCATAGTTTCACAGCTATTTTAGATGTTGTAGTTTTAAATTTCACAAAAAGGATAATATGTGCAATACATAAAATGAATAACAAAGTGTGCATTAATATTTATGTGTCCTTTATCTTACAATTAAAACTTGACGTTCACGGTTGCAAATTCAGACATACCTGGCCATTCTATACTTAATTCATGCAGACAGCAAAAAAGTTTTATAGTAATTACTAATAAAACCTAATAAACTAATAAAGTTAAATCTGAAAAAACATTTTTATATTTTTGATTCGCTACAAAACGGGTCACGAAGTGTGACAACGTTGCTAAACTCTCTCCATCAACAGAAATTCTTTGTAAACACACATGTAAAATCTGCAGGTCTCATAACCGCATAAAAAAGCAAATACGTATTCCACCTTCCACGGCAGATGGAAAGGGTTATTGATAATCATATTCTAAGCAATCACACAATAGGTCTCCATTACCCATGCAATATGTTTACACCTGTATACTATAATCAAAGGTTTACACAGTCACGACTATCTACACTAGTTTACACATACCCACATCCTACAATACTATTGCACTATAAAATGCACAAGCAGTTAGAAAATTTACGCAGTTACTATAAACAATATCAAATACAAAATATCTGGTGTGAAACACCACACGACCTTCCATGGTACAAAATGGAAATTAAAAGGAATGAAATAATTTTAATTATAATTTTTTGAGGATAGCTATGCAACCTCTTCTTTATACGTTCATAACGAAAACAGGCAACATTGTAGAAACAAAAACCATAATCTATGTCAGAAAGACTTTATGTCAGATAGAGATTAATAGACATAAATACGTGTTAACTTAAAAAAATTTAAAGCCGCCCGCTTCTATAAGATAATAATACAGTTTAATCATTTTTATTCATATTTCATTAATTATATTAAGAGACTTTATTAAGAAAAGTTATGTAAAATTCTTTAAAAAATATATCTCCACTTTTTCTTATTACTTCTTCTTCTTCTTGAAGTGCTTATCCTAACGGATGTTAGTAACCAATAAAGCAGCTCGAAACAATGACGTTGTAGATTTACTATACCAATTGCGCAGGTTTTTCATCCAAGAGGTACATCTACCACCAACGTTTCTTTTCTCCTCAATTCGACTGTGTAAGACTTGCTGCAACGATCCATACTTTTCTCCTCTCATCAGATGGCCTACATATTCTAGCTTTCGTCTTTTAATTGTTGACATAATTTCTAGTGAACAGTTAATTCTATTTAAAATTTCTACGTTCGAAACTCTATCCAGGACACCCTTAACATGCGCATATACGTCCATATTTCTAAACTATTAATTTTGTTGCATAACCCTTTGGTTAATGTCCATGATACGATTCCATATAAAAGAACTGGGAAAATGTAGCACTTCAAAACCCGTTTTCTTAGATGTACGCCAAAACTATTTCTTATAACATTAATCGTTATTCAGATATTGAAAAAAATTGAACTTACACTTAAATTCAACCTTAAAGATGTTTTTCCGCTAAATAACGCGTCGTATCAAAAAATTACATAGTACATAATTAATTGATATGTTTAAGATCTATATCTAGGTATTTTTATATCTTTGAAATATGCAGCTGTTTTA
>JARFJB010002483.1:790000-977500 GCA_036346205.1 Vesta saturnalis | reverse complement strand
TGAAGGTTTGAACTCTGTCAGGCATAGATTAAAGAAAAGCAAATTGATTTCTAGTATTTTTAGAATTGAGGAACAAAATATTAATACGTATGTGCATTAAATGTCATATATCAAAGATATTCAAATTGACATATAACATCCAAATTGGTTGAGCTTTAATATAAATCTTGTTTTTGTTAATTATGCTAAAAGAACTAAACTTACCTTTGAAAAAATATAGTTGGCCACTTCCACCCCAAATAAAAGCTGCATCCAGATTACCTGGTATATTATCAAAGCCAACAGATATAAAGTTTGGTTTTCCATGTTTCTTATCTAAAATGTATTTCCATAATTGATCACCTTTGTAGAAGAACGTAACATTATTCCAACTCGTAAACGCAGCGTCGATATTGTTTGGTAAATCAGACCATCGACTTTTAATTAATTTAGGCCCTTCCATCATTACAAAACTGGAAGTAAACTTCCAATATTTATCATCCTTAAGTACATAAACACAATTATCAGGTGCCGTAAAAATGGTATCGATTTTAGGATCGTTACACAAATATGTGTTGTCTCCACCCTGATTATGATTACCTCCTTCATAACGCCTGTATAAAGCTCTAATTCCTTTTATGTCATCCATGTCTAACGCGAAGTCTTTGTTGTATCCTAGATAGTATGGGTACATGACAGCCAAGCGTTTACTACTATGACCCAAACCCAATGAATGCCCAATTTCATGTAGGGCAATTTGATAAACATTAATACCTTCTCCTTCCATAGTCCAATATTCATCTTTATCCAAAATCACAGTACCTTTAGTCTTAAATTACTATTCAGTTATATAATTGTGTAAACAATGAGAGATTATTTTTTCTTACCGGATTTAAGGCATACCCAATACTTCTTCCCCGCCCATCTAAAGTTCGAAATCTTATATTAATATCACCAGAGACGTTTGCAGCATGTTTAAACGTTATCTTGATATGTTGTGACCAAGTGCGAAATGCTCGATCAAATGCATCATGTACATCATTTTGATTAACGGTAGTCGGGTAATTCTCAAAGTTATAAAAAAGCTCAGATTTTGACCATGTTTTGTTACCTAAACTAACAGAATGGTAACGTTAATTTTACTAAGGTTAATTTTTACCTAAAAACGTGAATCGTTTGATGCGATCGTGACTAATTTCTTGATCTGGTTTGCCACAACGTGGTCTCAACATCATATCCATGGTTTCGTTATCCATTTCGCCTGAAGTTTTGAGATGTCTGTGATTACTAATATCTCTAACTGACCTACCTGTAGCGTCAGCTCCAATATAGTACTGATAATCTTGAAGTGCAGTTTTCATTTCGTTATCTGTTGCGTTCATATCGGAAAGGTAACCATAATCACGCAGGTGTTCCTATATCAAATGCAGGAGTAAGATTTCAATTATTTAAGAAATTTTTATACTTACCATAACCATGGTTTTATTCATGTAGTTATCTGTATTATTCAATGGAAGAAATACAGGAAAGAGGTAAAAGAAAAAATTCATTGTGTTCACTACAAACAGTACAGAATCAGTGGAGGTTTGCTTGTTTTTAAATTTACTGATTATATTATCAATGGTGGTTACGTAAAGTTCAACATTGCGATGATAACACTGAGCATTTTCACTTCATAAATGAAGTTGAGTGAAATATTTTCGCTTTATAAACAATTCGATCATATTGACGTCTAAAAAAATGTTTCAAAACAGTATTATAAGAATATCTTACTCATTAATGTGTTAATATAATACTAGTGGCCCTTCTTAAGTAAGTAATTATATTAAAATTACATAGGTTTTAACATGATTAAGCAAAAACTAAGAAGCAATGTGAGTCACAATAATTAAATTATTGCAGCCATTAAGTTAAAATTACATATTTCAATTAGGAACACAAGTTTTTATCATTCCTAGTACTGATTCATTGATACCCTTTCAAATACGGATGTTTCTTAATTTCGTTTCTCCTTTTAACTGCGTAAAAACGGTGATTTGCATAATTCATAATTCACGGTAATAAGAATTTGTAATGCTTTCATGTTATATAGTGAATACTTAAGTGGCAATGTCTTCATTTAATGTCTCAATTAGCAAATTATTTCTGCATTTTTAAATTATAGCATTTTTTGCTGCGTGGGATTGACTCCAGTTCACTACACTAAAATTAGGCCAAACAGGACTAAAAGTATTTTGGAGTGAAATTGTTTTTCATGAAACAGTTGTTTAAAGTATTATTAGTGAGTTCTAGACTTATCCCCTTCTAAGAAGAATAGCGTCCTTCTCCTAGGAGTGAAAAATGAGTTTAGCCGATTTCTTGGTATACCTTCAATTTTAGGCATTATGAAATTCCCTACAAAAATATTCCTTGTAGATTTTTGTGACATAGTACACATACGTGCATAGAAATCGGCCCACTGTAGACTTTTGACTTTAAATACATTTTTTTTTAGAAATTATTCGGCGCAATTTTTTCATAACACTAAGTTTAGCGGTAAAAATTTGCTAAAGTACAATTTAAATTGCAGTTCTAAAATTTCGTTTTCTGAATAACGAGTTAATTTTATAAGAAAAGGTATGGACGTAATGTTTAAAAAACTTTACTTTTACATAAGTATTCTTTATAAAGTTTTATTATAACATGTTAAGCCAAAAATTCATTAAAGATGAATGAAAATGGTTCTACAGCCATTAATTAAATACATATTCAATTGGAGAATTTTTTAAGTTAACATGTATATATTAATAACTATCTGCCAGGAAGTTTTAAACGCCATTCTGACAGATTATTTTTTTGTTTTACATTGTTGCCTGTTTTCATTATGAACGTATAAAAAGATGTTGCATAGTTACCTTATTTGACATAGATCAATGTTTCTGTATTTATAATGTATATTTTCACAATTAACATTATAAAAGAATATGCATAATTATTCTAAAACAATGTCATTAAAATTATTTCATTTCTTTTAATTTCCATTTTGTAGGTTGGAAAGTCATGTGGTGTTCCAAACAGATATTTATTATTAAGTATGTTTATAAGTTGGTGTAAGGGTTGGTAGCGGACTTAGCTTTGATTTACCACGAGTGCTTTGGAAATAAAGTATTAGTTACTTGTCAATATCATTTTGTGTGAAAATAAACAGATTAGGAGGAAACGTTAACTTATGTATAAGGAGAAATGAGCATTTAAGGCAATCATTATTACACTGTAGACTTTTGACTTTAAATACATTTTTTTAAGAAATTATTCGGTGGCAATGTTTTGATACGACACGTAATTTAGCGGTAAAAAAATCCTAAAGTAGAATTTAAATGCCAGTTCAAATTTTTTCATTTTCTGAATAACGATTAATTTTATAAGAAAAAGTATGGACGTATTTTTTAAAGAAAATTAAATTTTGCATAACTTTTCTTTATAAATTTTTAAAATAACAAGGTAAGCAAAATTCATTAAAATGAATAAATGTTCTACTGTATTATTTAGGGATTTTTTATATAACGATTTAACTTTTTTTTTTTTTTTCTTTTAAAAATTCTTTATTTTATTTATATAAAAAATTAAAATAAATTTTTTTTATTCTTTGTGAAGTCCTTTTATTATGAGGTGGTTTTTCTTGAAAATTTATTTAAAAATGGAATATAGAATTAGATTTTTTTAATTTTTAATTGGATTTATTGGAAAATCAAATTAACTAATTTTTTTTAATATTTAAAAGTTTTAAAAATAATTTATTTTTTTAATTTTTTAAAATAACTCAAGGTAAGTCAAAAAATTCATTAAATATGAATAAAAATGGTTCTACTGTATTATTGATGTCTTATAGAAGCGGGCAGCTGGAGAATTTTTTTAAGTTAACATGTATATATTAATAACTATCTGCCAGGAAGTTTTAAACGCCATTCTGACAGATTATTTTTTTTTGTTTTTACATTGTTGCCTGTTTTCATTATGAACGTATAAAAAAGATATTGCATAGTTACCTTATTTGACATAGATCAATGCTTCTGTATTTATAATGTATATTTTCACAATTAACATTATAAAAGAAACTGCATAATTATTCTAAAACAATGTCATTAAAATTATTTCATTTCTTTTAATTTCCATTTTGTAGGTTGGAAAGTCATGTGGTGTTCCACACTAGATATTTATTATTAAGTATGTTTATAAGTTGGTGTAAGGGTTGGTAGCGGACTTAGCTTTGATTTACCACGAGTGCTTTGGAAATAAAGTACTAGTTACTTGTCAATATCATTTTGTGTGAAAATAAACAGATTAGGAGGAAACGTTAACTTATGTATAAGGAGAAATGAGCATTTAAGGCAATCATTATTACACTGTAGACTTTTGACTTTAAATACATTTTTTTTAGAAATTATTCGGTGGCAATGTTTTGATACGACACGCAATTTAGCGGTAAAAAAATTCCTAAAGTAGAATTTAAATGCCAGTTCAAATTTTTTCATTTTCTGAATAACGATTAATTTTATAAGAAAAAGTATGGACGTATTTTTTAAAGAAAATTAAATTTTACATAACTTTTCTTTATAAATTTTTTTAAAATAACTCAAGGTAAGTCAAAAAATTCATTAAATATGAATAAAAATGGTTCTACTGTATTATTGATGTCTTATAGAAGCGGGCAGCTGGAGAATTTTTTTAAGTTAACATGTATATATTAATAACTATCTGACAGGAAGTTTTAAACGCCATTCTGACAGATTATTTTTTTTGTTTTTACATTGTTGCCGGTTTTCATTATGAACGTATAAAAAAGATGTTGCATAGTTACCTTATTTGACATAGATCAATGTTTCTGTATTTATAATGTTGTATATTTTCACAATTAACATTGTAAAAGAAACTGCATAATTATTCTAAAACAATGTCATTAAAATTATTTCATTTCTTTTAATTTCCATTTTGTAGGTTGGAAAGTCATGTGGTGTTCCACACCAGATATTTATTATTAAGTATATTTGATTTATACGTTGGTGTAAGGGTTGGTAGCGGACTTAGCTTTGATTTACCACGAGTGTTTTGGAAATAAAGTGTTAGTTACTTGTCAATATCATTTTGTGTGAAAACAAACAGATTAGGAGGAAACGTTAACTTATGTATAAGGAGAAATGAGCATTTAAGGCAATCATTATTACACTGTAGACTTTTGACTTTAAATACATTTTTTTTAGAAATTATTCGGCGGCAATGTTTTGATACGACACGTAATTTAGCGGTAAAAAAATCCTAAAGTAGAATTTAAATGTCAGTTCAAATTTTTTTATTCTCTGAATAACGATTAATTTTATAAGAAAAAGTATGGACGTATTTTTTAAAGAAAATTAAATTTTACACAACTTTTCTTTATAAATTTTTTTAAAATAACTCAAGGTAAGTCAAAAAATTCATTAAATATGAATAAAAATGGTTCTACTGTATTATTGATGTCTTATAGAAGCGGGCAGCTGGAGAATTTTTTTAAGTTAACATGTATATATTAATAACTATCTGACAGGAAGTTTTAAACGCCATTCTGACAGATTATTTTTTTTGTTTTTACATTGTTGCCGGTTTTCATTATGAACGTATAAAAAAGATGTTGCATAGTTACCTTATTTGACATAGATCATTGTTTCTGTATTTATAATGTTGCATATTTTCACAATTAACATTATAAAGAAATTGCATAATTATCCTAAAACAATGTCATTAAAATTATTTCATTTCTTTTAATTTCCATTTTGTAGGTTGGAAGGTCATGTGGTGTTCCACGCCAGATATTTATTATTAAGTATATTTATAAGTTGGTGTAAGGGTTGGTAGCGGACTTAGCTTTGATTTACCACGAGTGCTTTGGAAATAAAGTATTAGTTACTTGTCAATATCATTTTGTGTGAAAATAAACAGATTAGGAGGAAACGTTAACTTATGTATAAGGAGAAATGAGCATTTAAGGCAATCATTATTACACTGTAGACTTTTGACTTTAAATACATTTTTTTTAGAAATTATTCGGCGGCAATGTTTTGATACGACACGTAATTTAGCGGTAAAAAAATCCTAAAGTAGAATTTAAATGTCAGTTCAAATTTTTTCATTTTCTGAATAACGATTAATTTTATAAAAAAAATTATAGACGTATTTTTTAAAAAAAATTTAATTTTACATAACTTTTCTTTATAAATTTTTTTAAAATAACTCAAGGTAAGTCAAAAAATTCATTAAATATGAATAAAAATGGTTCTACTGTATTATTGATGTCTTATAAAAGCGGGCTGCTGGGTAATTTTTTTTAGTTAACATGTATATATTAAGAACTATCTGACAGGAAGTTTTAAACGCCATTCTGACAGAGTTGGTGTAAGGGTTGGTAGCGGACTTAGTTTTGATTTACCACGAGTGCTTGGGAAATAAAGTATTAGTTACTTGTCAATATCATTTTGTATGAAAATAAATGAGTATTTAAGGCAGCCATTATTTTGATTCCTAGATCTACAAAAATACTTAATTGTTCTACCGTCATAAATTTAAATTTCAAGTTACAGTCATTTTGTTTATTGTTTGTTTATTATTACTATAATGTTTGTGTTTAGGTGATATATTAGGTGGAGAAATATCTAGTCACTACCTTCCAACCTACAAAATTGAAATTAAAAGAGGAGAAATAGACTTAATAACATTTTTTTATGGTAATAATGTAACCTCTTTTACAATAAGTTTATTGCGAAAATAGGCAACATTGTATAAACAAAATCAATAATCTACGTCAAACAGATGTTTCAAACTTGAAGAAAATTCATAACTCGCCCGGCTCTACAAAAATATCGATCATGCAGTTTAAGCATTTTCAGTCATATTTATTTAATTTTTACACTTATTCGCTTTATATTAAGGAGCTTTATAAAGAAAAGTTATGTAAAATTAAATTTGCTTTAAAAAATATGTCTACACATTTTCTTATAAAGTTAATCATTCTTCAGATATTCAAAAAATGTGAACTAACACTATACTACTAACAACTATACATCAGGAATTTTTTGTCGCTTAATCGCGAATCGTATAAAAAAATTTCATAGACACACACTTACACACACACACACACACACACACACACACACACACACACAACACACACACGTACACCAACGCACACGCACGTACACGCACGCACACGCACCCACACGCACGCACACGCACGCACACGCACGCACACGCACACACACACACGCACACGCTCGCACATGTACGCAGGCATCCTTGCACGGTTGCATGAACGAACAAATGGACGCAAGTACGCACGCACGCACACAGAGACATCATGGAAGATCTTGGGGAAACAGTCAAATATCGTAAAATGTCGATTAAGCGATAGTGAAAGGAACCGTCTATACTATACGTATGTGTAGGTTGGAGGGTAAAAATAAATGAGTAGAGGTGCGTGCGATGTAATACTTGTAGTGTAGTGCTAAAATACAAAAAGATAGACACTTCATTCCTTTATAATTAACTAGCGGAGTACCCGTGCTTCGCTACGGTATACAGCAATTTTGAATACATAAGTGATTGAAATTATTGTTGCCAAGTGTGTAAATAGCGTGAATGAATTTGTCACCAAACTTGAACAATGAGTTGCTTGTTATTATAATCCCTGACTGACTCAAAATCAACGTAGAGTTGATAGAGCCGGTAATGCCGACTTGAAATGTTCACGGGGCCTTCCGTTATAGATCGAGGCGCAAGATAAGAAGCCGTTTTTCGAAATTATGCCCCTAAGTGATCAAAATTAATGTTTAAACATTTGGCCGTACATTTTCGGGTATGACCCGAGCTGTGGTGTCCGATATACTTCAACAATTTGTGGACAAAACACGATGGTGACCAAAAAATTGTGAATGTCTAAATTATTGGACAATATTCTATAATTACATATTAAAATTACAAAATGTTTGAACTTTGCCCCATGTCAGTTAGTATACTTGCGATTTCTATAATAAACAAATGTGTTTATTATTAGTATACTGTTCAGCAAGAACTGTCAGGATAGGAATATGGTAGGTAAGTAATATTAAGAGATAAAAAGTTAGCAAGTAAAAAAAAAACGTAAAGTAAACAGAAATAAAGTTCTATAAAATAGCAAGTAATAAGGTAAATACTTACTCAAATGAAACAATTTTCTTTAAAAAGAATGTATTTGGAAATGATACAACACAACAAAGTAAACAGAAATACAATTTTCTAAACTAATAACAAAGAAAATTTATTCTTTTATTCTCAAACGAATAAAACAACAATCTTCTCTGAAAAGATTATAAATGTGCGTATAAACGGGCGGACCGAAATTATTAGACATTTACACAAGTTCAAACATTTGGCAGTACATTTTCGCGTAAGACCAGACACCCGAGTGCAACGAAGAGAGTTCTCATAACTCCAGTTCCCGTTATTCATTCTATAAAGGTGGGTGTCAACTTTGCGACTCACATGATGCACGACACAGTGGAGAATCACATCACGTCAGTACTTATTTGTACTCAACGTTTGGTGTAGCGCCTTCTCCTTGCAGAACGACCAAATTGCTTGGCGCGGTGATTCTAGAACATGTTACATATAGCTGTCCGTGGGCGAAACCCACGGACCCTCAGATCCACTCCGGCCACCTGGAAAGCCTGGCCCTTAGCCTTATTAATAGTCATCGCGAAGCAAACCTTCAGAGCAAACTGAACTCGCCTAAACTCAAAGGGATAGTCAGACGGCATTAACGGAATTCGAGGTATAAACACTGTTTCACCCTGTCCACAACCAGTGAAAATCATCGCCTTTACGACGTTCCCGCTTAGCGCTTTTACTTGCAACCTAGTCCCGTTGCACAGTTTGGGAGGGTTTAAATTCGTCAACAGCATGACTGGGGCACTCACCTTCAAGGTGAGTTTGTGAGGTGGAAATCCTGAAGGATTCAGCGATTGTAGAAATTTCACTGGGTAGTGCACAGCTTCTTCCACCTCCAAAACCTAATCTATGGACCTATAAGTTATCGCATCCACAATGAACTTATCCAGCAGGAAATTATTAATATTGGTGGCCCTATCATTTCTTGCCATCAGAAAGATACGGTCTCTCAGCCATGGCACCTACTTGGTATGGATGTTATGCAAATCAAGATATATCCTGTCCGACAGTTCGTCGAGACTGGCCACAACATTACACAAATGGTCTGTCAGCTGGATTTTTCCGTCCTTTTCTTGAAGCTTGCCTTCGCCGACTGTTAACAGAAGTTCCGCAAACTTTTCCGTCTGTACATGACCTCTCAAGTGCACTCTCATATTTGTTCTAAGTGAAATTTTCTTGATTTTCGGCTACAAGTGTGATGACTTTAAGCATGCTTTGATTTCGTCGGAGAGATTCCTCCGTGGAAGAAGGGGCAGCGTTTGCCTGAAGTCTCCGACAAGAACCATCGTCACACCCCCCATTAACGCGTAGCTGTTTCATAGATCCTGCAGCGTCCTATTGACCGCCTCAATTGCACCCTTATGTGCACTCATCCCAAACAATGAGTTTACACTTTTGAAGCACCTTGCCATATTGCTTTGCTTCGATATGTTGCGCCGTTTTACCACCGTCCAACAGCGTCGCTGCAATATTTCCACTGTGGCGAACATTCGCGAGCAGAAGTTTTAGCAAGAACGTCTTGCCAGTTTACCCTGGCGCATCCAAAAAGAAGAAATGGCCTTCACCGAAGTTGACGCTTTGGAGGACTGCGCCATAAACACTTTTCTGGTCTAAGTTGAGAAGTGGTTCTTTTTCCAGGATGAACCTCGACAGGTCGTTCTGATCATATGCCAATTCCCTCAGGTAATCGCGATTAGTGATCACTTCGGCAGACCGCGATGGCTCTGGCAAGCCGTAGTGTTTCAAGGGTCTATCTGCCATAGCAATGACCTTATCCTCCAGCAATACCAATAACTTATTATACGCCACATCAATTCGACATTCAATCTTCCCACTGCCTTTCCATCTACCTAACCTAACCGTTGTTTGGGTGCACCGTGTATACCCTGCCTAAAGTAGAGTCTCTCTTCACTCCGGGATGGCCCGCTACTGCTTCGCCTTTTTTCCTTCTGAAGAAATTTTATTCCTCCAAACGAAGTACGAAGGAACTTCGCAGTAGAGCAGAGTTCTCGCGAAGTCATCGACTTTGCAAAGATCGAAGAATGCCAAAAGTGTAGTATTCGGTGGATTAACGACCTTGTCCATCGCGTTATTTTGAAGAGCAAACGATGCCTGGTCGCTGCCCTTATTTACATATTTGCATATGTATTTTATTGACTTCACAGAATTGCAGTACCCCACATTTATCTTAAATTGAAAGTTCCCAACAAAACCGGATTATATGGCACCACTCAGCGATTGTCAAGGTCAACTCCGTTAATATTAATAGTGAAACCGCCATATTCCATAGATCGCCTTCTGTATTTCGGGTACCCGTCGTTGCCAGTCTGCGTCTCTTTGAGGTAAGGTCGCCGGTACTGTTTGCTACATGCGTTTTTGACCATACACGAGCATTTCATATTGACAGCCCCGCAAGGACCGTGGATCATATTGCCTTTAACTATCTCGTAAAGAGCAGGATTCTCCTTTGGGTTCGGGATCTTAGCACTGATCACCTTATCAATTTTGTCCGGCGAGATGCGATCCCGTAACCATACTAAAATGTATGCATGAGGAAGACCTCGTTTCTGCCACTCCACCGAAAACATGTGACACCTAACTTGTCCAAATATGCGACCTTTTGCGAGAAGCTCCATCACATGTTTCATTTTCAAATGAAAAACCCGAGCTACTAAATCATGACGGCGGTGCGCCTTCTGACCATCATGCAGTTGTTCCGAAATTTCCGCCTATTTCGGGTTGCACGTAAAGGTAACGAAAACGTCTGGTCTTCCGTAATGACGCACGTAAGTCATCGCGTCCTGAACGCGCTCATGCATATATCGCAGTCCCCCAGTAAACGTTGATGGCAACAGAACGATCTTGCCTAGTTCGGTCAGATCCGCGTCGCTCTTGGACACTGCGTCCTGCAAATTCACGTAGTTTTCTACGCGTAATGTCACATGATTGTGCCTAATGAACTTCAACCGCTCTGTTTCAATTTCAGCGTACATATCGACCAAGAACTGATTGAACAAGTTGCGGCAGTGCAATAAATGGTTCGCCGGCCCTTCCCGTTCCATTATTCTGAAAGAACAAAAATCGGCGACTGACATGGTCTTCGCAAGGGGCTCTTTGGTTTCCGGGTCACGTTGCTTTAATGAATATTATATCCATCTTCACAACACAAAATATCAGCGGATACTGCAACGCATCGTAGGCAGGATGAGTCTCACAGATTCGAGTAGGTCGGCCACCTTTCTTACTAAGGACACTATCACTGCGTTCAAACGTTTGGCCGGCGATAAAAGGAGCCACCTCTTTCACCACCGGCGAATTAAACCGACCTCTGTGCGCGTCCAAAGGTTTCTGGTCTGCACTGATGGCAACCTGAAACTCTCGATCTTTTGGAACGTTTTGTAATACCGCTTTGAAGTCCCTGACGTAGGCATTGATGTCTTGGAGCATTTCCTGCAGGCAAGGCCGAAGAGCTATAAAATTCCCACATCTAATATTCGCCTGATTGCGGGTTAATTATCAGCCGCAGGCAATAAACTTCCGATACGGTGGTAAACCTGACTGTGTACCTGGAAAGTTGGCATAAAATTGCCTTCCTTGATCTCCTTGACCCTAAACGAAGTCATTTGAAAGCAACCGTCAGAAAATGTTCGGACTGCGGGTGATCACCTTTGATGAGAGTGTACAGGGGCTCGGGCAGTAGCTCGAATTCGGGCAACTGTACCTTTCCATTCCAGCAACACATTCCAGCAGTTCCTTTTCGCCACTTCTTCGCCTTGCACAATTTACAAATGTTGGTTTGTTTCCCCAACTGAACGGTATTATCATTGGTGTAATTAATGTTCGCGTTATACTTGAAGGCAGACAGCAATTTCTTAGCCCATTGCTGGGATTTAATGTTTTCCACGTACTTCCTTGCAGCGTAGTATTAACATGCGGATTTTTCTGTACACAATTTCGCACAGCCGCTCTGTTAACGTCCGGATTTTGCTGCGCATATTTTTTCACAGACGCTCTGTTAACAATTTTTATGAATAAAATCAAAAATACTGGTATTATTACAAATTGCGCCCTCTAACAATTTTATTATGAGCTATCGCGTACCAATCGATGCGACAGTTAAAAGTACTTACCTTTTTCTTCTAAACAAGCCTAGGTTCACTACAATCGGATTAGTCGTTTAAAAATAACAGCGATTTAAATGATTACACATTCAATAGCTTCCCCCACTCTTATTAAGGTCGGTACGCCAATGAGCCTTAGACCAAAATGATGCAGAATTGTCTAAGCTTTCTAACGATGTTACCAAAGGTATGCCTTAATGCGGGAATTTTCAGAGAAATTTATAATTTAATTTTTTAATTTTCAATTGCGCCCCCTTGCGATGAATTACGGAACTTGAAAATAATTTCCAGGATTTTCTCGTGGCGACTTTTATAATGAATTTTTTTTCTCCACTTTTTATGTCCACTAGTTTCTGAAATATGGCCGGTGGCCAGCCTTAATGAAACACCTGTATATATATATATATATATATATATATATATATATATATATATATATATATATATATATATATATATATATATATATATAAACAGTTTTATTCAATTAAAAATATTATTTTTAATTATTAGAATAAATATATATTTAATTTCATGAAACAGTTTTTTTATTCATCATGGCAATGCTAGCTTGCGGATTTTCAACTGGTTTAATTTCTTGTACTGAAGAAAAACAAATCTTCATTGTTTTTCGTAAAAATTTGTTACCGTTATTCAAATTTGCCGCCATATATACATTATAGCAGTGTAAACATAACTTGAATTCAAGCACCCTCTACTTTATTTTTATTTAATTTCAAGTATAGATGCCAAAAATTAAAACAAATTGCAACCTCTCATACGTTCATAACGAAAACAGGCAACATTGTAAAAGCAAAAACAGTAATCTATGTCAGAATGACGTTTAAAACTTCATTTCAGATAGACATGCTCACTAAAAAAAAATTTCAAAGCCGCCCGCTTCTACAAATTTTATATCAATATCAATAATACATTTTAACAATTTCCATTCATATTTAATTATTTTTTAGAGTTACCTTGCATTATATTAAGAAAGTTTATAAAGAAAAGTTATGTAAAATTAAGTTTTCTTTAAAAAGTATATCTGAACTTTTTATAATAAAATGAATCGTTATTCAGATATTGAAAAAGATTTGATTTATACCTTAGAAATTTTTTTGCCGCTAAATTACGCATCTTATCAAAAAATTGTATAGAACACGTGATAGACGTCTCATAATTTTAAGGATATGTGTACCAATTTTCGAGTCAATCGACCCATAGAACAAAAAGTTTCACAAAAAATTCAACCCCCCATTTCACCCTCTTAGGAGTGGAATTTCGGAAAACCATTTCTTAGTGGATACCTACACTTCACAAGGAACACACCCTCCAAATTTCATGTCTCTAGGACCAACGGTTTAGGGTTAATATATCAGTTAGGACTTCCACCCACACCCGGCCGCACGCCACTGTAAAATTTTTTTGACCATCGGAGAAGACGGCAGACTGAAAATAAAAATCGACGTGTCCGAGATTTTTTCGATCGAGTTGATATTTCGAACGAGGGGCGCCGTTTTGGTCAGAAAATCCTTTTTATTTTACTTTTTTTGGCCGAATTTCGAAAAACCGCTTCTTATTCGCCTAGAGAACGAAGGGATGGTCCTTCAAAATTTGAAGTAGATCCGTTGAGCCGTTTCGGCTGTGCGATGATTATCATTGAGTGAGTGATTTTCGCATATATTGTTGTTGTAGATATATTTTGTGTATTCTGAAGAGGATGGTGAAACGCAATAAACAGTCGCTTCGTAATTAATTCATAAAGATATGTGATAATTTCTATTTTAAAACTACATTAAAGAAATTATATAGCATGCATATCTTCTACTCGTTGATTTATTACTATTATTAAGTAATTTAAAAATCACTAATATTAGTATTCAAGGCCGCCAAGACTTACTGGTAAAAAATGAAATACAAAAAATCGATTTTTCGGTGTTGCTTATACACCATAATCAGTGACGTAACGGAAAAATGCAGCCCCCCCCCCCGCGGTACTGTTTCGTAGGCTCTCGTTGACTAAGTACTAAAATGGAACTTAACTTTTTATTAAATTTATGTGAAACTTTTTTTATTACACGAAACACACTACAAACTTTTAAGTTGTTTATCGCAATACACTGAATCTGTATATAGTTTACTATTTATATAGTTCCGCAACCACACTCAGTAATTATTAAATGATATGAACGACGCACGCTTTTGCTGCAACATCATTTACAATGCAGTCCTGATCCAGCTTTGAGTCACCGTGTGTTCTATGCTAATGACTGACAAGTCAGAGAATTTCTGTTCAGGTCATGATATTGCGTTAATAATTTTGTATTAATACTTCAATTTTCAAAATGATCGTTCGGTGCATCCACCGAACGGGTAAAGTAAGAAACAGGATTACTGCATTAGATATACTGACTTCCATAAAAATTGCAACACCTAGAATTTATTGAACGATTTTATTGAAATTTTCGTCACCGATGTCTTTCATTAGAATAAAGAAAGGATTAAAATTTGAAAACAAAAACTAAAAATATTTTTTTTAATAATGAGTTGCATGGCATGCTATCAATCAAATAGCTGCCAGTGGTATATCAACCCAAGCTTCTTGAATCCGTAGCCGGAGATCGTGTAGGTTATCCGAAGGGTGTGTTAAATTACCCTCATCTAACGACCTCATCCCATACATGTTCAATGGGCGACAAGTCAGGCGACCGCACAGGCCATGGGAGGACGGCTATGTTAGCTTTTTCCAAAAAACGTGTTGTAACCCTTGCCGTATGAGGGCGCGCATTATCCTGTTGGAAAATGGGATTTTCCAGCCCATGAAGATATGGAAGCGCAACGGGTTCTAGCACATTAGCAATATAACCAGCGGCGTTTAAGTTGCCATCAATGAAGACCAAGGATGATCTGCTACCGTAACATATTGCACTCCTTGTGTGAGGGCTGTGTTGCGTTCCACAAAAAATCTTGGATTTTTACGTTCTCCACGCACCCGTCTGACCCTCATACGACCATAGTGGCCCACAAGCAAAATCGGCACTCGTCACTAAACACAATTCGATGCCATTCTTGCGCCCAATTCGATCTTTCGTTGCTCCATTCTAGCCTGCGTAGACGGTGAAGTGGTGTAAGAGGAAGACATAAAAATGGACGATATGAACTCAGCCCATGAGACCTTATCCGGGGATAAACAGATGACATTGACATTCTGGGTCCTACACCTCTCATCCGATCATTTACAATCGATCGAGTTGTTGAAAATCTATCTCTTGTGGCCAAAAGCCTTAAGCGACGTACTTCGCGATCTGTAGTCCTGCGGGGACGTCCAGATCCATGGCGACGTTGTTGCACCCCTTCTTCGGACCATTTGGATCAACATCTCCGTTGTAATATTTCCGTTTACACGACGAGCAATTTCTTTTAGCGAAAGTCCGGTCTCTCTCATGCCAATAATACGGCCACGTTCAAAATCAGTCAAGTGGAAAAAAATGTTGATGTTGACGTACTCTTGGCATTGTTCCCAAGTTCAGAACGAAATTGTGAACAAACAATTTGCAAAATTGACAGTTAATTACACACTGATTGGTTTAGTCCTTCAAATTTATTGTTACTAAGTGCAAAGGAAAAAAAACTACTAGCTAGTCAGTATATATCAGATAGACAAGACGTGGCAGATTGATTTCGTACTGAACCTGTTAATTCTTTTACAGAAGTAAGATTTTTGGTGAAATATATTGGATGAATTTATATTAATAAGATTTGTCCCACGTTGCGGCATCATTAAAATTTCTGTGATGAATTTAATTTTTATTATTTTTACATTTAATATTTTTGTGTGTTGTGATATATTTAATTACTATTTCCCCCCGTTGCGGCATCATTAATTTGATTAATATTTAACATCTTTGATCCACGTTTGGGTTCCATAAACTATTGATATAATTTATACCTTGATTATATTCGCTATTTAATAAAATTGCTTCGACTGGCATACCAGGGGATAGAGATTAGTTCAGTATTAAACATTTACGTTAGGTTCTTTTGCAAAATAAAATCAATTATAATTTTAAAATATAGTTGGAATTGTATTAAAATTCTTTTATTCATACACTTTGTATCATCCCAATCAGCAAGGAAATATTAAAACGTTGCAAATAGGTTGTTAGAAAACATATTTTTTCAGAAAACATTTTTTACATATGTTTAAAATGTGTAGAAATATTTTTATGACGAATGCGTTTCAAATGTGTAAAAAATATTTATTAGAAAATGTTTTCATTCTAATATTTTTAAAATCACTATGAAATGTTTTTGTTTGTTTTTGCTTTTTTTATACCAGCTACGCAAAACAAAAGAACAAGATGTCATACAGGTTGCTATTGCGGTAAGGTCATAAAACAAGTTCAATTGTTCTTCAGTTAATATGATGCATCTTTGCAATTTTTCCCGCTTTTAAAGGTACTAAAGTATTCATTCCCATTCCGTAGTTCGCGTTGTCGTCCAAGTTTAATCGTAAACGTTATCATGTTTTTTTATTATTAGTGCCTCTTGGTGTATATGCGTAAAATTCGAAAACTTTTATTGAAATCCGATTGATTAAAGAAAAGAAACTAGCATTCACATAATAATTTTAGTGTGCAAATAGGGTACATAGGTAGCAGTGAGGGTTTAGCTTAGGCGAAGTTACTTCATCAAGTAATCGGGTAAGTAGCGTTAAACAATAAATATTAATGGAAAGTCTACACAGACATAAACTTAAAATTGTAGAATAATAATTTCATGGAATTTTACCAAATAGTGAATTAAAGTGGACTTAACACATCCATTGTTGAGAATTAAGCAAACAGTCTTCATTATAAAATACCAGTGGTCTACTATATGAACGGGAATATGCTGTTTTTGATATTTTGTCCAGTGGTGCACATACATAGTCAACATCTTATACACCTAGTTATGGTAGATATTTAGTATGCCTTACTTATGTCTACTTCTTTGATAACATTGTTAACCATGTTTGATTTCAAAATCTAACTGAGCTGCATAGTGTGATGCCATTAGTGGCAGTAATTCAAGGCCTACTGCATTTATTTATTTAGGTTGGTATTGCAGAGTATAAATATAATACATAAAATGACATATTATGAACCACACAGAGATGTGTAAAACATCTGTACATAACTCACTCTAATATGACAATATCTATAAAAATCAAAATTAATGTTAGATTATAATAATTTTGAAAGGGGACTTATCAACCACTACTTAACATACAATGAAAATATTTCAGTTCTCTTAAAGTGCGTTGAGCATATTCCCTTAGTAATACTTCAATTTATATGTGCATGTTTTAGAAGATTTAACTACTATATATATATATATATATATATATATATATATATAACATTTTTATTTTTCAAAATCTGTATCAAAAAACCGTCCTAATAATGAAAACAGACAAGAAATAATTGAATCAATTCAATTATGGCTAGCCCAGTTGCCAGCTCGTTGTAAAAGGTATTATAAATACGCAAGTGTTACATTTTTTAAAACTTTAAAACTTTACAGAGCACGAGAAGCTCCTAAAAATACTTTAACAGGTATTTTTCAGACATTTTATTGGCATTTTAAAAACAGTTTTGTAGGTATTTTTTGGACACTTTTTCAACGTTTCAAAAATATTCTTATAGGCATTACGCAGACATATTTTCAATATTTTAAAATTATCTTTATACATATCTTCAACATTTTTAAAATATTTGGATAAAAATTTTATTTAAATTTTAATAATGTATTTGAAATGTTGCAGCCCCAAAGTATTTTTCGCCACTAACAGATTTTTACAACATTTTCTAAAACCTATCTGCATATTTCAAAAACATTTAAAAAAATGTTTTTTTGACATTGCTTGCTGATTTTTACAACATTTTAAAAATATTATTATAGGCATTTGACAGACATTGTTTCAACATTTAAAATGGTACATTAAAGTATAAGTGGATAAAAAGGTCTTTAAGACACGCGCGAATAAAGTAAGTGTTTTAAAGACTAGTTATCCAAGAATACTTTACGCTATTTTTTTTATTGGTGCACCTTGACATCATAAATACTAATATTATTACTGTAAAAAATGGAAATAAGAACTAATAATGTAAAATATATAAATAAAAGTTTATGTATCTAACAATACTAACTGTACTTTCTATTTTCATTTATAAAATTAAGTGTTAAATAATGTTTAAATAAAGGTTTCGAATTTGTTAGTAATATTTTATTTGACGTTACAAGGTACTCCTCTCAGATCAATAATCAAAAAAATTGTCATTTAGACTTCACGTTTCTTGAGTTGTTGATATTACCATGGTAACTTTAAAAAACGCGCGTTTTTGAAAGTTCGATTTAAACACGCTAAGGCGTGCTTTAAATAGGTAAAATGGGGAACTAATAAAAAACATATTTTTATAAGTATTTTTCAAATATGTTTTCAACGTTTTTGAAATATTACAGTCCCAACGTGTTTTTTGGCCATTAACAGATTTTAGCAACGTTTTCTAAAACATATCTGCAATATTTCAAAAACATTTAAAAAATATTTTTTTAATATTTGCTTGATGATTGGGATATGCAATTACACAACATGTTGCACGCATTCGGTTATTACCGAGTTGAATTTGTGCGCACATTGTATCATGGCTAAACAGTGAAGAACATATAATTTCAGAAAGTATACTTGGTTTTTTATATCATATTGGATCAATATAAAATCAATGAATGATTGTATTGTTTGCAGACTGGTTTATAATTTATTTGAATCCATTACATATGTACACATAGGTGATAAGTAATAATCATCAACATAACCTCGAATATTAATAGTAAGATTCATGAACTTACATAAATATTTATCTTCTTTCAGCTGTTCCAATTTTCTTTATTGAAGTTCCATTATCCAAATCAGATTCTTTGAAATATTAACTAAACTTTTCGTAAACATTTTATTTATTATATAATTAAATATAATTATTTGATTTGAAGTTATTGTATAATTAAATACTATAATTTATCTGCATACCAATTTTATTTAATCGAAATTTTTTTTATTTTATTTCTATTGATATAATAGCACCATATTAACTTTGTTAAAATAATTTCATATTAAAAAAAAAAATTGAAAACATGATTTAACTTCGATTGTTTAACGATAACACATCACTCGTACAAATAATTCACGTGAACATTACTCATTATGTATTTCAAAAATTTTTATTGTTTTGGTATCTGAATTATTTTAGGTTATACGAAGCACACGATCAATCTCAAATCTGAACCCATGTGTGCATTGAGTGACATGCTTTCAGCTAAAAGGATTGATAGAGACTCTTTGAAAAATATAACAAAATCATTTCTTTGGCTAACAACCAATTCGATTGGAACAATTTTTCTATACAAACATAACAGAGCTTAATTTTGATTGGATAATCATATTTCTGAAATTTGCAAATTATTACTTTTACACATAACGTTTTTATATGAGGACTTATCTTAAAAACATGATTATTTTTGAAATCTACACAAAATTTCTTTTCCACCGATACCTCATATGACCTATTTACTTATTTGCAATTTGCAAATTATTACTTTTACACATACCGTTTTCATATAAGGACATATCTTAAAAACATGATTATTTTTTAAATCTACACAAAATTTCTTTTCCACCGATACCTCATATGACCTATTTACTTATTTCAATTTGCAAATTATTACTTTTACACATACCGTTTTCATATAAGGACATATCTTAAAAACATGATTATTTTTGAAATCTACACAAAATTTCCTTTCCACCGATACCTCATATGACCTATTTACTTATTTGCAATTTGCAAATTATTACTTTTACACATACCGTTTTCATATAAGGACATATCTTAAAAACATGATTATTTTTGAAATCTACACAAAATTTCCTTTCCACCGATACCTCATATGGCCTATTTACTTATAAAGGACTGAATTCGTTTAAATATCCATAATTATGCAGTTTTACATACACACATTTACTTTATCTAACTTATCTTACTTTCTACAGGAAAACTATAAACAGAAATCGATTCTATGACCCAAAAAACACGTAAGAACACTTCATTTGCATTCACAATGTTATTTTAAGTTGCAACTCTTTCTCTTCGCACTAACAGGTAAGTTACTTTCATAATAATTGTTTGATTTCACATTTTATACTTGCAAGTTCTATGAATCTCTTCTAATTTCGTCTTTTATTTTACAATTTAACATATACTTTACTTCACCTACATTAACTGATACAAATCTTCTTTTACTTTCAGAACAGAAGTAGATTATCCTACCAAAATAGGATTTCCTTATGCAAATGGATAACATAAATTTTATTGAAGCAAATACATATTCTAACACTTGCGAAGATGATCGGAAACTACTATCATGAATAATTCTGTTATACAGCCATGATTAAAATGTAATACATGTGAAACTTGAATTAAATAGCTAACAACATGCCGTATAATTACATACAGGGTGGCACATTAGTGTGACAAAGTCCCATAACTCCTTTATTTACAGAGATACAAAAAAAAATTAAATATAAAAGTTGTAAGATATGTTCTGGTTATTCCAAAAACATTTTTAATTATACAGGGTAGATCATAAAAGCTTAAAAGTGATTTTAATTTTTTTTTAAATAGAAAACCCTATATATTATTACATATTTAGATTCTACATACAATTTTAGACACATTTTATGTATAATATAAACCTAAGTCTAACCGTTTTTGACAAATTTCAAATTTTCAAAAATGACATTTGCAGGCCAAAACATAGGTGGAAATCTTTTCTAAACGAAGCCTTTATCAATTAGTTATGGTTGGTTTCCTTGGAAATGGGGACCTACTCTACTGGTTTATATTGATATTTTTGTAATACATTCATACAGGGTGATCAAAAATGGACAATAGAAAGTAGATTAAAAAAAACCTATAAAGTCATTTTTTTTTAATGGATCTTAGTTAGCATTAAAAATAAGGGTGACTTTGGATAAGAGTGTATATTCCAAAAAATTGTAGTTTTTGAAATAATGACAATTTAACATTTTTTTATTGTAAAAAGGCTATACGCCTTTCAAGTTTTGTTGTTAGTTGGCCGTGACGGCGAGGCGTGGCATATAAAAATAATAGAGATCATCAGGAACGTCATTATTTCTTGTCAGTTGCAAATTTGTGTGATGCGTTAGTGTATTTTATAGCAAATTGATTTAAAACTTGAATTAAAATTGTAAATAATGAATTTTTCGCAAGCCGAGATGGTTGATATAATTTTTGTTTTGGGAGCTAGTGATAAGAAGACGCTCTTAGCAAGAAGACTGTATCAACAACAGTTTCCAGAGAGACGGCAACCTGAAAGAAGGGCATTTGAAAAGCTTTTGGAGCGTTTTGAAAGAACTGGCAATGTGTTATATGAAAAAAATACTAGGGAAAAACGTCCACAGACTGAGGAAAGTTAATTAAATGTACTATTAACAGTTACCGAAAATCCATATATTGAACAACGACCCATTTCTCAGCAGGTTGGTGTTGAACGACGTACGGTACAGCGGATATTGAAGTCTCAAAAAATGCACCCCTATCACATTCAACTACTTCAAGAGTTGGTTCCTAAAGATTATCAAAGACGACTGGAATTTTGTCAATGGGCTCAAAACAAAAGAAACCAACAAAGAAATTTTGTTCATTTGATTTTATTTACAGAAACGGAAGTGTAAATAGACTTTAAATATTTGGGTAGGTGTTGTCGGTAATCATGTAATTGGACCATATTTGTTTGATCAACGAGTAACAGGGGAGGTATACTTAGACTTTCTGCAAAACCATCTACCTAATCTGTTGCGTCAAGTGCCACAGGATACGCAACAAGAAATGTGGTTTCTTCATGATGGGGTCCCAGTGCATCATACAGGTCCGATAATAACTTTTTTAAATACTAGATATCCAGAATGTTGGATTGGGAGGGAGGGTCTGTTGCTTAGCCTGCTAGATCCCCAGATCTTACTAAAATGGACTTTAGCATATGGGGGTACGTCAAAGAGCAGGTTTATAAAATACCGCCTACAACAAAGGAAGACATGAAGATTAGGATTAGAAACTGTTTTCAAAACATTAGTGTTGAAATGTGTAGAAATTTAAGCAGCCAATTTGAGAGACGTATTGCATTGTGTATTCAAGAAAGAGGCGGACATTTCGAACAACTTATTAGGTAGTACGTATTTGACGTGTTTCTAGTACTTTTATCTGTATAATTAGTTACAGGTTTAGTTACATTAGAGGTGATAAGTTTATGATTAGGATTAGGACATAATTTGTTGAATCAAAAAAATATTGTCTTTACTTTAAGTTCGTTTAATAAAATAATTATTTATATAGGTTTCAATAAATTGTAATATTTCGATCTAAAGTGCTTGATTTTTTTTTGTTTCGCCGCGCCCCGCCGTCACGGCCAACTACCAACAAAACTTGAAAACCGTATAGCCTTTTTGCAATAAAAAAATGTTAAATTGTCATTATTTCGAAAACTACAATTTTTTGGAATACACACTCTTACACAAAATCACTCTTATTTTTAATGCTAAATAAGATAGAATTAAAAAAATAGGGGGTTTCCAATCTACTTTTTTTTGTCCATTTTTGACCACCCTGTATGAATGTATTACAAAAATATCAATACAGCCCATTATAGTAGCCAACCAACCATAACTAATTGATAAAGGCTTCGTTTAGAAAAGATTTCCACCTATGTTTTGGCCTGCAAACGTCATTTTTGACAAAAAATTTGAAATTTGTCAAAAACGGTAAGACTTAGGTATAGGACATTATACATAAAATGTGTCTAAAATTGTATGTAAAATCTAAATATGTAATAATATATAGGGTTTTCTATTTAAAAAAAAATTTAAAATTACTTCTAAGCTTTTATGATCTACCCTGTATAATTAAAAATATTTTTGGAATATGCGCCAGAACATATCTTACAACTTTTGTATTTAATTTTTTTTGTATCTCCTTAAATAAAGGAGATATGGGACTTTGTCACACTAATGCGCCATACTGTATGTACTTAGTTTTATGTTAAGTTAAACTTATGCAACTTCGTAATGAGTCCATGTCTAATGTACCTTTTATTCTGAGCTTATTTCTATATTACCATGATTTTTATCATTGTAAATATTATCTCAATATTTCTAAATAATATCATTTGATTCGGAAACTCTGTTGATATTTTTTTTGTCAACAAATTCTTCCTTTTTCAATGATTGTTTTTTGACGTTTCTAAGAACCAATAGAAGCTTTCAATTTCAGTCATATGCGTACGCTGTAGCGAATCAAAACGTTATTATGGTAGTAATAATCTACCTACATTATTACCGCGAGAATATAATTCACATGTCACATGATACATTTTTGATTACTTTCATTGGTTAAAATACAAAAACAATATCGTAGAATAGGCTATCAAATTGATGATAATTTTATCACCGCATGTTGACTGTCACATAATTTTAATGAATAAAATAGTTTATTGTTAAAGTGACAAATCGTAGACTTTAAAAAAATATATTTTCTATTAACGTTCATTATATTCTTTTACCAAATATAACTCGTTAAAACCTTTAGAAAATTCAACTGGTGCTTCGCACTCGTTAAATTTTGATCGGTTTTAACTCGAGCTATCATCGATGATAATCATAACACTAGTTATATTATCCCCGAAAATAATTCTCCACATATTTTCTCAGCTCTGTTGCCATTCGAGCCCTACGGGTTCTCGTGTCTATTGCCTGACAACAGGTTTTCAATTTATTCTCACTCTCTTGTGATATTACTACTGAATATAGATTTTTAGGGTATAACAATCTGAAATTATTGTAAATAGCGTTCATACTTTGTAACCGCTGGTTAAGTTGGCTAAGTATTATATCAATACTGGCCTTATATATTTCTACTTCAAAGCGTTTTTCTTCATATGTGAGCCTTTCGCTCTTCATAAAATTATCTAACTTTCTTTGACGTTTACTTTCAAATTTTGGAGTTATTTTCCATTGGTTTGCTAGTATTATCCCACTGCTTTTTAAAAAAAGAAAATTGTGGAGAAGTTTTTCAATATACTCTAACTTAGCGTTTAATAATTTTATAGCTTGCTCTAAATCTGCATTTGTGGGCGGGTGGGTGCGCGCGATTGTGTGTGCATGTTTTTCTGCGTGTCTGTGTGTGTGTATCAGTGTGGTACGTGGGTGTATTTTTTTTGTTTCACACCAGACATGTATAATCTTCGGTGACACAAAAAATTATCAGGTGATAAATCGCTCACCGCCGTGCCGAGACCTTCTCACTCTCGAGGTCATTTCAAATCAAAGTCCAGTAAAGGTGACTGGCATCGGTATTTTTTAAAGGTCAACTAATCTCACACTATTTTGAAGGTCAAATTGTAAGATGTTAAAACAAAATAAAAAAGATCCATTTATTAAGCTTTTACACTGAAATTGTCTTCTTCCCACCAATTTGAACTTAAGCACAGTTGACACATTTAGATTTGAACGCTTTGCAGGGTTATTTACTGATCCTGTTTTGAATTTTCTTAAATTTTGCAATAAAGCTCATCATTAACTTCTAATTGACTTGGGATCCGTTTTAATGTTTTGAAGCTTAAGTTTAAGGGTTCCTTAAGGCCGAACATCTTTATTTAGCCCAAAGCCTTAATTTTCAGGCTGAGAATGGTAGGTTATTTTTGTCAATGATATCAGGTTAACCTTAGGCTAGCTGTAACGATTTGACTTTGACATTAGGAAAAGGTTGAATGCATTAGTTGGCCGTGCAAGTCGTAAACGCAAAAAGTGTTTCGGAAGAATTCTGAGGTAAGACCTGTGTAATTTAAAAACTGTAAGTACCGGATTCTCCTTAATATGAAATATGTTTATTATTTCACATTTAAAAAATCTGAAACACTGGAACTGTGGCAGGATCTGTAACAAACAAAATATACCCACGTACCACACAAAATTAAAAAACACCGAACGGGTTTCTATAGCTACGCTATCATAATCAGCAGTCGACTGGAGCGAACTGAAGAAATTTTCTAATATATATATATATATATATATATATATATATATATATATGTATACCATCAGTGAGTAACACTTCGTTGCTTATCTGGTGAATGTAAAAGTTATGAAAGTTTAATTAAACTTTCCGTTATCCTCTCATAACTTTGACTTTCACTTTCACCAGATAAGCAACGAAGCGTTACTCGCTTATGATATGTATATTGAAATTTTCTTCAGTTCTAGTCGACCGTTGATGATACTAGCTATATTTAATTTTGTGGTACGTGGGTATTTTGTTGTATTTAAAATATAATATATGTTCTGTTTTCCGACGTGTTGCGGTATTTGTGGAATTATCCATTAATATTTGCCAATAGTATTTTGGAGGCCCTTAAATAGTACTTTTTCAGAAATTGTTTATTAATCTATGAAAGAATGCTATTAATAAAATTTGTATAATTTTTAAAAAATGGTCTACACTTCTTGCTCTAAAGTTATATTTACCAAGGGTGGCTTTTTAAACTCTCCGTAAGTACCTTTTTAGCGGTATATTTGTTGCAATACCAACAACGCTATTTAAAATTACTTAAATTACTAAAGAAAAAGGTTTCCACGCTTTTAGTCTGAAGATCTTGAAGCAACCTTTACTTACGGTTATTTATTACCTTACAAAAACCTCCAATGGGGAAGATAGTGTATACCTAATTCATAAATTTCTTGTGCAAATTGAGATATCATTAAAAATGATCCACACTTTTGTGTAGAAGTTGTCCAAAATTGTTGTATCTTTAGAAACCCAACTATAGGCGTCTGAGAAACAACGTTTGATATATTCACAAAATGTACTTTAAGGAATTTTGTTGAAGTACCTTGTAAGGGTTTATTTATTACCCAACAAAGAACTTACACAATAAAAAAAATTGTTTTTCTGCGTGTCTGTGTGTGTATCAATGTGGTACGTGGGTGTATTTTTTTTGTTTCACACCAGACATGTATCTTCGGTGACACAAAAAATTATCAGGTGATAAATCGCTCACCGCCGTGCCGAGACCTTCTCACTCTCGAGGTCATTTCAAATCAAAGTCCAGTAAAGGTGACTGGCATCGGTATTTTTTCAAGGCCAACTATTCTACAGTATTTTGAAGATCAAATTGTAAGATGTTAAAACAAAATAAAAAAGATCCAGTTATAAAGCTTCCAGGGTTACTTGCTCATCCTGTTTTGAATTTTCTTGAATTTTGTAATAAAGCTCATCATTAACTTCTAATTGACTAGTCATGTCTAAAGTATGAAACAAAATTATAATAGCAAAACACCTGTGGATTGCGATAAATACCCGATAAGTGCTGATTTTATTGTATCAATTTTGCAATTTTTCAACAGCATATGTGTTCTTTGTAGTTATCTGTTTCGTTTGGGCAGAAAGTTGTACAAGCCTGCATATCCCTTCAGCAACAGTGAAATATTAATCATCGTTTTTTAGCACATGCCTATTTTTTTACTCAACAAAACCACTCGACCTTCCGATGAACGTTCATATTTGTAACAAGTTATAATAATTATACTAACAGTCATTCAGTATGATAAATTACACAGGCGAAAAGGTGCTCATAAATACAATGACAACTTATACACAGGACTGACCTACTTAAATAATGACGCAGGGCGCTAAGTCGTAAATGGTTGGAAATACTGATGCTCTGAAACACGTGCCCGAAACTCCATTT
Source organism: Vesta saturnalis (assembly GCA_036346205.1). Classification (NCBI taxonomy): domain Eukaryota; kingdom Metazoa; phylum Arthropoda; class Insecta; order Coleoptera; family Lampyridae; genus Vesta; species Vesta saturnalis. Next base: position 950,333 of record JARFJB010002483.1, on the reverse strand, counting down.
ACGGGTCCTGCTTTCGTTACAACATCTATATACTGAACAGACACTACACTACACAGAATATTATCTTAGGGCATCTCAAGACGTCGTTAAAGCAAAGTGTTATTTAAGTCGTACCTTTTCTGAGGTATCAATACTTTTTATTCAAAGGTTGATAGTTTTCGGCATACACATAAAGGTTCTTCAAAGAGTTTTCTTGAAGTTCTTAATTTAGGGTGTGTTTAGAACCCCATACAAAGCTTTTATAATAAAGAAAACTTAAAAGTAAATTGTTTTTAATTATGGTTACACTTTGTCTTTATGTATCTTTAGAAAACTCGTAATCCTGTGCACCAAGGTTTGAGATAGTTTTGAAAAGTGCCCTTTTGAACTTTTTGGTCCAAAGCTATGACTTTTGATATATTCGCCAACGGTGCTTTTGAAAAACCTTTTAAGTATTTTTTTGAGAAGAAACGCTCTGAATGAAACTGTTTCTTATAAAAGGTTTCTACAATTTTTAATGCAACGATTAAAGTATTTGCTACTCACAAAAGATACATTTTAGGATTTTTGGAGCTTATTTGTTACGATGGGACAAACTAAATTAAAAAAAGTTGTCTAAAATTGAATTGATTGAACAGTCTACACTGTTTGCTCCAATGTTTATAGGTTTCGGTACATACACAAACTGTACTTTTGCGATTTCCCTCAATTACCATTTTTGAGATTTATTGCTAGAGACACTATTTTTTAGAGAACCATGAAAAGGTGTCTTAATATGTTCTTAAGGAAATGAAAAGATTTTGAGATATCCACAAAAGGTACTTTTGACAATCTGGTTACCCTTTTTTTAACGACATGAAAGAACTTGTCTAAAACGAAATGATTTAAAAAAAATATTTGCTAACATAAAAGAAAATGTTCGACATATTAACAAAAGGCACATTTGGGGCTCTCCTTAGGAACTTCTTTAAAGCTTATTTATTACTTTTCTAAAACTGGGTTATTTTTAAAAAAGACTACTGCACTATTTGCTATAAAGTTGATAGTTTTTGATATTTGCACAAAAAAAATGCCTTAGAAACCTTTTTAGATCCTTTTTTAAGGTGTGTTTACTATAGAATAAAACGTTTAATTGAGTAAATTGGTGTAAAATTAAATTACCTACAAAAACGTCTCTATACGTTTTGTACCAAAGCTGATAGCTGCCTCAAACATAAGAGACAGTTACTTTGGGTTTATTTATTACTATTCGCTATTACAAAGAGAAATTATTTAAAACTAATTGGGCTTCAAGGGAATTATCTACGCGTTTTGCTCCAAAGTTGATAGCTTTCGACATATTCACATATTTTAGGATTAAATTCTAGAAAGAGCTCCACACTTTATGTTTCAAAATTGATGAGTTGTGCATATACCTACAAAAGTTACTTTTGGGATCCTTTTTGAAGTACCCTTTTGCGGGTTTGTTTATTGACTTGGGTAAAAATTTTATTTAAAAAAAACGGCTAATACTAAATTATTTTTAGAAAAAGTTTCTGCTCAGTTTTCTGAAATGAATTTAGATAAAGTTAACAAAGGATAGTTAAGTCAATATTAAAAAAAAATTATTTTCCACGCCTAATATATTCCTACGCGAAATGATTTTGTAAAAGACACTTATGTATATAAATAAAGTTTTTTTTATTCTAAGTTGATGGTTTTGAATATAATCATAAAAATTATTTAAGCAAGTCTTTTTGAAATACATTTTATATTTATTACCCAACGAAAACCTGTGACAAACGAAACTTGTCCATAACTGAATGGCCTCCAAAATTGATATTTTCCGATGTATGTAGAAAAAGTGTGTTAACTACTCGTTTTGAATTACAAATGCTTAATGTTTATCTATTCACTAATGAAAAAATGTATCAAATGTATTTAATTATTTAAAAAAAGGTTTCTATACTGCTTTGGAGTTATCCAGATATTCATTTACTTATTGACTTACGGAATACATCATAAAGTTAAATTATCTTCAGTTTTTACATTTTGTGCTCTAAAGTTAATAGTCTTCTAAATATTCGCAACTGGTGAAGTATCTTTATTTATACATCTCACTAGTGCCCCCAAATGTATAATTCCCTTAACATTCAACGCGTATTTTTAGTTATAATGGAACACGCTCAAACGCACGGACGAACACGGTCGTTTATATTTTGTCATTTAATTGTCAGGGTAATTCATTTCTAATAGAGTTACAATCTATGCATACTTAATTTTTTTAATTTGAATAAGTATAAGTAAGAAATAAAATTAAATATGCCTTATTTTCACATTTGGCAAAAAAAAACTGAGTTAGAAACGCAAAAGTATACTTCTCCACTGTTGACGAATGCGTAAAATTAAGTAGAACGTATCTTGATGCCGGTACATGAAATACCGTATCGCAGTAAAGTTTAAAACGTTCTTAAATGACGGTAAAAAGATACGACCTGTTTTAAAAACTACAAACGGTGGTGGTACAAACGTAGTTAAAAATGGCTGTTCACAGAGTGACCAACACCATCTTATAACGTGTTGTATAAGTGTAGTATAAATAGACGTTCTTTCTAGTCTGTTTGCCCTATATAGGTAATTTTTGCTAATACAACATGACATCAGCATTAGAAAATCATGTGCTGGCCATACCAGAGTTTTTTCACGATAACAGTATTTTACTAGTGGCTTCGCGTGTGAGAATGTAAAAAGAAGCTGCCTTTCTTATAAAAGACCGATATAAAGAAGTTTTTGCCATTAATCGACCTACATCATTAACATCATACTAAGATACGCCAGGTTACTAAAATGTACTAAAACCGCAAGGTAAGAAATATATTAAGAGCACATTAGACAAAAAGTAACGTTTGGAACCGTTTTTTCACCCCACACTCGCATCATCACTATAAACCTTGAAACAATGAAAAGATTTATCTCGTACTAATATTATTACAGGTACCCCAACTTTGTTGAGGTTGTCATAGACACGTCAAACAATGTTTGTCTCGTTTTAAATAAAATGTGTGTCAATCCTTGATAACAAATGTTGGATAAACTTAATATTCGTGCATGCGGCAGATTAGTTGAATGTTTACCATATGTCAGATTGGCGAGAATTTTGAGGAGCGTAAAATTTTTTCAAAGAAGGTGTATCTTGTGTGAACCAAAAAGTACAAGCTTTAATGATATTAGTGTTTCGAGTTAGATTTGTTCGTATTTGATTTAGTAATGCTCAACAGAAAGCAGAAGAAGCTTCAAAGTATGTGGATTAGGGAACGGGGCCTCAAATAGCATACCGTTTAAAATGGCATGCCGTTAATATTCCTTGAGAGAGTGGAGAGATCTACTGAAGTGGTAGATGTTCGGTTGTAAGAATGGACAAATGTATTGCGTTAATAAAGGTAATTGTAAACCAAAGAATTCAAAAATTAACCTCTAAAGCTACGTTAAAAAATGTTGATACTTTAGATATACTTAAAAACGATCGCGCAGGAAAAGAATGGTTCAGAGAACTTCGTAAAAGGCATCCTGAAATAACATTAAGACCAACTGAAAAAATCAAAAATTATCATTTAATTTTATTAAATACATAAATAAAAGGTTTACCTCGAGTGGGATTTGAACCTAGCACCTGTAGTTTGCTAGAGTATGGCGCTAACTAACTGTGCTATCGAGATTCAAGCCCCAATCGATGTAAATGTTGTCTTTATGTACGTAGAACTGATGATAATTGCAAATATAATGAGATTACAATCAAATTACTTATATTAATGGAATGTGAGCCTGCAAAAAAATCAACCTCTTTCCTCCCAGCTAGAGAAAGAAAAAATACCCATTCATCGTATTTATAATATGGCTTATCTACGAAGGAAGCAGGTAGAATCTCTCATTTACACCGTACTTGAGCAACACATCATACACGTGTGTTGCATGAGCCTTAGTTCTATACCAGCTGCACTAACCTTCTTCAAGGAAAGGGCAGCAACAGTACATAACGTCACGAGTGGTCTTTTAAAGACTGCAATCAATCCATCAAACCCAAACATCTTTCAAGAAGACTTTTTTGCTTAAATTACTAACATTTTTACCTTCGAACCTACGTATAAATATGTAGGTACAGAAGGTTATGCTATCGACTTTTTTTTTCACTCTCACTAAATCGACTTATTAGCTCATTTTACAACTTTCGTCAAGATCGGCCATCACGTCTGTCTGTGTGTGTGCGTTCGTGTGTGCGTGTGTTTGTGTGTGTGCAGGCGTGTGCGTGTGCATGTGAGTGTGCGTGTGCGTGTGCATGTGCGTGAGAGAGAGAGAGAGAGTGCATAGGTGTGAGCGTGCGTGTTTGCGTACGCGCGTGGGTGTGTGCATGCGTACGTGCGTTCGTGAGTGCGTGCGTGCGTGCGTACGTGCGTGTGTTTGTGTCGTGCGTGTGTGTGTGGATGTATGTTGGTATCCACAATAACTCCAGATCTAAAATACCTAGGCGCTTAAAAATTTTGTACTTAAGCTTGTTTTCTTTTGGCTTAGAGCTGATTAGATTTTGGGAGAAATCCAGCGGCGAAGAGGGCGGGTTTATTAGTGCAGTTTTCAATTGTTTTTAAAACAGGTATATATTTCAAAGATATAAAAATATCTAGGTATATAAATATATCGATTAATTAAGTTCTATGCAATTTTTTGAAATGACGCGGCAAAAAAATTCCTAAAGTAGAATTTAAATGTTAGTTAAAATTTTTTCTTTATCTGAATAACGATTAATTTGATAAGAAAAGAGTGTAGACTTATTTTTTAAAGAAAAGTTAACATGTATATATTAATACCTATCTGACATGAAGTTTTAAACGTCATTCTGACAGATTATTTTTTGTTTTTACAATGTTGCCTGTTTTTGTTATGAACGTATAAAAAAGAGGTTGCATAGTTACCCTAAAAATATCTAGTGTGGAACACCACACGACCTTACAATCTATAAAATGGAAATTAAAAGAAATGAAATAATTTTAATAAATTCTGCAACCTCTTTTATAATAAGTTAATTACGAAAATATGCAACATTGTAAAACCAGAAACAATAATCTATGTTAAGCAGACGTTTAAAACTTCGTTTATGACAGAGGTTAAGAGACGTCTAGATGCTAACTTAAAAAATTTAAATAAATGAAATAATTTAAATTATAATTTTCTTCGGGTAATATGCAGTCTCTTTTTATACGTTCATAACAAAAACAAGCAACATTATAAAAACAAAAAATAATCTGTCAGAATGACGTTTAAAACTTCATGTAAGATAGATATTAATATACACATGTTAACTTAAAAAGAATTTTAAAGCTACCGGCTTCTATAAGGTATCGGTAATGCAGTATAACCATTTTCATTTTTTGACTTACCTTGCGTTATATTAAAAAACTTTATAAAGAAAAGTTATGTAAAATAAAATTTTCTTTAAAAAATGTATCTAAACCTTTTCTTATAAAATTAATCGTTATTCAGATGAAAAAATTTGAACACTTGAGTTCTACCCTAGGAATTTTTTTGCCGCTAAATTGCGCGTCATATCAAAAAATTGCGTAGAACATTATTAATCCATATGTTTAAGGTCTAAATCTGGGTATTTTTAAATCTTTGAAATATGCAGCTGTTTTAGAAATATTTGATAAAAACCAAAAACTGCCCATAATAAACCCTCCTCCTCCGCCGCTGGATTTCTCCCAAAATCTAATCAGCTTTAAGCCAATTGAAAACAAGCTTAAATACAAAATTTTGTAAAATACGTAGGTATTTTCGTTCTGGAGTTATCGAGTATACTAACGTACATCCACATAGACATACAGACATCCAGACATGATGGCCGATCTTTATGAAACTTGGCCAAAACCTAGTAAGTCGATTTAGCGATAGTGAAAAAGAAAGTCGATTGCACAACCTTCTGTACCTACATACGTATATGTAGGTTGGAAGGTAAAAATTGAAATTAAGATTATTTCATTTCATTTAGTTTAAGTTAGCATCTAGATGTCTATTAACCTCTGTCTGTCATGAAGTTTTAAACGTCTGTTTGCATAGATTATTGTTTTGCATTTACAATGTTGCACACTTTCGTAATTAACTTCTTATAAAAGAGATTGCATAATTATCCTAAAAAAAATGTTATTAAAATTATTTCATTTCTTTTAATTTCCATTTTGTAGGTTAGAAGGTCGTGTGGTGTTCCACACCGGATATGTTACATTTCTCTCTGTAGAAGTAATAAATTTACTTTCCTGATTTCAATGCAGTTTGCCAAAATCTGCAACAAACAGCCTTGCTGACCAGTTAACCCAAAAAATAAAAGCACCAAGATGGTTAAAAAGAAATTATGTCATTTTAGGACACCTTTACTTATATACATAAAACTTTCCCCATAAATGGGCTTCGATATTTTGCCTTTTCTCGTGTAATGTGAAAAGAATTTTGAACTAAAATGCTTGTAGCGTATATTCATGTTTCACCGTAATGTGTAAATTTTAATGACTTGACGAAACCAAAAGTTGTTATAATTTGGATCCTTGCGCAAACAAGCTTTGGTAATGGACCTACACCTTCTTCCTTTTAATTGCTGTTCTACGGGGTGTGCTGAAGTTTGCCTACATATAAATAATTTTTACGAAGTACTTTTATTCATACACATATAATGCTAACTAAGAAGATAAAAGAGTCTTAGCTTGTTTCACCATTACGGTGTTACGTTTTTTCAGTTACTTTGGAATTGGCTTGAAATATATCAAAAATTTAAACCTAACACAAAATTTGTTGAATGTCAAAAATAAAACGAGATGTTACATTTGAATATTAAATGTGTGTGTGTAGGCATGGATTACAAAAAAGTAAATGTCGCGCAAAGGCGTATTGTACTTTGTTTTTTTATGTGTAAAGTATAAAGTAAGCGTAATTGTTAGTTAAATGGTTATAGAATTAAAATTAGAAAGGCATCCGTACTAATTTCTTTCTATTCAATTAGAAATAAAATGCGATAGTAACGAAAATAACATGTGAGTTCCTTATTTTACGATTATGGTTACGAATGCACATTTTTATGCGGAATAAGGGTTATTTCAAAGGGATATAAGGTTATACGGTAAGTAAGTACCCTTACTGACGTAAAACACAAATACGAACAAGTTTGGGTTAAAATATTGATTAAAGGATAATTAATGATATAAAGTTTCAACATTTACAATTAAGAATTTGAGAATGGATAATAAACAGCACTTAAAATTGTGTGATAAAATGTCAACGGTAGTGATTTTAATTTAAAATTTAGAATATATTAGTAGGTAGGAAGGATTTCTCAAATTACTTTAAAGGGCATGTATGTTAAAAGTACCTTTAACATTTAGTAGGGCGTATAAGATTATATTAAAACTTGAATTATTTCAGTTTTCAATTTATTCCTCAAGCATGCTGTCTTATACTCTGTGAGTTTTCTTTGTTGTTTAAATGTGGCAAGAGCGCAATAAATAAAGTAGATAGTGTAAAGTGTTTGAATGAACGCGTGCTTTCATTTTAAATTTGATGCCGGCAGATTTGAAACTGCGTGTGGCGTAGAAAATCCCTGCAAAAGGCGCCGTTCTGTCGTCAAAGAAGAAGTTGCAGCGTGTCGACACCTGACCGCGTGCGTGTTGTTGCAACGAATTATCAACGTGCATGCGAGGTGGCGCGATTGATTGGGGGCGGTTATCGATTTGGTCGACGCTTGCGCGTTTCGAGTCCGCCACCGCGCCAGTGTCGAGCGAGAGACGGCCGGCACAGCTCGCGCCCGGGCGGGGAGGACTGTGACCAACATACCTACTCAAGATGGCGGACATCTCGTGAGCGTCTAGTGTGTAGTAGTGCAGTGATGTGATGTGCAACGGTGAGCATGCAGCATGAGCGTAGGCTGTGGGGGGCCCGCACCCGGGCGGCCTAGCGGGCCCTGGCAGTTGGCCCCCGGGGGCGATTGGAGCCGCGAGGGGGGGCACTCCGGCCGCCCGCAGCGATGCTCCCGGCTCCCGTAACTGCCGACGACCGAGCCGCCACCGCGCCCTGCAACACAGAATGCTCCGGGCCCTGGCGGGCCTGTCGCTGCTGCTGATGGCCGGCTTGGCGCTCGCCGCCACCCCGCCGCTCGAAGTCATCAACCCCTGGTTGTCGGCGTGCGACCTGCAGCCCACCAGCGCGGCCGACCTGCAGGGCGCGTGCTCCGCCATGTGGGGCCCTGGGCCCCTCTGTCCGCCGCCCTGTTCCGGCAACAGTACTACTCAGTGCCTTCAATATTTGGAAGAATCGCACAAAGACGAGGTGTGCTGCCGCGGCTCCAGCCCTGACCGCAGGCGGCGCGCGCTGCAGGGACTACATTTGCACCACTGCTGCGAACACGCGGTGGATTCGGCCCTGTCCGAAAGCGCGCTCCAGGACGGCGAAACATGCCGCCACCTGCTGGACGCACTGCTCGAGGTGGACGCGTTGGCCGCTCGAATCTCGTGTGAATTAGCCGAGGTGCTAACGCGCTACGATTGCGGTCAATCCTATTCTATTGCCCACCACTGCGATGACTGCAAGGTAATGTAAGAAACATTAAGCTATCAACCCCTGTTCGAATCACAACTAAGCTCTAAAGTACTGTCAGCTTCACTTGACCCTTATAACTCAAAATCCTTCAAAGCTAACATAATTTACGTCAATTCTTTAGTGATAACTACATCTGTATTGTTGGCAACAATATTCTGTCAAACTTCCGTCTTCCATTTTATATTTTCAATAAATTAACGCGCAAAATTAATTGTTACTACTCCACAATAAAATTCTTTTACCTAAATCATAATGAACTCGCCCAACATATTTCAACGCTCATTTACCTCATAAATGTCATTTTGATAATAAAAATACTTGCATTTTATAAATTCACCATCTCATACTTCAAAACCACTTTTAAAAGACGAAATGTTGTATCCGTAAGACTAAAGAATTATTAAAGAGCTTAATCAATAAACCAGAAGTACTTGACCTAAAAAGGGAGTAGGTGTAACAAAATTAAACTAACAACAATAAATGCTGATAAATCGTTTCAGACTTTGGAAAAACGGTCTCAAATAATCACGCCGCCATTAATCTTTAGTAATTGAAACCTATTTACTCAAAAATAAGTTATAATTTTAATCTTTAGCTAAATGAAAAATGTAGGTATGTTACATCTTTCAATGAAGATTTTTATAGAGGCCACACCTGCTGGGGATTCTAAATGTTATGCCCTTGCTGTCAATACAACGTTTCATTTGAAAATATATGTGCTTACAAGCCAACCGCTTCAAGAAATTGTATAAACTGAGCTATAAAACCTTTTATCGAGAACTCAAAATATGGGTGCAGTACTTTTGTGAATCTGGACAAATACAGTTTTATGAATTCGAAACTGATAATGGTAATTTACGCTTTACTGAATACCTACTTTCATGCAAATTATTGCAGATGAGCACAAAACTTTTTTTAACAAACCCTTGTTTTTTAACATATCAGTTTACGGCTTTCTACTTTCTAAAACACGATTACACTAACTAAAAAGGGGAGTGTTTGATAAACAAGTTATAGAGAATGAGTAACTTTGTCTGATTTTCAATATCGGTTAAAGGGAGACACTCCATGAATATTCCGGGTGGTTTTACCAAGTTGAGGTTTGCATGTATATTTAACCAACAAAACAAGCCAAATTGTGATTCGGAACCTAAAGTTCTCAACTAAAAAAAATTTCTGTTAATAAATAAATAAAACTATTCAATAAAAGATTGAATGGATAAGCTAAAACGTTAATCTCTAGACAAAAATGGCGTTATGTATTTTATATGAAGTTTCGAGAATTGATATCGTGAAGGCGCCATTACGGTATTAATATTTTAACAACACCTGGAAATACCTAGAGAACTAAAGAATTAGGTTCACATATAAATACTTAATCAAAATACTATAACTTATCGAATAAGTTTATTAAATTTAAATCTCATTTTGAAGCACTTTAGCAAACTACATTATGACCTGTCTGTTAGTTCCATATATCGTGTATAACTTTATAAAGTAGCAAATTTAATTTGTAGGGCCACCACATTGTTAATTTTCTCACAAACTATATTAACTTGCACGGATGCGGTCTATAACGCATTGTATTGGTTTTCCTATTGTGAAAATCAATTTAAAGGGCGAATCATTTTATAAATCATGAAATCAAAAAGGACGTTTTTGCTTTATATGCAAATATAGTTTATAAAAACGTAAGGTTAATTTGTATCTTAAAGAGGTTATAGAAAATTTACGCTTGAATCTCACAATATAAAGGAATAGAGTGTTTGAATAGCAAATAAAGGGTACAAGTTATATAAGGAAAAAGGAAATGGGGAACGTGTATTGTTCTTGTTTTCCACTAACGATTCTGTTTTTGTACATTCCGGTTTTGTAATCGTTATTAATTACTGACATTAAAAAGTTTTATTTAGTGAAATGCTATTGAGTAATTAATTAGACTAATTCAATAAGTGAGACTGTTCATGGTTCTAAATTCAAGTCTCTTATGTAACTTATGCAAGATGTTTATGAGTAATTTACCTATCGGTATTGTTACTTGCATGTAAGAGTGTATATCTGCATATTATGTAATTCAAATTCTTAAGCATGGGGATTTGGCTTATTATAAGGTATAGAACACAGGTTTAAATTAGGCACTTTTGCTTCTGAAAAGAAACTAAAACATACTTAAGGCAGTTTTTCATAGCTAATAGCTAATACGATCCGACGTTTCGGTTTCGCGATCAACCATCATGAAGTTCATTTTATTGTTATGGGCACCATATTTAATATTGATAGATAAGGTTTTTTATATCATTTACTAATGATATAACTCGTTTCATAAGTAATTTACAAGAAAAATATTAACAAAAATATGTAATAACCTAAAAAAATGAAGTGGCCTAAAGTACGTCCCGGAATACCAGAACGTATATATTATGTTATTATTAGTGAAATAGTAGTGCCGGATTGGCAGCTCTGTGGGCCAAATTAGCCATGCCCTCTCCCTAGCGGAAAGTTTGATACAAAATATAACATAAACAATCATTTATTTAGTAACAAATATATATATATATATATATATATATATATATATATATATATATATATATATATATATTGGGATGTTTAAATTTAATATTAATTGTATTTATCTCAATATGGGGATATAATATGTGAGGGTATTAAATAATTATATAATTATATTTGACTACTTATGTGGACCGGACTAGCTCTTATCTCAAAGTGGGGATAGGGTTCAGGATTTAGTGGGAAATAATATTTGGTTTGAAAATATAAATGTGGATTGCACTTTATAAAAATTATCTTTTATGAGAAAAGTATCTGGATAATATTTATACACTAACGCATGCGTAATAAAGTTACTGAATACAAATATAGAAGATGTCAGAATTGTCAAACAATGACCTGTTGAATTTATGTTTATGATTTTAATTGGATAAAAGGAGTTTAAAATTTGGAAATAATTTAAAATTTTGCTTATTTTGTAGATGTTTACACAAGTATTATTTAAACATATACACCTATACATATAACAAATAATAATTGCAGGAAATCAACACAACAAATAAAACACAAAAGACAGGGTTATAATCAAAATTAACTCACATGTAAATGTTCCAAAATTCAAACAGATGTTTTCACACAGGTGGTTCCAAATAGATGCAGGCACTTTCCAATATAATCGAAGATCTTTATGTATAAAGTTGACTGCTACCATTCACCCACAAACTGCAGACTGGCCCTCGGGTGTGTTGTTCACTTTGCTTCGGTAACTGGTAATATTTATCCACTTTACGGCTTCACTCCAACCACAATTTTTTAAATTGATAAAGTTTTATTTAAATATATTAAAGCTTACTAACTGTATCGTTTTAATAATATTTAATGGTTGTAAATGGTTTAAGTTAAAGTCACTTTATTTTTTTTTAGGTTCCGGTGGCAAATAAATTATTTAAAAAAAAATCCCAGCAACAAATAAAACACAAACGAAAGAAAAAATGATTACGATTTTATTTTGGCAAAACGTAACCAATATTCAAATCAACAAACGAAAATTTTAAAACGTACAACATAAATCGTAACAAGTAAGAAAATACTTCGTAATGAACTTTACGAAATTGCACAGGTATCGGTAACCTAACTTATAATTTTAAACAATTGTCGGAATAAAAACAATTGCGCCTGATTAATCGTCTCTCCGTTCGTATTTAAATTCTTCCCGATAATTATTTAGGTTAGGTAAACTTACTTGTAATACAAAAATCACTGCACTATTTTCAAATTATTCAAACAACTGGCAAAATAATAGAGAGAGATCTGATCAAGGGCAATTCCTTTTATACCCTTTTGTTGGTTACCGTATCTTCAATTTCTTCTAAGCAATTCTAAATATGTAACCATGTTTCTGATTGGTCGAAAATAATTTTAAAACTTACCTAAAGTATATTTTTAGGGATAACTTCCTTATACAATTACGGATTTAAATTTTAATGACAGACAAATCTGTGTAAATTTACGCATCAATAGATATCCAACAAGATATGGTTCTATTAACTATTATGCAAAATGACCTATTTTAATTTAAATTTGCTTATATCTAATTAATCTTATAAACTATACTTAAATTACTTACATATATGTAATCCTGATAAAATTTAGCATAGGAAAACACACATTTAAAGTCCGAAATCTTAATTTTAAAAGAAATTTTATGTTTACCTAGTAAAATGAAATACTCAATCCCAATTCATAAAATTTTGCGCTGAAATGCTTTGTACACTTTATATAACTATGTAAAAGTGAGGAAGACCTCCTATTAGTCACTTTAATAATAATATTTAAACCTAATCTACTCTAAAAACTACAAATTTGTGAAAAAACATTTAATTTAAAACATAACCAAACTTAATTTTAAAATTACAAATAACTTACATTTAAAAATGTTCATGTATTTCAAAATGTGATCCAAACCATTTGTAATAATTGTCTTTATTAGATTTATAGTTCCTCTCGCTTGCATTGTATAATTTAATGTCACATTAAGAAGTCATATCGTTTAACACACTTTCTTGAAATTATATTATAAAAATGTATCTACATGTAAATGTCTTTGTGTGATTGTTCTATGCACTGTTCTTAACATTTAAATTGCATCACAATGTCTGTCACACAATCGCTTCCAAAAATATGTGAGAATTGATCATATTAAGTTCATATTATAACCCTTTTCTAAATTTTACCAAATTTCCTGCATTCTAAACTACTTATACAATATCCCTAATATAAATCTATCCTTACACTATGTGTACACCACCTGTAAAATATTCACATGCCAAAATACTTTCGAAAAATTGAAATTTACTGAAACAATTGAAGTACTGAATTGAATTTACGGAAATAGGTTTATTTAACATTCCTGACATTTTCGCAAATAGCACAATGCTTTTTATGATTAAACCAAAATGTATAAATGTTATTCAGATTGTTTTACCCAAAACCAATCCACTTTCTACCCATCGTGAACCAAATTACATCAAATAAATGTCTTGTGCATGTATCATGCTTGAAATCACCCTTTTTTAAAGAAATTACTAGTTAAAACTGTCCGATCCCTGTCTTACTCTTATCTAAACATCTCAAATATATATATATATATATATATATATATATATATATATATATATATATATACAGGGTGGATACTCTACATGGAATATATTCTGTAACTCAAAGGGTAAAGTCCTCAATTTGGGGGTTACAGTTTCCCCCTATATTCACCCCGAGGGTGAAGCCACCCTAACTTCTTTTTTTCAAATGTAAGGACACGTTTAGTGATACACCCTGTGAAAGCTTGTATTATGAGGAATACAACGCAGTATTTATTTTCTCGGGAATTTGAAAAATAAAGTAAAAAACCTAAATAAACAACTTTCTCTGGCTCAATGGTATTTAATTTCAAAAATGATTGAAGTGTTGGTAGGTAAAACGTATCGTAGTGACAACATGCATTTATTATCGCAACAAGCCTGATCTTATCGTTGAAGGAAAAAATCTTTATCTTCTGTGTTTCTTACACTCACTAAATTCTTTTTAATTTCGACAATGCTTGAATAGTCGGTAGATAAAAATGTACCGTATTGATAACATGCATTTATTATCTCAGTAAGCCAGGTCTTATCCTTGATGTAAAACGCTCTTAATCTTCTGTGTTTTAGTCTCGATTTTAATAACCTGCTTGATTTGTTAGCGTCCCCATTAGTAAATTACAATATTGTCTGTTCCTTGTATTTTTATTTGCTCGTTTATTTAACTACATTATTCCTCTAGTGTAGTTTTCACATTTTCACATCGTAGTAAATTACTTAGCATGGCTTATTTAACGGAAGCCCTTCGCATTAAGATATTAATTATGATCGGATATGGTGGCAGAAGTCGCACTCTAGCTGAGGTAGCTGAAATATTTCAAGCAAATCATCCCGATTTACCGCGGCTTTCTCAAGGCACAAACAAAGAAGAGATGCAGTTGACGAAAATATAAAGCTGAACGTTCTGTTGGCTATTCAAGGAAACCCCATCATTTCGGCACGGCAAGTAGCGCTCGATAATGAGGTCAGTCATAGAACTGTTTTAAAGGTTTTAAAAACTGCACCCTTACAAGATGCAAATAATACAAGAATTGACTGATGAAGATCCGGACCGACGAATTAAGTTTTGTAAACGAATGATGGACTTCATTGACCATGGTCACATACAGTTGGAATGGATTCTCTTTTCGGATGAATGTACTTTCTCCATGTATGGTGAAGTGAATCACCACAATTGTCGTTATTGGTCTGACCACAACACCCATTGAATGCGGGAAACTCACACGCAACATCCAGAAAAATTAAACGTATAGGCTGGGATTATTGAAGACCGAGTGGTAGCCCATCTTTTCTGAATGGTAATCTTGGTGGGCAGTTATATCTCCCTATGCTTACGGATGACCTGCTCCCAAATTTAAGGGGTCTATTTCCAAATAACAATTCAAATAGGTTTCAGCATGATGGCGCTCCACCGCACTATGTATTGCCAGTACGGAACTATTTAAATCAAATTTTCCAAATAGATGGATTGGTCGAAGAGGTACACTTGAATGTCCACCACGATCCCCGGATCTTAATCCCCTTGACCTTCTCTTATGGGGATATTTGAAGAGTAAGGTCTCTGCTACATTACCGACCGACCTTCAGGATCTGAGGGATAGAATTACTGCAGAAATCATAAATACTCCACAAAACGTGAGAAATGGTTTTTATCACCGATTGGGTTTTTGTCAAGAAACAAATGGACACCATTTTAAACATTTTTAAAGTTATGAGTGTACGCCATAAAAAAAGATTTTTTTGCAGAGAAGTCGTTAAATCGTAGTTTAGTCCTCAAATGAAACTTCCTTTGCCAGAGAGTGCGTTTATTTCTTTATTATTTTTGATTTTGATTTTTGTTCAACAATATAATGTTTAAAATTTTGAGGAAATAAATAATGCGTTGTATTCCTCTTAATACAAGCTTTCACACGGTGTATCACTTGACCTGCCCTTACATTTGAAAAAAAAGTTAGGGGTGGCTTCACCCCCGGGGTGGATATATAGAGAAACTGTAACCCCCAGATTGAGTTCTGAAAACAATTATAAAAAATGCCTATCATGATTTTTCTCCCGGACTTCATCTCTTTGAGTTACAGAATTTATTCCTCTTAGAGTATCCACCCTGTATATTATAATACCTTTACTAGATAGCTTTTAATAAGCATATTTTTTAATTAAAACTAATAAAATAAGTATCTTTTGACTTTGAGGTTATGAAATGCGCATATATAATTCGTAAAAATATATTTATTGTAGGCTATTACAAAAAATTAATAAATCTACATTTACCTGTAATAATAATTATGGGATATTAGTTCCTTACAAAACATTAACAATTTTAAGAAACCCCTATAAGAATAGCATAAAGTGCATAATACAATCATAAACTTTACTAATTTATTAATAGAAATATGTTTAGTGTGTCTCGAATACCCCTACTCAAGTTCAAACCATGGTCCGATCAAAAGGGATCATTAATTTTCTCTTAAGTTTTTTACTTGAGCAAGTAATTTCGTCTATTACTGCATCTTTACTATTTATATTCTTAAACAAATCCCTCTCGCCATTCATGAAAATTTTTAGGAGCTCTTGATCCAAAGCATTCCTCAACTTAGTTTTTACGATTTTGAGATTCGAAAAAATTGTCTCGCAAAAAACCTGAGTACATGGAATTGTCAGAAGGTATTTATAAACTGAATATAAATTATTAAAAAGGCCTGATGAGAGGTCAGATCGTACAAAATTTCAAAAGCACGTGATAAACATTGGGCACACCGTAACTTACTTCATTTTTACTAAATTAACCATTGTTCATCAAAATTATAGTTGCAGCACAATTTTTTTCCAAGGATACCTTGAATACATCATAATTGATAGCAAACTTTTTTAGTTACGTGATAAGTTCGGACCTATCAACTTTCGTTACATTAGCTATAGTGGTTAATGAAGTCTCAGGAATATCCTCATTGATGTCGTTTAGCATTTGTTTAAAGTTTTTGGGGTCCAAAATAGCCCAGTCTTGTAATAAATCCTCATTCACTACAAGCGCTCTTCATGCTGTTTTCAGTACAATTCAAAATATTAAAATACATACTTTTAACGTAAAGCTATTTAGCACTAGGCCTAGATTTGATGTAAGTTTGTTTTATTCGGCACACAGGCTCTGCATCCAGAAAATAAAATATTCAGATTATGTTTATTTGAATTGGATTGTAAAGCTATCACATATAAATAGACACACTGACACACACACACACACACACACACACACGCACACGCACGCACACACGCACGTACGCACGCACGCACGCACGCACGCACGCACGCACGCACACACACACACACACACACACACACACACACACACACACTCACACACACTAACACTATAAAGGCGCGCATACATCTGAGCGTATGAGGTAAGGCGAAGCAAAACGAATGCCTCTTCGCATTTCCTCCTAGCTGCGAACGAAGTCGGTCGAGGCAACGATCCGTCCATGCACCGATTTTGTACGGAAGAGAAACAGTATCAACAATATGGTGAGCGACGACGATTTGATAGTGGCTAGTAGTGCATTTATAATTATATGTAGTTTATTAAAAAAGAAGAGAAAGAAACGGCGCTGTTGGGGAAGTAGAATATATCAAAATAGATTGATTACTTGAGAAAAATCATTTTTGAACGATATTTTAGAAAACGACAGTGGTAATTTTAAAAATTTTTCGAGAATGTCTACCAACGACTTCATACTTTTGCTGGAATCAATTCGCGATAAAATTTCCAAGAACGATACAAACTTTGAAAAGCCGTTACCGCTGAGGAAAGACTAGCTATAACGCTAAGATATTTGGCAACTGGTGATTTATTTACCAATTTGTAATATCTTTTCAATGTATCAAAGCAGTTGATTTCAAGAATTATACCGGAAGTTTGTAGGAAAATAATTGATGTATTAATTAAACATGTGGACGTAAGTGTATTATTACTTTATTATCAGTTCTAATTCTGATTTACATTGGTAAATGAGGAAAAATATCCCTGCAAGTTGTTGGAACCTTCATTTCTTACTGCCTATTGTGTGAGCTCGTCGTATTGTAGTTGTGAGGTGTGTTTAAAATCTTCAGGTAACTGAAGTGGTGTTGTAGTGTATGAAGCTGCTGGCGATGACGTCGACGTCGGAGAATTAAATGAAGTAAGAGAGTGGTGAGATGATTGAGATGAGTAATGCGAAGTTTGGGACATATTGGATGTATTACTACGGGTTGAGGGTTGACGTTGCATTGGCGGCTGCGTTAAAATTTTCAGGGTACCGTGTTGTGAGATTTGCTGATTATTTTGAGACTTGAAATTGATGTTGTGGGGCAGAGTAAACAGGCGGTGATGGCGACGAATACGAAAGAGAAGAAGTGCCTATTTCTGTTTGCAGTACCAAACCATGTATCTGATGCTGCAGAATTGCACGTATTCGGTTATCAAGTTTTCGCGGTTTTCTTGCAATGTAATCTCCAAATATTGCGCAGTCATCTTTTTTCCAGTTGTCAATTTGGTTTTTAAAATATAAGCCTCATCAACACAGACATCTTCTCCGCGCTTGTTTGCTCGTACAGAAGACTTTGATGCCATCAAACTTTTCGTTTCACAAGTAACTAATGAATCATTATGGGAACCTACTTGCAGAGTTTCCTCGTTGTCCCCATCAATAATGTTGGGAGTATTCTGTTCGGAATTGATAGTGATGTCCTCGTCAACTTTTTCATTTTCCGATAAGGCATTATTCTAAAAAGTAAAACAACATATTATTTCAGGTACCTTCGGCAGTAAAAGAGTGGATGGAAATATCGGAATTTTCCGCAATGTTTAGGAGCACTCAATGGGAAACACGTTTTGTTGCAATCTCCAATTAATAGTGGCAGTACATACTATAATTACAAATCAAACTTTACCATCGTATTAATGGCGCTTGTTAATGCCGAATATAATTTTCTCTTTGTTGATATCGGCTGCCAAGCAGGGTTTCTGACGGTGGTGTATTTAAATACTGTTATAGAGAGACTTGGAGAGACAAAAATTAAACATTCTAATGCCCTTAACTTTACCTGACAGAACAGAAAAGATACCGTTTGTCTTTGTTGCGGATGAGGCATTTGCACTACCAACTAACATCATGAAACCTTACTCTGGAATACATCGGAAAGGTTCCAAAATACGAATTTTTAATTACCGATTGAGCAGAGCTCGTCGGGTGGCGGAAAAAGCTTTTGGTATCATTTCAACAGTATTTAGAGTTTTAAGAAAACCAATGTTACTAGAGTCGGAAAAAGCTGAGATTATAGTAATGGCGATAATTTGTTTACACAATTTTTTGAGAAAAAGTAATTCATGACAAAACAATTATACGCCCGATGGGACTTTCGATAAGGATGAAAACTGAAGGTTTATTCCCGGTACCTGGAGGACTGAAAATGAAAATAACGTATCATCTTTAACTCCTTTAAGGAACATTCCACGTAAATCATCACTTTCTGTAAAAAATATCAGAGCTGAATTCACCAAATATTTCTATACCAATGGTTTCGTGCCCTGGCAAAATGATACCTCTTAAAGTATTTCTTGTAAAAAATTTAAATTATTACTATTATTATTATTACTGTTATTTTTGTAATTAATTAGGTAACTAAATAAAATAATAAAAAATAATTAAGTATAATATTCCTTTTTTGTAATGAAGCAAACAGAGTTTTTGAGCTTTTGTATTATTAATGGCTGGAATAAGACCTAAGGTTGCATTAGAACAGCAACGAAAACTTCACATTTATATCGTTTTCAATATATGTGTAGACAAATATTCTGGGACACCCTGTTTGTGCAAGTATTTGTTACATTAGTGTTTTATTTCTAATTTAGTTGAACACCAAATTTAGTATTATTATTAAATGCTACTTACAGATAATGCTGGAATCTCTTCTGCATCATCTAGAAACTGCATATTTTCCCAAGCGAACCACTTAGAAACATGAATGTCCTTACGACCTGAAAAATATAAATAGTTTGATCTATTTCTTCCATAAAGTACTACAATGAGATACATTCTTCAAAATATTCGGAGTAAAAACAACGCTGAAGCAAACAAACACTTCGAAAAGTTCTTTAACTACGTTACTTAAAGAATGTCACAGTGCGCAAAAATTAAGTATGTTTTTTCAGTTAGTTGTTTACTTTTCATATTAACTTACCTCCTCTGCTTTTACGCACTCCATTTTTTCTATCCTACGTGAACCTTGAAGACTTTAAATTTTTTCTTAAAAAGTCAATTTCTTCATCAAAGATTTCATTTATTTCGCACCATGCATCCTTTTTCACAACATTGTAATATAATTTGTGATCTTTCATACTACAGAATGGGACGATTTTCATATTCTTTACTAAAACTCAGGGTTTTTCGTTATCCCAACTTATAGTTGTAACCACCAACACCTTCATACGCAAAGGAAATGAAAAGAATACGCACAGGTTGTCGTATGCTTGCTCCAAACTAAATTAACAACCGAACACGAACGAGGCAATTGACAGACTCACAAATACCGTCTACATCGAACCGAATTCTCTTTATATTACCGACTCGTGACGGATATGGCGTTCGAACTGCTTCGGTCGTCCGACGTATAGACCGAGGCTGCTTGCCGTGCCTTGTTTTACACGTCCACATGAAAACATCCATTCTGCCTGGCCTTGCCTCGTACGCGTTCGTGCTCAGATGTATACGCGCCTTAAAACGCACTATGATTCACTTAAGACGATTTAACTACGCAATAATTAAGAAATAACTGTCAAAACTTGACCCCAAAGTACAGACGTAGAAAGAGATACACTGAGAAAGAGCGCCAATAGATAAAATAAACCACAACATAGTAAATAGACGCAGACGACATGACTATACCATGGTCCAGACAGACGACAGCCACGGCCACTCACATGTTGCGACGTGAACGGCTCACAGCTGATCATCGCGACAGTGGTGTTGGCGCTGGCGCCTACCCAGATAGCCCACATGAAAATGTTTTGTGTTGTATATCTTGACTTAATATTATTTAAAATGTGAAAAACCCACCACTTAAAATTGAAAGTTAAGTACGATAATTCTCTTATCGCAAAACCAGTTGCGGTTTTCCCATTTAAAATAATGTTAGACAAGCTATACTTCTATAAATGTTTCGTTTTATAACTAGCAGCGATGTTATTAAAAATAAAATACTCTTATTTATTTACAAATGTAAATAATAATAAAATTAATGCTTTCTTAATTTAGCTTATAATTTTTTTTTTTTTGAGGCCCGTGGGCCCCTTAGGTCCATGGGCAATCGGAATTTGCCGACCTGGCTAGTCCGGTAATGTGAAATAGTGTCGTTTTTTGCATGAAAGCGGCAAACAGAAATCTGTAGCAAACCGGGCTAGTTTAAACGAAGATGCTGTAACTGTGCCGTTTGTAAAATAGTGTGTTAAATAAAGACGGTGCAGATAAACAACAAACGAAAGACGACCCTTTAAAATCCTGAATGTCAGACAACTCATAGAGGCGCGGTTGGGATTTCCGTGTATTAAAAATTGTAGATTAATTATCAAACAATGGAAAGGGTGAAAGTACTAAACATTTATTTTAAATGTGGCTATTTCAAAATGCTGATGTTTTGATTAAATAAAATAATTATAAATGTAGTTTGCATTATTTTTCATTTTCATTTCATTTTGTCATAAAGGTAGTAAATGCGACAACTAACAATCAGTCTTTATCATCCTCATCCGATTCGGAAGAGCGGTCACCTTGACATATGGATATTATAATTTGGTGTATAGTTTCTTTCATTATCACTTCAAGTTCCCACACACGCTGTTCCTCTTTAATTACACTTTTCAACATTTCTGGATTGACATTGTCTATGGCTTGCATTAAAAGCAGTCGCACTTCACTTAATTTAAAAGTCGTATTGTTACGACCTACTTCACTTTTTATTTTAGCCCAAACTAACTCTACGAGGTTGAATTCACAGTGATATGGCGGCAATCTACGTAATCCCGCGAATCAATATAATATCAATAACAAATTCTGCTTGTGCTAATTTGCAATAGCTAAAAGCTCTCGTTTGAGCATAGTTTCTTAAAATTTTATTTGTTTTCATGTTAATCATTTGGCAATGTCTCCTTTTTTCCATGCAGTTGTTGGTAAGCATTCTACTTGCCCTGAAGGAAAACTTGCATTATACAGAACAATTACAGCTCCCCGTAGAATGTTTGATATCATTTTTTCAAAACATTCTTCAAAAACTTAAGCATTCATAACATGATAACCCCCTGTGTGTTTGGACTCAATCACAAGTAAACCATTTTTTATGAATCCATTAGCGCTACCTATATGTGTAATAATTAGTCATCGACATTTGCCCGATGGTGGATTTATTCTACTTAACCAACTCTTTTGGACTGCTTGATGGCGGTTTGTAACATTTTCATCTTGCCAAATTTTTTTACAGTATATCATCCGTTCAACCAAGTCTCATCGAGATAAAAGATTTCCCATCCTTCGTCACGAAACTTCTTCACTTTCATCATGGCATTTGCGTCTCCAAGAAACAATTTGCAGATTATCACTTAGCCTTCACTTTTTCCCACGAAAATATTGCCGATCTAACATTCTCACAATGAGTATTGAAGTGTATTGCAATAATTTTATGCCAAAAGTAAGAAGAAATATTTGTCAAGATCATTTGTCACCTCTGTTAGCATAAGGCAGTAATTATATATTTGAATTGCTTATTGTCCGGTTTATTATTAGAACAAGTGAACAGGTGTAATTTACAGCATGCATAATTTTTCTAACCTCAAAACACTCCACTATCTGACCAAAATTCTCATCTCCGTGATTCTTACCTCAGTAATAGTCTCTGTTCAATTTATGTTCGCAGAAAATTCACTTGATATGGGGTCAGACAGTTCAAAGAGAACAGCACGGATAAAAACGTAAAACAGTTCGATACTGCATGATAAGGTTACGAGAGAATATAAAAATGGTCCCCACCAAATACGAGGAAGCCAAAAAGAAAGAGAGAAAGCGTTACTATGCTAGAAAAGTAGCAGGCAAAATCAAGAGTGTCAGTGATAGAAAATGGAGAGAAAGAACGAAAATGTGCCACAACAAAAAGAAGGACCAACAGCATATCGAATTTTCCTTAAATGATATAACTCCACTGCCATCACCTGTTGCTGAAGGACTTGACAATATTTACAGTACTCCTATGAGAACGGCTAGAGCGTGTCTCTCAAGTTCCAGAAGTAGAATAACGTCTGGTGAAAGGACGAGAAGGAAAAATAGATGTAGACAAAATTTACATATTAAGGGTTTGAACGTTGGATAAGCACTGAAGAAAAAGCTACTTTTAGTGAGGTGTTATCAGTAATTTCATAAAGTAACGAAGGTTTATACAAAAAGGAAATTCATCCAACATGTAACAGGACCTTTAATAAGAAAATATTAAGACCGAAGACCACCACATCCAATGGGATAACATACAGATAGTGGCAAGGACGAGAACACAACTCGTCGAAAACTCAAAGAAGCACATACATCGCACTAGCAGAAAATAAAAGTGCCTGCAAAGAGCAAATTACCATCAAATCAATGGCACTTTCACAAAATTTAGGTGGAAGCCCAAAAAATGA
The DNA here is from genome assembly GCA_036346205.1 of Vesta saturnalis. NCBI lineage: Eukaryota > Metazoa > Arthropoda > Insecta > Coleoptera > Lampyridae > Vesta > Vesta saturnalis. Next base: position 926,903 of record JARFJB010002483.1, on the reverse strand, counting down.
TTCCTAACCATCACAACATTCATCAGGAAGTGAAAAAATGGACGCTTTGGAAGTTGGATGATAACGCCTGCGCGAAAATATAGGCAGAACTAAATAATCTAAGTGGGAGTATAAACCATTAAGAAGTATATACCCTTAAGAAGATATGCACTTAAGTTACACCAAAATGCAAATTAAGTTGCCTACCTCATAGCTATAATGCAAAAATAATTAAAATTTTTTCTTATATTTACAACTGAATGAACGAAGGACCTAAATTACGGTATATTTTAATACAACTCAAAATGGGTTGTTACAATACATATTACTAGAAGAAACCAAAAGTTAATAAGACAAAAGGATAAATATACAGAAAACAGTAAAAAAGAAGGGCGATCTGGTGCTTATCGTAAAAGAAAATTTAAAGAAATTGTTATGCACATAAGGAACATAATAAATCAGTATAATGTTATGCATATCAAGAGAAATTTAGCAATAACGGAAATTCTGATTCACACAGACTTTTCTGAAAACTATAATTGTAAATGTAATGAGGAGGGACAATCGGCACATTTTGGGGGCTCGAAACATACTGTAGTTATATATTACAAAAAATCCCGGAACTGACGGTACTGTACCACTATAGATCTGCACATTATCAGTTAACATGAGACCTAATCCGTCAGCAATATGTGCAGAATCTGTACATTTTTGTCAGAAGGTCCATCTACACGATATAAAAAAAAAAGCTTTTTCTAATAGCAAGTTACCTTGATAGTTGTTTGTAGTTAACCGTTTACGTTGGCACTATAGTGAGAGCGGATACGGAAAGGGTGCTACTGATGGGATTGGGGTGTGGTGAAATGAGAAACTGATTGCCTGGTAGCCATGGGTAGAGATATTCCAGAATTCAAATCTTTGATAGAAGAACTGAAAGATTCCTTCAAAATCAAGAAATCGTAGCAACGTTTTGCAAGTTAGACGGATTTCCTACATCACTTGTAGTGGAGACACGTACTGTGAGCATTGTGGTTTAGGAAAAATAGAGCTTCGCAGTATGAAAGGTAATATTGTATTTGCTCATAAAAGCAATGTGAAATTCTTCAGTTACTTCCATTTATGATTTTATTATGATGACATTTATAGACGTCCTTGTCAGATAATGAAGACGTTTCACTTTCGACCCTTCTACAAAAAACCAAACCAAAGAAACTTTATGAAGGCATTCATGCGGTAGTAAAGCTAACTTGAAAGAAAATTATGTGCCAGTATATAGGTATTATCTCTTTTGTTCATGGAGATGGCGAATGCAGCGTAAAATTTATGAAAAGAACCGTAAGTAAAACGTTTTCATTTCCGGATCGAGATGACTTGTCTGTCATAGATGAACCAAATGTACAAATGATTTTAAGTTATCCACAATAGAATGAGAGGAATAAGTGATCTGAACGGACGAGTGCAGATTTTTAAATAATGTCAAGTTCAATAGAAATAATTAACATTATTGGACTCCTCATAACAGCGGACCCGTAACAGCATATTTAAATACAGTTTTTCCAAACAAATGGACAGGAAACCAGAGCACAGTGCAATGGCCGGCAAGAAGCCCTGACCTAAGTCGCTAAATTATTTTCTTTGGGGCAACATAAAAAATAAGATTTATAAGAACATACCTGATAATAGAGATGAGTTTATAGGTCATTCCATCATATATTTCATTCCATTCCAGGAAGGATAATATAAATATTTTTGGACTCTAATTACCCATATAATAACCTTCTTGTTAGTATTAATTACTATTTCATCTGTTTTTATGTTAAGAATGAATAAAAAGATAGCCTACTTGATTTTTATACTTATTTTTATTAAGATCTTGTTGTAAACCATTCAAATAAGAGTGAGCTTACTATACCTTGCAACATCTACGTTTTTATAGACCTGTATAGCAGACTTCGACCACAAGGATGAAATTGCATACTTTTTCTTCAAATTTAAGAAATACGATAGCATGACATCTTAATTTATTGTCATTACCCACCGTTTTTCTTTCCATTCGTTAAATTCGGCAAACCCTTTTTCATAATGTTCTCTGGATTTCGCATTTTAATTATAGAGTTGCTTCGTGGGCTTCCCGAAAAATTACGAAAAGGACCACAATCACTTTCTTGCATTTTTCAAAACTTCACAATTTTGTTGTAAGCAATAAACAATGTATCACAGCAACCAGTAAGTATGACAAAGCCTGCCACGTCTCATTTTAATAATACGAATATTATTTCATTACATTTCGATTAATTCCATTCTATGAATGTGGTGATTGTGGATAAAACGTTATGTTGCATGCATGTTTAAGACGAATTTTGTTCACTAATGAATTCACTTAGTTCTTACATGGATACAATGCTATCTATTAGGATGGCCTACAAGGAATGGCGTTTTTTATGAAAAACTTTATTTCATGATAAAATAACAAATGGAAACTTTTATTCACTAAAGTGTAAGCCATTGTAAAGTTATATCTTTCGGCAAGATCTTCAATGCCACGACGGTACCATGTCTTTGGAATTAAAGAATTCTCTGCATGCAGCTTCAACTTCCTCAACACTTGTAAAATGCCGTCCACAAAGGAACTACTCCATCGATAGAAATAAGTGATAATTGGAAGGCGCAAGGTTCGGGCTATAAGCTGGAAACCGGCAATGCAGGTTGCCCAACAGTAATCCACTAATTTTCTGTGCTAGGATTATTGAAGTAACTCCACCTTTCATCGCAAGTAACGATCCGTTTAAAGAAACGTTCATCCCAAGGATGAACGTACTGTCAATATCTGATGATATTATGATAACATCATCCGCAACGGTAAGTGTTTAAACATCTCGCAATACAATAAGAACAATAAGTGACCCAGAATACTGCCCTGAGGTACACCAAGGTTGACTACACATTCAGATGAGTTGTATCCACCAATATTTACATATTCTTTTCTGTTGCGTAAAAATGATGTTAAAACGTTATTGCGATTACCACGTAAACAATAAAGTTCGCTTTTTTAGGTAACAGTTCACGCAGTCAAATGCCTTCGAAAGATTAACGAAGTGCTATTATTTCTACCATCAAGGTGCTTATATATAAAATCAACAACATTGGATAGTTGACGTATTCTTACGAAATCCATGTTGACTTTCACAAAGCACATTATTCGTGTTTAAAAATGAAAATTTGTTTGAAAATACTGATACCAGTGTAATTTGCTTAATAAGTTTTCTATAACCCTTTTGTATAAATAAATAACTTTTGACGACTTTAAGCTATTGGCAAATTTACCTTCTACAAGACATATTAATGTGTTAACATGGTTGTGAGAAAATTTAAAACACTGTTTTGTTAATGAAGCAGTTCAAGTCTTTCATGCTATTAAATATATTAGGCATTTCTATGTCTTCTACGGTAGTGAGAGTTGTACTCTGCTTAATGTATTGAATGTTAGGTTTACAATTGACGATATCCCTAAGATGGGTTGTTGAACTGTTTAAGAAGTATTGATTGAATTCAGGGCCATTCCTAAGGTATCTGGCGCCCGTGTGCGAAAATAATTTTCCCGTCCCCTAACTTCTGATTAACTATAATTTTACAATAAATAAAGCACAGGAAATGTGAAAAAAGTAAATGTATTTCGGAAAAATAAGTGAGCAGGAATTTATTAATACATTGTTACGAAAAATTTAAATAAATTTTTCTTCCCTTCCTTTTTTTAAAGCAAATTCTGATATAATAAATGTTGGATGTCTGTTAATTCTGGAAATATGATCTGATATACTGCGCTATTGTTTCATTTAATTCAAAAAAAATTTCATTTTGTTGCTTGTGTAACTGACTATTTTTATCTCTAAAGTTTACATTTTGATCGGCCAAAATTTTTTTAGTGTAAATTATAATTTTTAACACGGGTACCCATCTATCTTTTTTCTGATTTATCAATTTCTTATTTAGCGAAACAGTAGTGGTTTGAGATTGAATCGATTCATTTAAACCTACCTAAGATTATGTGTTTCAAATATGACTTTTTGATTTTTCATGACGCTTTTATAGCTTGAGATAAATGTTTCCAATCGTTATAATGCCCTCCAACGAAGCCACTACAAAGGTTTGAAATATTTTCCAAATTCGCAATCTTTTAATGTAGAATTGACCAGCCAAACTCTTGGAATTATTTCACCGTTACTTAATCTTTTTTATAACATGCAGATAAGAAACCTCTGTGGTCTTTATCCAAGAGAAAGTTCACATCTTCCTGTAAGTTGGGTTGTGCCTAATTCTACTAAACATAATTTAACTTTGTCGGATAGTACGAAAGGCCAATGGCCGGGATCCTTATAAATATCGTCTTTATGCACTTTTGCTTCTTTTAAAAAACACTGGCCTTCTGGCTTGTTTTTGACCACAGACTGCTTCAGGATTTGTCTCTTCCGTTAAATTAACTTCCTTCAGAATTCTGTTTAATGAAGATAGTCCTTCCTGTGTCTTGTCTATCTCGTCATTGTGCCTCTTCCGAATTTTCTGAGATTAAAAATTTTCTTAGTGAACCACTTGCCTTTTTGGCTAACTCTTTTTTTTTAGCTTTGTTTTTCTGTATTGAGATCCAGAAAGCTTTTTCCGATTAGCAGACTACTTAGAATAAAATTAATTATCACATAAAGTGTCAACACACTTATCGTAATGTAAGAGTTAAACTGTTTGGATACATTTCGATAAAGATAAATCTTTGCAAAATAATTCTCAGCTGTTTCAAGACGTTGATTTGGATTTAACATTTTGCAAAAGAGAGATTCTATTTTAATTTTTCCAATTGATAAATAATTTTTTTTTTTTTACAAAAATCTGTCATTATCTAAATACGTTGACTTCTTCACAGTAATTTCAATTATGTCGAATATTTTGTTATGTAAGGAACACCTTACTATAGGTTGGTCATTCGGTATATGGTTTCCAGAAAATATTCAAAACTGTAGATATTATTTTAATTATCAAAGTATTTGAGACTCATAAATACAAGTAAGTCACATTTGAAAAGGAATTTCAAACAGAAGGAGTTCTCAATTCTGTTATATATCATTTATGTAAAGGATATAGTCAGAAATATTAAATAGAATATATAATTCACAGTTCTTGTGGTAACGTATATATGGTAAATGACCGACAACTTAAATTGGCCCTCTTAACGGTAAAAGAACTTGAGTCCCATTAATATGCCCACGTGCGGACCGCATTTTCAACCTTATTATTATCTATGAGTAGAACGTGTTTTCCAGCCCTATTTTATACACGAACTTGTGAAGACCGTATTTTCAAGCCCTAATTATTTACATATAACTTGCCTCCGCATTTGGCAGACCGTGCATCCAATATTTTTACATATACATTCAAAGTTTATTACTTAATACATATTGCTAAAAAGTTGATATTACCTTAATCATCAAATTTCTTATCGAAGTTAGTAAAATTCCTCAATTCACATCCAAGCAGCGAATTTCGCATCTAGAAATTGACTCTTCAAATAACAGTGATTACAACTTTCAAACACGAGAATATTCAAGACATGTATACCGCAAAGCATAAGGCAAATTGCATACTTTCTTCAAATTTAAAAATACGATAGCATACATCTTATTTATTGCATTACACCGTCTTTCTCTCCATCGTAAATTGGACAAACCCTTTCATAATGTTCATATTTCGCATTTAATAAGCAGTTCATCGTGGGCTTCAAAATTACAAAGGACCACAGCCACTTTCTTGCATTTTCAAAACTTCACAATTTTCTTGAAAACAATAAACAATGAATCGCAGCAACCAGTAAGTATGACAAAGCCTCCACGTCTAATTTTAATAATACGTATATTATTTGATTACATTTCGATTAATTCTATTCTATAAATGTGGTGATTGGGATAAAACGTTATATTGATGCATATTTTAGATGAATTTTGTTTGATGGCCTATAAATAATGACGTTTTTTATCAAAACTTCATTTCCTGATAAAACACAAATGAAAACTTTTATTCACTAAAGTATAAACCATTGTAAAGTAATATCTTTCGCCATGTTTGGCAAGATCTTCAATGCCACGACGGTACCATGTCTTTAGAATTAAAAATTCTCTGCAGGCTTCAACTTCCTCAACACTTGTAAAATGCGTCCACAAAGGAACTGCTCCATCGATAGGAATAAGTGATAATTGGAGCGCAAGGTTCGGGCTATAAGCTGAAAACGGCAATGCAGGTTGCCAACAGTAACCCACTTGGATTATTGAAGTAAAATCCACTTTTCACCGCAAGTAACGATCCGTTTAAAGAAACTTTCATCCCAAGGATTGGAAAGCAGTTGATCACAAACCTGAACTCGCCTTTCTGCCATTGCTGGCGTTAAGTCGTGAGGAACTCCTCTACAGCGTCTATTGGCTTTTTCAAGTTCATGCAAATGGTGCGTCACGGTTTCTGTGGAATAAAAAAGTTCTGATGACAATTTACGGGTACTTGTCGATGGATTTGCTTCAACATCTCGAAGTTCAGCGTTACTTAACGAGTTGGGCCGACCAGAACCTTGTTTCCTCTTGAGACTTGTATCTCCGCCAGTAAATCATCAAATCGCATATTTTTTTTAACTGCGGCGGTTGCAGAAACGTTTTGTTTTCAGTAATGGCGCAACAGTATCAAAATTTCGTATTTTGACGTTTATTGCTAGTTAGCAACAAAACAATATCAGAAGAAAATTAGACGGGGACATTCGCCTACTTGATTAGCTTTTAATACTGCATAGCATTAACATATAAAATGTTTTCTAGATAGGAGCAGAAGGGCTCAACAAGAAACTCTAGAAAAACGGCATTTTTTATGGGCCATCCTAATATTATAAAACACTTATACAATAAATATCTGTTATTCACCAATTTCCGGAACTTTTTGATCATAGTAAGTACGTACTCTAAAAATTCATCTACAGAGTAGAAAGTGTTCTATAAGGGGACCTACTTACGTAATCTACAAACGAATTATTGTTCAAATTTACCACAATAAAGCTTTTTGACTACCGCTCCCGCTGGTATTTGAATCTTTTTGACGTATAACACATGGTACCACATGTATTGAATACTGAATTAATTTGTTGTTTCCACTTAGAGACATATCAATATGGACACCTAATAATTTAGTGAATTGCCTTGCCATTTAATTTAATTAAAGGACATTCTATGTAACACGCATCATAAGGATGAAATTGTTTTGAGACTGTTTTACATTGATTGGGTGTGAGCGCGTTATTAGTCATGTACCGTAACATTGCAGCCATATTAGAATTTAACTTTGCAGTCGTACTGTCAATATCTGATGATATTATGATAACATCATCCGCAATCGTAAGTATTTAAACATTTCGCAATACAATAAGAACAATAAGTGACCCAGAATACTGCCCTGAGGTACACCAAGGTTGACTACACATTCAGATGAGTTGTATCCACCAATATTTACATATTCTTTGTCTTGCGTAAAAATGATGTTAAAATGTTACTGCGATTACCACGTAAACAATAAAGTTCGCTTTTTTAGGAAACAGTTCACGCAGTCAAATGCCTTCGAAAGATTAACGAAATCGCTATTATTTCTACCCTCAAGGTGCTTATATATAAAATCAACAATATTGGATAGTTGACGTATTCTTACGAAATCCATGTTGACTTTCACAAAGCATATTATTCGTGTTTAAAAATGAACATTTGTTTGAAAATACTGATACCAGTGTAATTTGCTTAATAAGTTTTCGATAACCCTTTTGTATAAATAAATAACTTTTTACGATTTTAAGCTATTGGCAAATTTACCTTCTACAAGACATATTAATGTGTTAACATGGTTGTGAGAAAATTTAAAACACTGTTTTGTTAATGAAGCAGTTCAAGTCTTTCATGTTATTAAATACATTAGGCATTTCTATGTCTTCTACGGTAGTGAGAGTTATACTCTGCTTAATGTACTGAATGTTAGGTTTACAATTGACGATATCCCTAAGATGGGTTGTTGAACTGTTTAAGAAGTATTGATTGAATTCAGGGCCATTCCTAAGGTATCTGGCGCCCGTGTGCGAAAATAATTTTCCCGTCCCCTAACTTCTGATTAACTATAATTTTACAATAAATAAAGCACAGGAAATGTGGAGAAAGTAAATGTATTTCGGAAAAATAAGTTAGCAGGAATTTATTAATACCTTGATACGAAAAATTTAAATAAATTTTTCTTCCCTTCCTTTTTTTAAAGCAAATTCTGATATAATAAATGTTGGATGTCTGTTAATTCTGGAAATATGATCTGATATATTGCGCTATTGTTTCATTTAATTAAAAAAAAATTTAATTGTGTTGCTCGTGTAACTGACTATTTTTACCTCTAAAGCTTACATTTTGATCGGCCAAAATTTTTTTAGTGTAAATTATAATTTTTAACATGGGTACCCATCTATCTTTTTCCTGATTTATCAATTTCTTATTTAGCGAAACAGTAGTGGTTTGAGATTGAATCGATTCATATAAACCTACCCAAGATTGTGTGTTACAAATATGACTTTTTGATTTTTCATGACGCTTTTATAGCTTGAGATAAATGTTTCCAATCGTTATAATACCCTCCAACGAAGCCACTACAAAGGTTTGAAATATTTTCCAAATTCGCAATCTTTTAATGTAGAATTGACCAGCCAAACTCAAAGTTCACATCTTCCTGTAAGTTGGGTTGTGCCTAATTCTACTAAACATAATTTAACTTTGTCGGATAGTACGGAAGGCCAATGGCCGGGATCCTTATAAATATCGTCTTTATGCACTTTTGCTTCTTCTGGCTTGTTTTTGACCACAGACTGCTTCAGGATTTGTCTCTTCCGTCAAATCAACTTCCTTCAGAATTCTGTTTAATGAAGATAGTCCTTCCTGTGTCTTGTCTATCTCGTCATTGTGCCTCTTCCGAATTTTCTGAGATTAAAAATTTTCTTAGTGAACCTCTTGCCTTTTTGGCTAACTCTTTTTTTAGCTTTGTTTTTCTGTATTGAGATCCAGAAAGCTTTTTTCGATTAGCAGACTACTTAGAATAAAATTAAGTATCACATAAAGTGTCAACACGCTTATCGTAATGTAAGAGTTAAACTATTTGGATACATTTCGATAAAGATAAAAATAATTCTCAGCTGTTTCAACACGTTGATTTGGATTTAACATTTTGCAAAAGAGAGATTCTATTTTAATTTTTCCAATTGATAAATAATTTTTTTTTTTACAAAAATCTGTCATTATCTAAATACATTGACTTCTTTACAGTAATTTCAATTATGTCGAATATTTTGTTATGTAAGGAATACCTTAGTATAATTATCACAATTTTACCTTAAATACAATGAAAGAGTGAGAAGGTTGGTTATTCGGTATATGGTTTCCAGCAAATATTCAAAACTGTAGATATTATTTTTTAATTCAGCTCAAAGTACGCGAGACTCATAATTAAGAAGTGAAGTGCACAATTTGTAAAGGAGTTTCTCAAGCAGGAGGAGTTCTCAGTTCTGTTATATATCATTTATGTAAAGGATATAGTTAAAAATATTAAATAGAATATAGAAGCTTCACAGTTCGCTGATGATATAGGTTTACATGCAACAGTAACTACTCCAAAAAATAGTTAGAGAATCAGGGCAGAAAATGATTTTGAGATTAATTAATTCGTGGCAATAGAGGAGGGGTCTACTGTAGAATACGGCATAAGTACATATTACCCAAAGAATAAAGGAGTATTTGAGGATTTCAGTACGCTGCGAAAAACCTAGGGCATAGATGAAGCAGTCCGATGACTAATGTTACCTTAAGCGAATCAAAATGTCTAACTTTAAATGTTCAAGCTGGTCTTTTATTTTTCTACGCTTAGGTTTTGAAATATATGTACTACATGCATGTTATGTTTGTTTCATAGTAATTTGTCGCTTTCCGAATTTTCTGTCCACCGTCGCTCCCTCGGCTTGCCGCCCGTGTGCCCCGCATCTATTGCACCCCCGCGCCGGCACGGCGCTGATTGAATTTATTTGTAACTACAGTGATATTAGTAATTTCCCTATTATCTATTATGAAACTTGTATCATAAATTTTTGTTTCAGTGTTTAAAATAGATGTAATTAACTTCCCAACTACTTTATACAGGTTACTAGTACTACTTATTTTCCTTTCAGAATGTATTTTTTTGCTATACGTACAATGTAACCCCATAAACTTGTTTATATTATTGTAATAATTTTGATCAATTAGATCACTTTGTTTCATTAAGTACAATTCTTTCAGATTATTGGATGGTATATTTATGCTACTAGTTATGCATGCTTTATTCTTATTTATAGAATTCTTGTAAGTTGCTGGAAAAGATTAATTAAAGTAGTATACAATGGTTTCTATAAATTTTGAAAACTTGCTGTTCACGTCTAAATTTCTATTAAAAATGGATTCCCAGTTGTCCTAAAGTAAGATATTCGTTAAATGTTTGTATTTTTTTATGGCATGTGACCTGATTTTAACAATAATAACAATAATAATATATTTGCATGTTATTAACCAATCGTATTTACACTTATCATATCACGGTCTATCAATGGTTTAAGATATATAAAATATCATAGTAGCAGTACTAAATCCCACAGTAATCCCAGCTAAAATTTAACATAGGTAATGTAATTAATATACCTAGTATATTAGATACTATTGGTGAATACCAAGACAACACTGTAATAATCAGTAATACTGTAGTAAGTTTTTTTCAATAGATATTGCTTAACGATGGTTTTAAAAGAATTTATTTCAAGTGATTTCCATGAATCTAGTAAATGATTGTATATCTTCGAACAGATAAAACTTCGAGATTGTTGTGTTTTAGTTGTTCTTTCAAGTTGTATCTATAATTTATTATTATTTCTGGTGTTGATAAAATAGTTATCTTTTGGGTAATTAAATCGTGTATTTTTTTATGTTTTATATAAATAAAAGAATACACGATTTATTTACTCAGAAGATAAGTGTTTGAATTATGTGTGATAATTGGGAAAGTTTACATTTTCATATTTCTTGTGTTGTAATTGTGTTAATTTTTTTATCCTTAGATCATTGTTTTTGGTGACTGAAATCAAATATTATTCACAAGCGAGCTAACGTAATCACAAGAGACTAAGTTTGATAGCTGTCAGTTATAATTAAAATGAGTATTATTGCATTGTTAATACTATATTTATTCAAATTACAAGTAACATTTTTTGACTTGAACACTTTAAACAATTACTTTAGCTCTAAGTCTTGTGAATATTAACGTTAAGAGTGAAATTAGTATGGTCGAAGTAGACTCCACTATCAGCACTGAAACATGTTTTGTTGTTCTGTTCTACTATCGTAATTTAATGGTTTACTCAACTTATAGAACTTCTATTATCTTCAATATATATATATATATATATATATATATATATATATATATATATATATATATATATATATATATATATATATATATATATATATATATATATATATATATATATATATATATATATATATATATATTAAAAAAATATATTCATTTTATATGACTGATATATATATATTATATTATCATATTATAAAAATTTATAAGTGTCGTAAAAAGATTGAATAAATTTTTCAATATCATCGCAATTTTATTGCATTTTGATTCTTCATTCAAATATCGTCTCATGTGTATACCAGTCAGCGTTTTGATTTTTTCGGGCATTAATTTTGAAAAAATTTTAACAGGTGTCTAAAAACGATTTAAGTAAAAAATTTTATAGTTTTCATATTGCAACAAATTTGTAACTTAAATTGCATTTTGGATTCTACAAGTTCTAAATATTGTCATGCTAGCAATGTGCTCATTTACCTAAGTTCAAGCGTTATTGGACGTTATTCTGACGATTCAAAGTTTTAAATATTGAATCGGTATGAAGCTTAAAACTTGCTTAAGGTATCAAAATAATTTGTTATAACGTTCTTATACATCGAAAAAAAGATTCGTAAACTTAAAATAATTTTATTTAGCAAGTGTTCAAAAGTGTCCGAATCCTACAAATTCCTGCTCTATTTCGAACCATTTCGGGCGTATCGATTCGACGTATTTCTTGACGGATGCGTTGTTTTAAATCATCTAGATTTTGACGGTTACTTTAAATACCTTGCCTTTAAGGTATCCCCATAAAAAGGTCTAGATGGTGTATAGATCGATGATAAAAACTTGGTGGCCACTAAAACAATTTTTAACACGCTCCTTCAATCCACCTGTTTGGAAATTTTGTGTCGTGCAAATAAGTTCGAACTACCACAGCAAAATGAGGCACCATCTTGTTGTAACCAGATGTTATAGTGTGGCAAATCCGGATGTGCTATCTCGTTTTCTTCATGACCTTTTTCAATTTTAAATTTTGAATGAATAACTCCAAAACGCTTGGACTTAGGTATAGCACATGCTGCATGACAAATGTTTAGAATTGTAAGAAATCAAAATGCAATAAAAAATTGGTTGCAATTTGAAAAAAAATTTTTTAGCAAATCTTTTTGAGACACCCTGTATAAATTTTTTTCAAAATATGCGAAAAATATAAAATCGACGGGTCCAGTGATTTTTGAATAAAATTGTGCTTTACGAGATATTGAATTTGTTCTTACTTTACGACCACCGGTATATATATATATATATATATATATATATATATATATATATATATATATATATATATATATATATATGTATAAACAATTATTATTTACTCTAATTATTCAATTTTACTAAATGGGGATAAGGTTCTTATTGTAATAATAAATTTATAAAAAAAATATATTATGCGCCGTACTAACTCAAAATCTTTTGTGGGGGTAGGGTTCAATTGTAATAAACATTGGTTGTTGGCAAAATAAATTAAATCTGGAAATATTCACGTAAATGATCAAATTGTATTGTATAATAAACAGTTACAATGTGAAACCAACTTTGTTGAGATCTGCTCAAGCTACGCATGCGTTGCGTACTTAATACTGAAATAAATGTAGCCTGTCAGAAATTTCTGCCATTGATCCAAATTATTGAGCACAATTTTAATTTTGTTTGAGGTAAACTTATTAATTTTATAACAACACTGAATCATTTACTTTTCAGATATTGACACGTGTATTCCTACAAACATTTACACATTATCAAAAAAAAAATAAATACAGGACATAAAAAAAATAATCAATGCAATAGGGTTATGATAGAGAAATACAACTCACATGTGTTGCTGCAAATTTCAAATAATGGTCATGTCGAGTTGCTCCACATTAAACATTGGACGTAGACTTCCTTTCATAAATCGGTGATACTGCTTTGCTGTCCCAAATATGCTGCTCAACATTCCATAATTTCATCCAAATCAAATAACTGTTGACTGTTCTTCATGTGGTAAATACGATGTACTTACAATGCTTAAGCACTTTATTTTATTTGTGTTTTTTAACATGTTGTATTATTTATTTAATAATTTCTCGGATTTAATTTTGTATTTTACTTTTATGTAGATTTTTGTATTTACTTGCACATATATTTTAGATTCCGTTATGAAGTGAAAATTTATTTTATGATCTTAATCACTGTCAACAAAATAAACATCGAATCCAAAATAATTGAAGAAATTTATTAATATACAAAAGAAATTCCACATCACCCGATGTTTACACACGATCTTCAAAACGAAACAATTACAACTTTATCGAACAATTGTGATCGGTAACCTTATTTTTAACTTTAGATATAGGTTAAAAAAATTGTTTCTGATATCTCAACTCTACGTCGATCGCGTTTCAAATCCGATAATGTTTACGAGAATTGTTACTTACATGTTAACACAAATAACACTAACACTATGACTTGTTAGTCACAAAAATTAAAAAAAAAACAAGAGGGCAAGACAGTGAGAAGTTAGGAGCAATTCCTTTTATACATTTCTCCTAGATACCAAATTTTCAATTTTTTCTCTACATTACACACAAAAGATTCTAGCTTCTGATTGGTTTAAACAAAATTGTAAGCTTAACTAAAACTTAAATTATGCTATATCTTTTTCAAAACAATTCGGATTTGATTTTTAATTACAGATTTGGAATCGGGGCAAAATTCCACAAGCCCTATTTTGCTTCGATAATTTTTGTTCTGACAACTTATAAACTAAATGTACTAATATCAAAAAAATCTTACATCCTACAACTAAACTAATTAAATATTCAAATTCTACATAAAAAACTGTATCAGAATAAATTTATTTCAACCCGTTTTATTTAAATTTTACTAAATTCCCACCTTCACATCTAGAATTTAGGTAGTTAACCTAACTTTTCTAATTTTATGTTTATATTACATATTTATAGTTAAATTCCTTATTGAAATGAGGGGAACCTACTATTAAATGTTTTTATAATCTATTTTAAACTTATCTTACCCTATCAAAATTATAATTTTGTGAAATTCTCACAAATAATACTTAACCTAACTTAACATAAATTTACTTTTAATTTGTGTAATAACTGTCTATAACACTTGAAATGTTCATAAAATGTGTTCTTATATTTGTCTCTAACACCAATACTGTTCACTTGTACTCCATACTTCTTAATTTTGTCATTTCACATTTTCACATTGTTTAACTATTTTGTCAATTTTTGTATAGAATTTGCAATTTTATATTAAATATCACTCTGCACAATTGTTGTTCATGTACTTAATTATGTTTTTAAGTCACTATCACCTCTTATGCACGTTTTGTATACTTGGTCTTTGAATTACAAATATACTATGTTCGTACCATACCCTTTCTTTCATATTTCAAGTAGTTTATGCATTGTACCTAATACTATACACTCTACATAATATGGTTATCATACTCCATGTGATCAATATCTGATATGTGTTCAAAATGCTAAAATTCATTGAATAAAATGCGAAATTACATAAATATGTTACACGAAACTAATCGTACCCATTAATACTAATTAGGTTGATCTTTCTCACATGCTACTGGTATAGCTCAATGCTTTTATGAATAAAACAGCTTTGTGCAAACCCCACAAAGCCTGTTTTGTCACATCAAAAGCATAATTTTGCACTCGTACCTATTTTCTCATTGAAAACGAACTGTATATTTCCACAAATTTATCTAACTTGCCTACTATAGAGAATTTCAAGCTCAATAAGCTCTAGCCTCTTTATTATGCCTACTTCTAATCATCTCAATATATATATATATATATATATATATATATATATATATTGAGATGTTCAGAAAGAGGTAATAGAAGTATCGGACAGCTTAAATGACATTTGGGTAATAAAAAGGGGTGATTTCTAGCTCGATACATGTGCAAGACACTATTTTATATAAATCTGGTTCACGATGTGATTAAAATAAATTTGTTTGGTATAAATTAGTCTGAATATCATTTACTTAGTTTGGTTTTATCATAAAAAGCAATTTGCTGCTAACAAAATTGTCAAGAATGTTAAATATAACCATTTTCGTAAAGTCATGTTAGTATTGCAATTATTGCAATAAAAATCAATTTTTCAAGGGTAATTTGGCAAGTGAACACTTTACAGGTGTTTAAACATGAACTAAATACAAAAATTTAATAAAAGGGTTATAATATGGACAGTTTAGACATTTTTCGCACATATTTTTGGAAGCGAATTAGTGACAAAAATTATGTTACAAGTTTAACAATAAGAACAACATTTAGAACATTATGGCATACAGACATTTATAGTGCCGTACATTTATATAGTGAAACATTTAATAAGAGTGTTAGACGATGAAACTTTTTCAATGCAACATTATATAACATTATGCATTGCAAATAGTTGGTGAGAATAATAAAGACAAGAAGTACAAACCTTAAACATAACATTTTAAGTGTTAAAAACATTTTTAAATATAATTTATTTTCATTTTTAGATTTAAGTTTGGTTAGGTTGTAATTTTTAGTTTTTTTACATAATTCTATACTTTTTTCGCATTATTAGACTTAGATTTTGCTCTTAAAGCAAATAATAAATGTTCTTTCTTAATATGACACAGTTTTTATAAGGATACAGCGCTTTTCTCCGCAAAATTATGCTAAATCTGAGGTGAATTTTAGATAATATTACGAAAGCTTAAAATTTTCTTTAAATTAAATATTTCCAACACAAAAGATATGTATTCTAGTGTAAAATGTTCTCAGAATTCCATTTTTGCAATTAGTTTTAGTATAGCTTGTAAGTGTAAATAGTTAGAAGCTTATTTAAGTTAGATTAGGTTACTTCGTATATAAATGTTAGGAATTATAGCTTGTTAGGTGTCTTTTTGTTCAAAATTTTACGTAGTTTTCATTTCCGTTATTAATTTTCAATTCCGATCATGTATAAGAAAGTTACGGCCAAATTTCCATTTGAGTCCAATTTGTAATTTAGATCCACCAATCATAGCTTTAGTTACTTTTGCAATATGGCTGTAAAAAAAATGAATTTTTGGTAACAACCAGAAACATATAAAAGCAAGCGCTCAGGAAATCACTCTCTCTCTAGAATTTGTTCAAAAGTGTAAATGGTTAAAACAGTGTTGTGAAATTTGTGTTAAAGAGTAAGTTCATAACCTAATTTAAATTCGTCAAGAAGTTTTACGTTACGAAGAATACGTTCGAGAGCACTTGTTTTATATCGACGGTTTGAAATAAATAATTCGGTCTCCGATACCTGTCGTTTTTGAAAAATATTTTTGTTCGTGTTAATTTGTGTCACGATTTTGTAAAGATTTGTTTTGTGTTATCCAACTTAAATTAATTCCTTTTACCAAATTAAAACCCACTTTTATTTGGTCAAAGTTGTTTTATTTCTTCGGACAATTTCTTTTAAACAAAATTGAATCGGTAGCTAAAATAAAAGTGTTATCAACAAAATTTTTGGTTATTTAAACATATTTTTAAAACGATATCACTCATTAAGATTTAAAATTATTTAAATAAAAAGTTACCTAAATAAAACAAGTGGTTGGAGTTTGCCGATTTTGGAGAAAACATCTTTAAGTTTGGAAGTTGGTGTCTTCGACAACCAAGAATCAAGTTCGCAGTATATGGGTGACGGTGACAACTGTAATCGAGTGGACATTGCCTACATCCAGTTGGAGTTATCCGAAGACATCAATCAACCGGGAGGACAGTATATGTGAGTCACAAATGTTAATAACCCTACTTATGGTGAACATTCATTGATATTTTCCTGCAATTTATATTTGTTACATATATGTTTTTGGTTAAGAATTTTAAATATTTACTTGTGTAAACACCTGTAAAGATATTAATTTATTTTCTTTTTCTAAATTTTCATTTTGGTTCTAAACATTAAATTTTCTAAATTTATTTATTTGACATCTTTGACAGCTTTATAATTTCACTTAAGTTCATTACAACGCATGTGTTGATAGCAAATTACATTCAGAACAATTTTTATACTTTCAATATAATTATATAAAGAATATTTCTTATACACATTTCCAGATACAAAATTTTAACTTCAAACTAAATTCCCTGAACTCTATCCCCATATGAGATCTGAGCTAGTCCGGTGCAATAAAAATTAAAATAATTACTTCAAGCATAATTATCAACATAATAATTTATCAACCATAAAAATTTATATTTCTCAAACTAAAATTTATATTACCTATTTCCCTCACAAATTTATAAGTCGCCATTTATAATCTCATCTCATAAGCCAATCATTACATAATTATATATATATATATATATATATATATATATATCCCTCAACGACACTATCACTTTTGCAGCCACCAAAACACTACAAAATTCTCATATTGGCACCACAGTCGGCCAAGCAACCGATTTAATTTATGAAATGCTGCTATCGATACTAGCATCTTTTCTGAACAGTTAACCCAACAGGTTGTGTCGTAAATTTTGCTAATAGTCTCGTTGTGTTCATCTTCTTTGGGCGCAAATTAACGTACTTGCGATATAAATTAATAAAGTTAATTCCAAATGCATTAATCAAAATTGTGAAAGACCTTTTTATAGGTCTTTGTGTATGGAATATTGATCAGGAGGAGATCGCCTTTGTCTTCTATACCATTCGTACACATTTTTACTAATTTATCGCACCTACAGCCACCAGCAATTGCGATAGCAGTCACAACGTACACAAAATATACAATACCTCGTTGACATACGTCAAATGTATACGTACTTTGATTAATAAAGACGTGACATGAGCGAGCTAACAAGGACCTTATCAATTTCATCCCTCGAGAAAGCGAAGATTTTTTTGATTTGTATCCAACATGTTTCAAAAAGGCAGTTAACTTGTGGTACTACCCTATGTCCACATTTTCATGTACACTTAGGACAGCTTTCAGCATTCAGTACTGCGCCGAAAGAGATGACGATTTGTATTTTCGTGACTATAAAATACCACATGTATTAATTCATAATGCAGTAGATAACTTACCTTCTGAACAAAACATGCCAATAAAATCTCTTCCCTGTTAACTTTCAAGCAATTCTCTGCTTTCCATTTTATGAACAAGTCATGCTCTTTCTCGTAAATATGTTTCGACTTTGCCGGAACAACCAGTAGACGGTAACTTCGGCGCCTAATCGAATGTGTTCCGGTAGAATATTCATTCTTATTAATTTCATGCAATTCAATGAAATTGTGAAATAAAGCATGAATTGTTTATTTCATAATTATAACAACCATTGGTAACTACGAAAAATGATTCGACAATACATACCCGAATATTAGGTATTTGAGTGAAATTAATTTCTTCGATGCACCTGTAAAGATAAAACGTCTTGAGCGAAATGCCATTATGAAACTCGTGAGAAGTGTCCCACTTGCGTGCTAACTGCTCATGGATCAAACTTATCACTCGCATATAAAGATGCATTTCTCTCACTTATAATATAATGTACTATTGAATTGTGTATAAATAATAAAATTTGATATATGTATAGTAAAGGCAACGTTAATATACCAAGATTTTTAAAAGAATCTTGACATGACTTTCTAAAAACCTTTATGTCAAGTATCCTAACAACACGTCTGTATATTGAAAATATTCGCTTGGCAGCTGGAGAATTTCCCTACAGAAGTGCAATTTATGATAATACATCATGGAAGTAACCGAGTTAGGCTGTTTATAAAATATCTGTTCATACATGTCTGCTTAGACATCAACCTGAAGAGGTCATTCACAAATATCATAAAAAGGGTAGGGCCGAGAATGGACCCTTGTGGTAATTCCGTTGTATTGGCAATTGTGTTGAGTAGGTTGCCTTTATACCAAGTTCGGAGCATTTTTTGTAAATCCATAGTATCCATAGTATGTTACCATTAAAAAGTGGAGTTCAACACGATAGAAAGCTTTCTGCAGGTACCGCAAAGTAGCCTTTACGTATTTGTTGTTTTCAAACGCATCAAGTATATTTGCTACATATTCAGTTAGGACTGCTGTTGTTGAGGTATTTGGTCTAAATTCAAACTGATTTTTACTTACGATTTTATTCTTTTTAAAATATCGCATGATTTGTTTGTTTAATAACCTTTCGATAACTTTTGAAAGTACTGGAGTGATTGAAATTGGTAGATAGTTAAAAGGTTCAGTTTTTTATACTATAACTCCGTATCTCAATCTGGATTCAACTTGAGCATGGTCAAATTTTAAGAAATCCTTTTTGGAAAGGAAAAAATTTAAACTTCTTAAAATATAGCAAAAAGAGTCAAGCATAGAAATAATAGTATTGTAATGCTCTTATTTCTAAACTTGACACGACAAACGAAGTGTCATCAGCATAAATGCTAAAATGCGCAAGAATCTCATTAAAATGTAAAGGAGCAAAAGAACCGAGTCTAAAGTCGAACCTTGAGGAACGCTATGGTTTTATTCAATATCATCTGAATTCAAATAACTGGTTGAATCTTTATTAGAATTTCTGAATACTACATATTCAGTACGTTTCGTTATAAAGAAGCAACCCAGTTGAGAGCCACACCACGTATATCATACATGAAAAGCTTACTTAATAATATATCATGTTACACACAGTCGAACGCCTTTGAGAAATCGCAAAAACTCATATAGGTGATTCGCCTGTCCCGAGAAATTGTTCAACTTTTTCGTAGAGCACAGATTGCTGAAGTGGTACCAGATTAGAGTGAAATCCGTGCTGACTTGATGAGAATATACAATTGGTATTAATGAAACGTAACAAGCGGTTTAAAACACAATACTCAAATAGTTTTAAAAACCCAGATGAAATAGCAACTGGACGATGATTTTCCAAACATATTCTATATTTGTTGTCATGTTTTGTTTTACTACCTCTAAAGAACAGGTTGAAAGAGTTCGCAATGGCGACGGCAGTAGGGTCGTCTTTTAATTTACTATTAATATTTAGTTTTAATTATTATGACCAAAAATTCATCCCAATGGCAGTAATTCTATCAATATTTATTATCAAATTAATGCTAAAACCGATTTTAATGAATTACTAACACCTAAACTTATAGAAGCGGAGCTTGTATCTGAAGTAATCTCTAAAATCAAAGTAATTCTGAGTGTTCTGATGCAATTAGTACAAAAATGAATAAAATTTGTTGTCTGTTACTTAAAAAATATATAGTTCATATAAAAAATAGTTGTTTGCTTGAAAACTGATTTCCAAGGGTTTAAAAACATGTGTATTCTTCCAATACCTAAAATATCTCAACTGAAGAACATAAGTATTCTATTTTGTTTATCTCAGTTGCTCGAAAAGGTAATTCGTGTACAACTTACGGCATACATTGAAAAATACATGTCTAAGTGCAGCTTTATTTCAAATAATTGATGATGTATTTCGTGATATAGGTAAATTGGTAATAATGGTTTTATTACATCTCTCGGGCGTTCGACGCTATTTACCACTCGCTACTCAGTACTACATTAAAATTTGCCGGACTATTTGTGTAATAGGTGACAAAGTGTAAAATTACATGATTATATACTTGTTGCTACTGAAACTGACACTGGGATTCCACAAGGATCGGTATTGGGACCGTTATAAAAATCATTTAAGATTATTGTCTTTTTGCAGTTATCATATGTATGCTGAGGGCATTAAACTTTATTACACTTTGCTTCCTTCTGAAGTTCATAATATACCTCTTAACATCGGCAGAGGTCACCCTATTTGTATTAATCCCCTAAAAACGGTGGGAATGCCATTTGGGAAAAGCGGATATGTAAAACACTAGCTGATATTAAGTTAATTAAACAAAACGTACCTGTAAGTTTTACTGACGATGCGAGAATCCTTAGTCTTAAAAAACAGTTAATGGGTATTGCGTAATCAGTTAATTAACTTGTTGTTATACAAAAGTGAATGTACGATTTCTCAATTGAACTTAAACAATAATAATAAACATATCTTACGTACATGTATATATGAGGGCTTTTAGCTAGCACAGACTGAATTAGTTAGAGAGATGCAATGCAATTACGCAGCTGTATAATTAGATTAAATCACTAACTCAGAATAAAACATCTATCAAGCTCTTCGTGTAAACCGTCAACAGTCAAAACCAAATATATATTTGCGCAAACAGGTTGTTTACCAGGGTACCACGACAATGCACGAAGGCCTACGAACAAGTTGCGACACCCTACACCTGTCTTACAATCTCGGTTATGCTCGGGGACGGTTGGAGTGGGATCACCGAAACAGCCTTCGCCGAAAGCCTCGCGTGGCAAATTTTACCTATATGCGACATGCAAATAACGGTTTCTCGAAACGTCAAGTACTTGTAGCCACCAGCAAACAGGTTGAGATGATTGGTCACGTGCACTAGGATTTTATTTAATCAGGAAAAGTTTCTCATAAGTGGAGTTGAGTTAAGGTTAAATGTGTACGATCAAGAGATACCATTAGTCTAATGGCGGCACACGGTTCAAATTTCAAGCCATTCTAATTGCACGCGCTAAAGCCTTTGAAGCAACTGCAGCAAAATACTCTGTTACAAGGACCGACGTAAAAATGTTAACTGTACCTGTGGGCATACAGCGTAAATCATTGGATAATGTCTTCCTGGGTCAGTTACCTAAACGATGCATCGTTGGTTTTGCAGCATATAAAGCCTTGAGACAGATAATATGCAAAGGTTATTGACTTTCGCATTAACTGTAATCCGTTAGTGCGATCTTACCTGTATGAAAGCATCGCATCGCTAAATTTTACCTATATGATTAGATTTGATGTTTGTTAAAGAATCGCTGGACACTTTTCGCAGTAAAGTCCCTGCCCTTATCCGTCTGTATACTTTGAGGTATATTTTCGCATTTTTGAAAATAACGGAAAATACGTCGATGGTGCGTCAAGTTGATTGCAGATACGAAAGGGTATTGTGCAATATTATCTGTAGAGGCTTACCTCTTCGGTTTATACTCGCGGAATTAAGGTGAATAGCGCGAATATAAGAACCAAATTATACGCCAAAATTCAAAAATTTTGCTATATACATAATACACGTTTTAATTGCAAATACACCCATAGACTTTGAATTCAAGTCAATTTTATTGGTAAGGCATTACCTCACCTGCCTTATCTTAGTAGCTGCCACTGTTTATCATTAACTGTTTCGTTACCGTTTGTTGACGAGGGGTTAACCATTTTTTTACAAATGAACGTTTATAGCCAGAAATCCTAAGAAATGCAAATCCAAGACACATGCATTAGGTTTTAGTCGACAATCACTCTTATGCCCTTGTTAAACGATTTCTTAGCCTTTGTCAGATATATGTAAGATCAGAACATTTATAAACAATTTTATAAATTACATTGTGCTTATTATTATTTAAAGTCATACTTCCACGATTAACAGTGTAAATGTTAAATAACGGTTTTAATATTTCCAATTTTGATAGATTTAATAATATTGTTTGTTAAATTTTAATATAGAGGTAATTTTTATAAAATTCAAAGGAAATGACCATAATTACTGGATAATCGGCGCAATTCTTGAACAATTGCCGTAATTACGGAGATTTGCTAAAATAGCTGTAAAACCGCGACAACTGCTGTTCGAAAATCGCCACAATTGCCATAAAATTGTTAAAATCTCAAAAATTACTATATAATCTTCCAGACTAGTACACCAAAATTCTGAGGTGGTTTACCCCTTGTATTTATGTATCTCAATCTTGTCAACTTAATAATAAGTTAATCCATAATATCTTATACATCATGTACGTTCCATACCACAGCTGTGTTTTGCGGTTCTAATGAATATCTACTTTTCCACTAAAGCAAGGTACCAATGCCGACAGTGGATATAAAGCGCCGTTGTGTGATTTTAAATGTTCTTTCTTTGTTCTCGAAGGCTTAACACTAATATTATGTGATTGAATTTATATTAAATTTATTATTGTTTGATTATGGCGCTTTTCATTGTTAGCTTTTGTCCGAAGATAGTGCTCTGGAACGTAATCGTCAAGATTGTTTAGTAACATTTAAACTGTTAAAAATTTAGACGTTAATCGTTACTAAAACTAACATTCTTTAGTTGACTTTTAATCCACATAATTATTTTAGCATGCGTATTCTTTACGGTTTCATATTTCCTAATTCTTCACATTAATATTGGTTAACAGGTTTATTTCTTTTTACAGAGTACAACGGATGTAACTGCTGCAAAAAAGTTGAAATATTGTATAAAAGATAAATATAGATACACGGTTTTAACTCAAAAGGCAAACTTGTTAATCATGTATTTTTTGTTATTTTTGACTTAAAGTGTACAAAGTGGAAGAATATAAGAACCCATTTAATAATGATTAAAACCGTATTTTATACACCTCTGCAATATGTTTTAAAGTTAGATCAATTTAACTACCTTTTTAATAATAGTAAAAACTGTATTATCTATCTACACTACAATACCCTTAACTATTGCTTTAATAGAAACGTAAAGATGGGGTTAACGATGTAACAACTCTACCCTTATTCCATTATTAAGTAGGAGTAAAATTTATGAATATATAAAAGGAACAAAAACTAATTTTCTCATTTACCATTAAAAATTAATCCAAATTTGTATGGAATGGTTAATTTGCTACTTATATAGATAATTTAATAATAAGGCGGATGGTATTCATGTATTCTACATGTTGTCCCTAATGAAACTTAAGCTTGACGACTTTATGACTATAACTGATTACAAAGGTAATTAACATTTACATACATTTCTTTTTCAAAAAGGCATATATTTTGCTAAAACTAATTAAACCTTTTAACAATAATGAGATTCAAAATGGAATAAACGTAGGCCAAGTTTTGCTTAAAATTTCTAACTTGATTTTAATTAAATTAAAATGCGCAACTAATACTGTTTTGATACTTTAATAATAATAATAATAATATTTATCGACTCTTTCGTGAGTAATTACAATGATAATGAGGTAATATCACGTGTCAAATAGGAAATTAGGGTCAAAACAGTAAATGCGAAAGGGAGCGGGCTAAACTCAATCGAATGGTCATGGGTTATAAAAAAGCGGCTTTTACAAAGGTTGTCTCCACAATGGTTGCTACTATCGCGAGAAAAGTACGTAATCACACAATAAAAGCACAATCTAAACAGTAGTATTACCTTGAACCACTCTCTGTGAGTGAACATCTCTTCACCCTCGCATTAAATCCTGAAGTTGTAACGCTTCAAGAACACGAGCAAATATGAAATAATCCCTAAATGTTAAGAGTATAGTGCATTTCACGAGTAATTAGACCTCCGCAATATGGCCGCCATTTAAATTTGTCACCAAATA
Source organism: Vesta saturnalis (assembly GCA_036346205.1). Classification (NCBI taxonomy): domain Eukaryota; kingdom Metazoa; phylum Arthropoda; class Insecta; order Coleoptera; family Lampyridae; genus Vesta; species Vesta saturnalis. Next base: position 901,966 of record JARFJB010002483.1, on the reverse strand, counting down.
AAGCGCGGGAGCACTCATTGGCGTAGTACAGGGTGATCAATCTCAAGTGTATACCACGTGATCAAAATATTTAAGTTGGTACCACTGATAGGTTGGTAAGAAGCTGTATTGCTCTAGCTACTCTAGACCATGGTTCGAGTAAAAACTACGATCACTTTCAAATCTGTATGAAGGTCATTAACTTATACATATTATAAAATATTATCTTAATTTAAATAATGACTATTTTGTATTTGATTAGACTGCATCCCTATAATATACAACAAAACAAATAAAATATTATTTAATGATTGGATTAAATCATTACAAAATAATGAATCTTAAGTATTTAAATGTTATAATTTCATTATAATTAAATAAAATTTACAGTACATGTTTATGGAATGACAATGTCTTTTACAAATTTTTTTTAACTCCTTAGGTACACATTAGTTATCACACTTTGCTTTACAGCATATGTTCAAAATGACCGCCATTAAATTGTAAACATAAGTTCACCCTACGTTGCATATTCGCAAATACATTTTGTAACATTTCGGCACCAATATTATGAACTTCATGAGTTATAGCATCTCGCAATTCTTGAAGAGTATGCAATCTTCTGCTGAACACTTTGTTTTTTAAATAACCAAAAAGAAAAAAGTCTATCGGTGTCAAGTCTGGTGAATTCGGTGGCCAACGATTTACAGTAATGATTCTATCTTCAAAGAAGTCTCGTAAATAATTAAATGTGGCCTGTGCAGTCTGTGGGGTAGCGAAGTCATGCTGGAAATACCCGTTTCGTAATTCACGATCATCCAAATTATTAATAAATGGTTCTAAAAGTATTTCCCTGTATCTTGCCGCAGTAATTGTGCCATCGAAAAATACTGGTCCAAATATTCGTTGTCGCGACATTGCTATCCAGACACCGACCTTGATAGGGTGTAAGGTAGTTTCTCGAAATACATGTGGATTTTCTGCAGACCACGTACAATAATTTTGGCTATTTATGTAACCGGACAGATGAAACCAAGCTTCATCAGAAAAAAAGATACATCCAGTAAATCATTGTTCATCGTATTGTTGAACCATTAACAGTAGTTTACTCTAAGCTGAAGATCTCTATCTCGCAACTATTGTAATACCGACACCTTGTACGGGCACAAATGTAAATTCTTCTTTACTGCAGTGTGGACACTTCCATAGGATACATCTAAAAATTATTTATGTAAAATTATGTTTGTATGGTAAAATAAAATACGTGTTTGTGCAGATAGTTTTCGCAAAGATTTATTGGGGTTTGCATTTATCCTTGCTTGGGTATCTGCTAAGGTGTCCTCTGTTAAGACAGTAGCCGAAGCTTCACGTTTGCGTTTTAAAACACTACCAGTTTCCATGAATCGAGCTATCAATCGATTACGATGTTGACTAAATGTTTCGTAACTAATATTTTCATTTGGGTACTCAACAGTAAATTGATCGATGCATGATTGCAATGAATAATGCCATTGCCCATTACCATCTTGGAAGCCGCTACGAAAATGAGCCACAACAATGAATGTGTCGTGTTCGATTGAAAACGGCATGACGATTAAATTCGATATCACAGTTTGTCTTGATATAGACAGTTTGTAAATAACTCAAGAAAATACAAAAGTGAAAAACGAAGGTATAATATAACATAATCTGACATAAACTAAAACGACTAAAACCAGACTAAAAATCCAAAGCAGCCAACTGCAAAACACAACAATATTAACAACTAGGGATTTTTGTCATACCACTATAGTACACTTGAGATTGATCACGTTGTACCTTTTGTCATATAAAAAAAATCAAAAACTTATTTGAATCAATTTATTATTAATAAATTGGCCATCACCACGCTCACCTAGTATTATTATTATATACTATTTTAACTATTTTAATACAAATTTTAAAAAAATGAACAAGTATGTAGTACCTATTATTATAAGTTATTGTTATGAACGGATAAGTTCAAAGATAAATATGTAATTAAAAATTATTATTAATTTTATTAAATACATAAATAAAAAGTTCACCTCGAGTAGGATTTGAACCTACGACATGTACTTTGCTAGAGTACCGCGCTACCAACTGCGCCACCAAGGTTCAAGCCCCAATCGATGTAAATTTTGTCTTTATGTATGTAGAACTGATGTAAATTCTAAATATAATGAGATTACAATCAAATTACTTATATATAAATAAGTATGTAGTAAATTATTTTTTTATTAATAATTATTGCGTAATTAAAAATCGCAGAATTATAACCATTTAAAATAAATTGTCTATCCACTCATCGTCTAGGTCGGCATCGTCTTCTGGTGACAAACATATATTTAAAGTAATGTTACTAACATCAAGTACTGGTTCGTTTTCCCAGTACTCCAAAATAATTTTATTAGTGTGGTTTGTATAATTTTCCCATTGAACATCTGAAACACTTTCAATAGCTTGCCTCCAAGTCTTTAAGGGATCTTTAAGACTCAAAATCGTGTTGTCGTAAAATCTTTTCATTTGACTCCACACCATTTCAATTGGGTTGAAAATACAATGATACCTTGCTCTCGATCGTAATTTAATTCTGTAAAGCTTGGTTACTCCAAAAAACTTTACCGTTAACCTTGCTCTAAATAATTCAAGTCTATTGTTAAAATAAAACTTGAAACGGCCTTTTGGCATTACCTGAATTAACCCAGAAGACTATATTTTCATAAATAAAATACCCTAAGGCTTTATAAAATTATTTCTATAGAATAAATCAAAAATAAATAAATAACCAAGATTGATGCTGTAAATTTTATAAATATCAATAATCTAACACATATTTATATTTTAACTTATCCCCAGATATGCCCACCGTACTACATGTAGTACACTTACAACCTGTTCAATCCTGTTTAAACCTGCAACCCAATACGTTCTATACTGCTTGAGGTTATTTAGTAAGCTGCAGTGCATGTGAGTGGATGTAAAAGTTATCGTTTGTAACTGCATAGTGATTATTATTAGCGGCTGAAATTTGTTAAACTGTGACAATGGCAGATTATGGAATACGTTTTTCAAGGTAAGGTTTTTTTGCTCATTTTAAATTAATTAAAATTTTAGTATATATCATATAATATATACAAAACATGTAAGATTCGCGTAATGAAAAGAAAATTTCACAAAATTATTTTAGAGCAACCTTTATAACATTTATATTTTAATGTACTATAGGTAGTACGGTGGGCACTTATACAGTCACTTCATTATTGTTTTAGGGGATTTTCTATGAATTAGTAATGTTGAAACACGATGAAGATGTAGTAGAGAATGTGGATTGCATAACCCTTTTTCCGCCAGAAAATGCTTGTGGAAATGAAACCGACGAAGATTCTGGCGCGGAAGATTTTGTCAATCTAAATAATTTACCTGGGTCGCAACTTCGAGCACCGGTAGAAATTAATTTACGGAATAGAGTCACTCAAATTGTTTTCATTGTCTGATATAGCTTCTCATCTGAAGATGAAATGCCTCTTTCAGTTTTGAAATGTCGATTATGAACTAAAGTAACTAAACCCAAAAAAATAAAAAGAATTTATGAATGGGAAGACAATGACTTGCCACTTGACAACAATATTTTTGATGATACAGATATAGCACAAGCGAATCTCGAAAACCCTGCGGATTTATTTTTTCAATTTTTTGACGAAGAAATATTAGAGACAATTGTAACAGAGACGAATCGCTATGCACAACAAAGAAACCAGAATGTGTTGATAGAAAAGTCGGAATTGAAAGCGTTCATTGGCGTATTATTACTGAGTGGGTATATACAGATACCTAGCGACGAATGTTTTGGGAATACGAGAGAGACTCTCATAATGTATTGGTATCCGAGGCAATATCGGGAAACAAATTCGAATTTATTCTGCCTCATCGTCATATAGCAGATAATAATACAATAGATGCGACTGACAAATATGCTAAAGTTAGACCTTTATTTATACACCTAAATAAAAAATTCTTAGAATATAGCAAATGCGAGGAAATGCATTGCGTTGATGAAGCCATGGTTCCATACTTTGGTCGCCATGGTTGCAAACAATTTATTTATGGGAAGCCTATTCGATATGGCTATAAATTGTGGGTAGGGGCAACACGATTGGGCTATGTTAATTGGTTCGAGCCGCTAACAAGGTGCAGCTACAAATATTAGAGTTCAGTATGCTAGTTATGGAGTTGGACCATCTGTAGTTCTGGAATACGCAGATGTTTTGAGAAAAAGGTGGCCAAATAAGCAGTATATGCATTTATTTTTTGATAACTTTTTTTCTACTTTACCTTTGCTGGAACTGCTTTCCAAGAAGAACTTCAAAGCTACAGGTACTATTCGAGAAAATCGCATAGCTAGCAGCCCTCTAAAGACTTCCAAGCAAATGAAAAATGATGCGAGAGGATGTTTCGACTATAAGAAAATTGAAGATAGTAACATAATTGCCGTGAAATGGCACGATAATAGTATTGTTACTTTATGTTCAAATGCCGCAGGAATTAATCAAATCCACGCTGTCAAGAGATTTTCTCAAAAAGAAAAGAAATCCATACAGGTAAGTCCAATCGATTACCATTCTGCCCATAGATCTTGTAATTTTGAAAACGTTTTAGGTATCCCAGCCGCATTTGATTAACTTATATAATGCCAATATGGGAGGTGTTGACAGGAGTGACCAAAACATAAGTCTTTATAGAATATCGATCAGAGGTAAAAAGTGGTATTTTCCACTCATATCACACTGCATCGATATGGCAGTACACAACTCATGGCAGTTACATAGGCAAAAGGGGGGAGAACTAGATCAATTAAAATTTAGAAGACGAATTTCGACTACGCTATTAGTGCAAAACAAAACTCTTCAAAAGGTCACGTGTCACGTAATGAAGGCATCGATATTCGCTTTGATCGTTTAGATCATTTAGTAATACTTCAAGATAAGCAAACCCGTTGCGTGCATTGTCCTGAGAGAACCACAACTAGGTGTACGAAGTGTAACAAAGGACTGCATGTAAAGTGTTTTTTGTCCTACCACACAAAATGTTAAATTCTTTAATAACAAAGAATAGTTGATTAGTTGCCCACCGTACTAGGTGTAGTACGGCTTCAATTTTGTATTATTTTTCAATAAAATTTATTTTTTCAGATAAATTGTGTTTATTTGTACTCTAAACAACTACGGTTTTAAAAAACTATTTATAAATACCTCGCGTAAGCGTATGGGCATATCTGGGTTAAACTACTTTTAGTTTCGCCCTTGTACAGGTTGACCCACCACAGACGACACGCTTTCCCCGCAAAAAACGGTTGAATATTTTTAAAAGAATTTTTGTAGGTATGACGGGGACCGTTTGAAGTACAATTTTAAAATATTACAGATTATACAGGATTCATTAAAAAAAAGAGTCATATCAAAGTTATAATTTTTTTAATGAAACACCCTGTATTTTATGTCTTTTATGAAATCTAGAGGACAAATAATGGTGAATTACTGTTATGGTGCCTATACCTAATATCAAAAACATTTTCAGATATTTTTAGATTTATAAAATTGTAATAGAAAATTTAAACAGAAAATGAAGAAATGAAGTATAAAGCCAAAGAGTTCGTTTTTAATTTCACCTGTAAACTAGATTATCTTAATAAATTTAAATGGCACACCTTGCATGTAATTCCTAACTATGCTATAAAATTCATTGTCTTTAATTTTGTATTAGGCATTCCTATACCTCTTTTCACCAATAACGACAATTTTTTTTCATTTTTAATACGTTCACTGCGGCAGCAATTTTTGATACTATGTCGATCCGGGCATTATCAGGCCCCCAGCAGTTACCATTCTGACGATACCAGATACATCTGTCTGGTAGAGTAACTTGTATAAACTTAAAGTTTCGAACTGTAGGTTCATAAACAAATTAGATGTAAAGCTAGTAACTGATAGAATACAATTAACCCTATATAACTTTTGTAACCACCTTGCCAGCTTCCTCGCTTTTCATTGTTTGTTTAAATGATTTGTAGCAGTTCATTTAATTTCTACGACGTTTCGTTCCTGGCTCTTCTTCTCTTTTAAACGAATGAATTTTCTTTGAATGGATACCTGGATCAGATGGTAGGAAATCTTGATTTTTCCTAATAATAGTGCTAGCTTTTCACGAAATGGTAGGAATGGGAGTTTATTATGGAGGTTTACTTCATTATCGACTATCCAGTCATTGACTATAGCAGCACCAAATATTAACTCAAATCCTACCTTGTGGTGCCATTTGAACCCTTTGCTCAAGGAACTGTAATTGGTGGACATCTGATCGCTATAGTCAACAACTTTTTTACATTATTGTTGTCCAACGCAACCTTTGATTTTAAAATATCGGTTCCTGGTTCACCATTCTTATTAGGTCTAGCTTTTTTTCCAGTTCCACATACACATATTTATGGAATGTTCAGATTTACTTGATAACTTAAGCACATATCTTTTGTCTTGCCATCGAATAATTTTACACCAAACTGATTTTCCAATCCACACACGTCATTTTTCTTTAGTTTCTTGGTAACGATTACTCTTGGTAGACTACTCCTGTTCTTCCTAGTGTGCCGCAACAGAGTGCTTTTCGATCTAACAACTCTTTTACTAGAGGAATACTACAATAAAAATTACCATGATAAAACGTTCGGCGACTGTCCAGTAATTTAGACATTTATTTCAATACCACATAGTGTAAATGACCTTTACTTCTTATTGAATCCTCCTTATGTATTCGGAAGTAGAGATTCTAAAACTTTTTGGAAAGAATTAAATTCTTTAAATATGAGACATTAATAAATGTAACTTACCAACTCATTTACAGAACGCTGATGATATTCATAATTACTTTATTGACAGTCACTAATAATAGCTCTAGTCCTATGTAAATTGAATATAGTTCCATGAAAAATTGTGGTGAATTTTTTTATTTCTCATTTGTAAACAAACGAATGTGAAGTTAAAAGATATCTACTTGAAATTAAATCCAATACAGTTGGTATTGATGGTCTTTCCGTACAGATTATAAAGTGGTGCTGTCCGTTAATTCTTCTTCTCTCAACTCACCTAATAATTAGATTATTATTGACTAACAGCTTCCGGAATTAATTAATTATGGAAAACTGCTCTAGTAACCCCCCTCCCTAAAGTAAATAACCCAGAACAATATAAGGACCAGTCTGTTACAAGCCATTTCAAAAAGCTTCAAAAAAATAGCTAATTATCAAATCCGACAGTACTTATCTCAAAATAAGATACTGCCAAAATTTCAGTCAAGGTTTCGGCTAAAACGTAGTTGGACGACAGCCTTGCTTAACGTAACTGATGATCTCCTACGAGCTAGTGATCAAGGTAAATTGGCTATAGTTGTATTTCTAGATTATAGTAAAGCTTTCGACACTATTAATCATGCACTTCTTTTATCTATTTTAAAATATATAGGTTTTTCAAATGATGCCATTGAACTGGTTATGAGTTGTCTATCTGGTAGATCTGAGAAGGTACTTATAAATAACATGTACTCTAGTCCTAGGTTGTCTTTATCTGGTGTTCCAAAAGGATCTATTCTAGGTCCCCTATTATTTGCTATTTACATTAGTCAAATCTATGACCTAATAAAATGCTATCAGTATCATGTGTATGCAGATGATACACAGCAGTATTTAATTTTTGAAAAAAAGGATTTCATAACAGCAGCCAATAAAATTAATGAAGATTTAAAAAGCATGTAAATTATCTAATTCAACAAGCATATGTTAGTACGAAATGAATTATCCACGCAGGTAAGCCTTAAATTTAAATATGAAAAAAACATTATGTGACGCTCCTATTTTATCGAAATTTACGTACAGCTGCCAGGTATATGGACCTTGCATTGATCTTTTAAATAAAACTCGTATACAGAGGGCCCAGAACAGTTATTTAAAAGGCAAGTCTATGGTATTTGCAAATACGTTCATATATCCCATAAATTAAAAGAAGTTGAATGGCTGAATATGTCAAATCGAAGAGTATGTATTGCGCTCCGTATATCTGTCCTAAAAAAATAGCTAATTAAAAATGTAGTCACGGTATATTCTAATAAATAAACTATACTATATTATTAGATGCACAATGCGTCTGCTCAAGTTAGAATTACGGGAAACTTTTTTATTAATAATTTTAGAAAAAAAGGCATTACTCCTGTGGCTCTTTTTCACGTAATATCAGTAAACCAATAATCGATTATTATGTAGCAACCAGATCCAAATAACGGTTCAGCCATTATCTCCATCACATCAGAAGGTTTATTGCTCACATAGATGTAACACCCTTCTGGTAGGTCTTACAAGAAAATTCCACTATGTGGATTTAAGTGCTCATTCGGCTAAACCCAGTTGGGCAGTAGGGGTGGGTTTCGGTTAGACTCTTATATCTGTTAAATAAGTGTGAGACCTCAGGTTTAATACATGTATTTGAATCTTAATAAATTTAAATAAACTCTTTTATACATATATCAAATTAGTGTAAATCTATCAAAATAAAATAAAACAATATTCTTGGAAAATAAATGGAAATAAAATATTAATTGTACAAAACTAAAATAAAACTTCTATTCTGGCTGGTGGGTAGGCCACCCACTACACCTCTCGGTCCTGTTGGCCACGTATGGACGGAATCTATACTTGGCGGTTCCCACGTGTTTAGGTCGTTGGTAGAACTGTAATGAGAATTACTTTTGATAAAAATATAAACAACCACCTGCTAGTTTCAATCTTTATAGTTTCACCCTTAAAAGTTTTGATTAATTGATGTGCGGTTGTGAGTGTTTTATACAAGGATTGATTGTCTTTCAGGTAATTTTACTTTCTATAATTTTTAAATGCAAAATTATTAATACGAGATTTCTACAATGGAATTTACGGTTGTATATTTAGCACTGTTTGTTATTTTGTTTCTAAGATATACGGGATCCCGTTTGTCAATCTCTATCAAATTTTATTTACAAAGTCACGGTGGTTTTATTGATGAGATTATCGGAAGGTCGTCTTTATCACTTGTAACAACCTTTTTTTCAAGTTGTATTAAATAATACTTTAATTTTAGGTATTTTATTCATTTAGTAGTAAATATAAGAAAAGTTTTTAAGTTTTGTATGAGGTAGGCAACTTAAATTGCATATCTTAATGGTACATATTTTTTAAGTGAATATATTTCATAAAGATTTATAGTTCCCTTTCCTTAGAAATGGTATTCTGATCATTTAAAAGCCGCGAAATGCGTAATAACTAGCCTTTTTCCTTTTTCAATTCACTTGCTGCTAAATGTAATAGCATGAAGCATGTAGTTGTGGGGAATTTTTCCTAAATTTTAGTGTAAAGTGCCATCGGTAGATGGTAAGTTATTTTTTTTCATTATAGCTAAAACTAAAGCCTTTGCTTTTTTTTAGGCACTTTTACTTTCTTTTTTTATTTTTTCCTTTTAAAGTACCACTTTTATTAAACACCTTATTTTACTTGGTTTACATCATAAATCGCAATTTTTTTTTACATACTAAAAACTTCAAAGTACTGCATTAATTATTATGGATTCGAATTATTAAGAATAAATTATCCAGATAATTCCAGTGGGGCGTGGCTGGTAACCTTAGATCTGGAGATTGCACCACAATGATGCTATAATAATTTCATCTAGTTGACCGTTCCGTTTCATGTGTCACCAGCGGTAATAAAATATATACAGAACTGTTCAAAGGTATGATTTTTTAGTAATTAACGAATAAATTTAAGACCTTTTCCATTACAATTGATTATTAAATAAACGTTAGTGTGTCTTGTAATTTTGTTTTCATTTTGATTAATGTTGTATTATTATTAAGAAACTTGGTTTATCTGTTCCAATAACGTATATTTAAAAATAGCTTGGCTCCCGAGGTATCATTTTATTGTTTTTATTTCCATTACATATTTTTCTTATTAATTAAGTATAAGTGAAAATAATTAAGCAGATGGAAAGCATGCAGTATTTCAGGTATGTTAATTAAACTCAGTATATTAGAACTCTCCCTTATCTTAATTTACCGATTGAGCCAACGGCAGTGGCGTTTTATTTATTACATCATCGCTTTAGTTATAATGTTATAAGTTGACGCCGTTTAATATTTATCTTAGACATTTGGCCCAGTTTTAGTGTTTATACTTTGGCGCCGTTTATAATGTTATACACTCACAACGGAAACGTCCTTGTATATTAAAAAGGTATAAAATAATTTAACGTGATTGTCAATAAATGTTTATAGGGTAAAATTGTAAAATTAAGTTAACCCGGTTTCTCTAAAACACGACTTATTATTTTTCTTTAATGCAAAGTGAAAATATACTAAATCTTAACACAATATTACGGTCGGCGTAACAACAGCTGTTGATCGATGATAGCAGGTCAATGTTATTGGTTTCAATGTACTTAATATACGTAAACGAGAATGAAATTAAAGGGGTTTGTAAATTAAGGATCTTTAAATAGGGCTAGGGATGATTGACTAAAATTCTTGATTAGAATTTCTTTTTATTTAATTTACAATGACTGGAATATTTCCAAACTAAACTTCTTGATTGCACTGTGATTATTTTTAATCGGTTGCGTTTAATAAAACAGTATTTTTGGAGCAGGTTTGTTTTCAGGTGAATTCGGATATGCTTTTATAAGTTATCGGGGCTGGTTGAAAGTTCCATATACATATACAGAATCTAAAGGTTTACTATGACATTTGATGGATAAGCTCCCCTGCAGTCCAAGTTAGAAAACTCAGAGCTAGACAGAGTAAGTTTTATTAATAGGGAATTGGCGGGATAAGCTTCCCTGCAGTCCAAGTTAGAAAACTCAGAGCTAGACAAAGTAACTTTTATTAATAGGGAATTAGCAGGATAAGTTTTTGTCCTCCAAAAAGAACTTAGCTAATCAGTGATCCCACAGACGTCGCTAAAATGCCTCGCTAACTGAATAGGACCGTAACGTCCTTAGGAGACCACCGAATTTCGTCAGCAGTTTTTCCTAAGTACGGTACTAATAGCTAGTTCCTTTCAAATCGGAATTTATATAGGTATTTATAGGTGAACAGGTAATGTCAACGTATTTTCTTTTAAATTAATTTGTAGTTCAGCTTTGAATAATTAACAATTTAAGTATACACTGGATGTACTTTAAGAGTCGGTCAGGTTATGAATTATTCTCGAAGGGAGAATTTTCAAGAAGTGCAGGATTTCGGATTTGTAATAAATTCTATTAGGTAATAAATTGTTATTGGAACGGATTTGTAGACGATATTCTACAGGAAGTCTACGAAGATGGGTATCGTAGACAGAGAATGCTGAATTATGTGCAAATTTCCGGTTTTATACCTGGTCTGGAAAGGGGTTTAGGTGGGACGGAACGCGATGGGTTTGCACATCCACAAGAGGGGATCCTGTGCGCACGCAAAATTTGTCGTTTTGTTATCATACCTGGATTCTGAAAGCGTAAATGAATTGTTATTTACAAATTATCTTTATAATTTCTTTATTTTAAAATTTATTTCTGGGTCGTTCCATAGAAAGGTCCTGCAGGACTTTTTCCTGCACATACTTGCATAATTTTTGCATCAACAAGGCCAAACAGTTTTATCCCATATTTGCTTGACTTAGATGGTATGTATTGTCGGAAGTATCTCGTCAATGGTAACATTTTCACCTGGAGAATAGGAGTTCTGACAATTCTTTACAAACTTTTCAAAAACTTCACGAATTGGAGCAAGATGATCTAATACTTTTCGTTCGCGTAATTCGGTTATCAAAACGCAGACAACGAATGAGGAGTTTAAAACGTTTGATACCCATAACGAGGCCGAACTTCTCAATTCCATCACATTCCTGTCACTAAAGTTCCTCCAGACACTGACGATTTGATTTATGGACACCCGCTAAAACCTAAATCGAATTGAAAGCTTTCAATTCGATAACATCGGTGTGTCTTGTACCCCTTTCTCGAGAAAATTTGTGGTTTATGGGTTCCTTATATTGATTTGTGTACGTGACAATTATTTCAGGAATATTATTAGTAAATAAATTTCCCCAACATTCAAGACCACTTTTAGCATTGCCCTCGTTCCCTTTGGCTCCAGTAAGCTTAATAATAATGTTATGAGGTGGTGAACGACGATTTATTTTTGATGGCTTCTTATTCTACTTGTTTTTCATCTCGTGCCAAATAAAATTCCATACTAGCAGCTAACGAATCCTCTTCATTAGAAGATAGATCCTCGCCACCTTGTTCAGTTAATGAATTAACTTCATCTTGCTCCACTTCATTGATGTCACTCTCTTCCCCTAAATCTTCATTCTCAGTCTTCAGACTTATCATTCAGCAAAAGTTCGATAACTTCAGCAAGGTGTTTCGGGTTGGTTATTCATATCAAAGTTTATTCCTGCCATGTCAAGCGATTCTGCATCAGAAGAGAAGAAACAGCTTCATTAGTATACTTCAAAACGAGTTCGGGCGCGGTGAGCATGAGATGCAAATGATCAAAAACTAATATTATCTCAATTAATTATATAAACTTATGTTACATTTATAAAATAAGTTACTTGAATGATTTTAGTACACTAATGTGAACTTACCTTCAAACAAGTGACCTTCAAAAACAAGCTGGTTCGGGCCAGCGAGGGTACACGTGTTCTCCACAAGCGCGGGCAATACAGTCACTAGGAAGGGTACGATCTCCACCAAAAGTTATGAAGCTACTGACCACTAGGGGTTCTGGCGCCACGAAGTAGAAGGGGAAAAAATTGAAGTGTGATTGCTGAGTCTCACAGGTCAGCCACGCTTGACGGAGGGTTAAAGCAATGTTGTGTTGAAGGTCGTGTTTACTTGAGTTTACTCTTGGCACAGTCGGTTCCACTAAGCAGTTTCTGCCAACGTAAACATGTTAATTTTAGTAGTGAAATCGCGTAAAGGTTTTTACTGACTTTCCTGTGTGGGGTCGTTCATAAATCCACGTGTTTAAGTAATGTATGTGTACTCTGCGCCATGATTTAGGAGTATATGACCACCTGTAATAATAGAAAATAACAGTTTGTTAACATGTCTGTCATAAAATACACGCACACACAGAATACGTTCAATTTTTACAATGTGGGCATCGTATCCAGTTAAACGCAATAAACTCCGGTATTTAATGATTGATTTAATTTCAGTGCGGAGGTATTGTTTTGTTTTTATTCTTACGTCTGATTAACGCCTCACTAATCAAATAAGGCAAAAACTTTACTATAGGAAATAATGTACCGTCAAATTCATGTTTCTTAAAATGCTCTTATTACTAAGATTTATTGGTACTGCTCTTCACTGTTTCCATTTTGTTTCAACATTAAATATAATTCTCTAAATGTACTTACTTAAATTGACTTTTTCAACTGCTTTTGTTTTCTTGGCTTTGTAAAGATAAAATAAAAAATATATTATTTTCTCTTATGACTCTTATAAAAAGGATCTCAGCAATCAATATGCTACGTGTGCAACGGTTCTGAAGCTTTATTTACAGAAAATAAATAACCCACACTTATCCCATATTGATCTTGTTTATACCTACAATTCAATGGTTTTCAAAATATTTGAACATTCCAAAATTAGTGAAAATTTGATAACAAACGGCACATTACTGCCTTTAATGTTCTTATACTGTAAATGTTTTACTCAAGATTTTATTACTTACGATGGGTAAAACTTGGTTATTTTATGAACCTTACCTTTTCATCCCGCTAAATTAAATTATTGCCCTTGAAAAGTTCGAGTAAGTTTTTATCCATTTTTTATAAAATAGTGTAGTTGCAAATTTATTACTTATCTGATAATAATTAAGTCTGATACTAGTACAATAAAATCATTTACTTACAAAGATACGTTAACTGTCAGTACCGTCAAGTTTATAAAATTTTATACGAAAATTTTACATAAACCGAAATGAATTCTCGTTTAAACAGTTAATATTCACGTACTCGATACTTACACTTTCGTCTTCTCAATCTCACAACGCTTGCAATCTTCATAAATCCTAACAAGCTAGTAAACCAAGAATGTAATTTATAGTCACGGATGACTACTTAAATACTTGATAAGCTACATATTAACTTATTAACTTATATAAAGTTATAGTTTTAATTAAAATTAGTAATAAATTTACACCTCTTACTGGGTAGACCAAATTGACGCCGCCATGAAATTGTGGATATTCTAACATAGGTTTGCTGAATTTATGGGTCCTAAGAATATGGTTATCATCGACGGAAGTCTACGATCAATACGGTAGCATTCTCTTTAACAGTCTTATCGCCATCTTAAGCGAAAAACCACCCATACATAATTCTCAGTTGACAAATTATTTGAGAATTTTATCTATAAAGAATTCTCAAGTAAAACCACTGCACCAGGAAATCATTTCTTTCCACAATGGTCGGTAGCTTAAATTTTGAAGGTACGCATTGGACCATTATAAAAGAATTGATGAAACGCAGTTGTCTCATTGCTATACTGCTACATCGTACGAATTATTAGCTCTTGGGGTACTTCATTAATAATAAGAACGCATTACTTAGTTACTAAGGTAAATCAGTTAGTAGATGAAATGAGAATACCTGCCGATTTTGCAACAAAGAAGGTCAGCGATATAGCTGTAAGGGAACGGACTTACTGAAAACTCACTTATCTTCTGATTATGACAATTCACAAGTCTAAAGTAATTGACCTTAAAATATGTCAAAGCCGGATAAGGCCTTCAAAATTTTTTAAAGAGTAATTTTTACGAATTTAAAACGGTATCAAGTGGGACCAGATGTATTAACCAGGTCAACAAACTGGTGGCGAGCTGGAGAACTGTAACTTTGAGTAATTGGCTCTTCAGTTGTCGACTTTTAACAATATTCCAAAAACATGAAACAAGAGACCAACGCCAACTGAAAATCAATATACTATTCTAACCTTGAAAATTCTTCTTGTTTCGAAAATGGTGTAAGGTGATCTAATAAACTTGATAAACTCTTAATATTACAGTTGAAGCACCAAACAACAACAAAAACAACTATGGGATATAGACTAGGTCAATGAAAATTTGTACTGCATTGTTTAGACGGTTCAGATGGTGAATTGTTTCTTAATTAATAGTTGGAGAAAGATGCAAAGCAACCATAATGAACATTGTGCAAACTAAATATCGTGATCATATAGCAACAGAATCAAAACCGTAACGGTTATTTAAACTCTCCTACTTTAAAAGGAAAGAAAGCTATAATTTGCTCGAGCTCAAAGAGCGGTACAAATATACTTACTGTAATTAATTACTTGGCCATAGACTCAATCAACTGATAATTAGGGCAGCATATATTTTGTGAACAGCTTGTAACACTTTGTTTTATTACTTGCAACTTATTTTAAACACTAGTATTAATTCTTTAAAGACTTTATTTTACGAGACTCCTTTTCATTTCCTCACCGTATTCGCATCACATCTGGGTCTCATGTTGAGTACAATTAAAATATTTATCTAAATGGTGTGTTATACAATATAACCTTCTGGTTATGGAAATCAATTAACCAGTCCGAGTTAAAAATAATTGTGTGGTATTATTATGTATATATACCCCACCGCATCTAGATATTTGGTATTTACCGGTACAACTCTGTTTTTAATATTTAAACGTACACTGTATTGTCAGTATGTGTAATTAATTATACGAGAACGATTTTCTCTTCTTTAGCTTTTAAAATATACGATTAAGACGAGTATATCGTCAAGATTATGACTGCAAAGTAAACGTTAATCCGAGAAAACGGTTATACAACTGAGAAGGGAATCCAAATAATTACATTAACTCTTAAAGGATGTGTACCAATTTAATTACAATACCTGCGATTAATAAATATTGCTTATAACCCATAAATCGGAATATCAACCAACGGGTTTATAAAATTACAAGAAGATAGCTCAATTCTAACACAAATATTTCAATCTAGTTTCGATGACTTTATATTATTAAAAGAGAAAGCAACTCCTAATGCCTAAATAAGCTTGAATACCGTAACAATAGTGTACATCATAAAAATTTGCTAGACTAAGCCTCCTCGTAACATGGTCAAAGCACACACATTCAATCTTAAATATATTAAGTATGTAAAACAATTTAGGAAATAATTATCAACAGCAATACCACTGGAGGAAGACTATAAAACGTAGCACCAACTACTATAATACCTATTATCAAGTATCTCTACCGTTAACCACAGTTTTTAATTTTTATATACAGAGTAAACTTAGACAATAAAATTTGTTTGGGTCAATGATTTGTACTGTTTTTACATTACCATTTATATTTCGAAGTATTTATACATATAATGGCAGTTTATTTTGCCAGCGGGATTTCTGGAATAGGAAGGTTGAGTCGAACTTGCGCGTTGACGCTGTCGAAGTTCAAGTTCATTTCCGTTTCGTTTGAGGTATAAAATGTGGTTCGTGGGAATTAAAGGATAAAACTTTGAATGTTTTCCAACTGCATCGCTTAATGCGGATTTTGTCAAAGCTTAATTAATTAATGGAGTTTGCTTTATCTTTATGGGTTTTACTCTATTAATGCGTTTCGACGGATAAATATTTTGAACTCACGTTCACCAGGTATGGCGTGTTGTTACCTCTAAACACTACTGATTCTCATTTTTAGCTACTTACAAAAATTGTACTTTAATCACGAAGTCATTATAATTGGTAAAGCGTATTCATGTATGCTCTGATGTGAACTCTAATAATCAATTTATACCAATTCCTTTCTCTACAACCTGATTAAAGTCGAGTATTTTCCATAATCTCTTTTAGACCGTGGATCTTGAAAACCACTATTTTCGTATTTCACTTAATGAGACCATTAACCAACAAACTCGTATTTCTACATCCTCTGATACAATTATTAATAAACACTTTATAGTGTATTCCTTTTCTCTACAACCTGATTAGTCAGGTTAAGTTTGAAGAGAAAGCGGGGTTCACGTAATTACTATAAATAATTTCTTTTAGTGGGGATGTATTCCACCCACATATTACCTTCATGGGAGTGTATTCCAATCACATAGTTACTATCGTTTGGGCAGATTCTAACCTAATTACGGTTTAGTGAAGTCAACATCTACCGCTGATACCTGTGGAAGCTGTGTTAAGCTAAATGCTAAAAATTCTTTATTTTGATATTATTAAGAGCATACTGTAAAGAGCTCAAGTCGTGAATCTTAGAATACGTTACAACTACATTCATATTAAGACTTAATGATTTTGCTTTTGGTATATATACTTGTGTTACATTCAAAATTGCCTGTTGTTTTTTTATTATTATGATCTAATAACAAAAAGGAATCTTTATAAGCTTGTGTGAGGCAACAGCGTGATCACTGTCTAGCTAAGATAGAAACTGTACTGGGTTGAATAAAAGTAAAACTTTTGGTATGAAACAACACACGACGAATTAAAAGAAATTAAATAATTTTAATTATAATTTTTTTAGGATAATTATGCAACCTGTTTTTCATACGATCATAATGAAAACAGGTAATATTGTAAAAACAAAAACAATAATTAATGTCAGAATGACGTTTAAAACTCAGATAGGGATTAATAGTCGTAAATACATTTTAACTTAAAATAAAAATTCAAAACCACTCGCTTCTATAAAAATATTAATAACACAGATTAAATATTTTCATATCTATCTAATTTTTACATTTATTTCGATTTACATTAAAAAACTTTATAAAGGATAATTATGCAAAATAAAATTTTCTTGAAAAAGTATGTCCACAGATTTTGTTATAAAATTAATCGTTATTCAGACATTGAAAAAATTTGAACTAACACTGTGTTAGGAATTTGTGGGTCATATCAAAATATTAGGTATTTTTAAAGCTTTGAAATATGCAGCTGTTTTAGAAATATCGCCCCCAAATAATTCTCCACCACTGGATTCCTCCAAAAATCTAATTAGCTCCGAGCGAAATGAAAACAAGCTTAAATACAGAATTTTAAGAACATAGGTGTCGTTCTGGAGTTATATACATCCATACACATACAGACACATCTGGGCCAAACTTGGCCAAAAGATGTAGAATTAGCTAACAAGTCGATTTAGCGATAGTGAAAAAAAAGTTGATTTCATAACCTTCTATACCTACATAGGGATATGTAGGTTAGAAGGTTAAACATTGGATTACGTTTAACAACAAGAATCAGAACTATATGTAAATTTTAGTGTAATATATTGCATAACGGTAAGGTGGGTGGCCTACCCTTATTTTTAGTTAGGGTACTTTTATGGTTTTATTTTACTTTTAGAAGTTTTTCTAGCTTAAAGCAAAACCGCAATTATGTTAAAAATTTTTAATTTCTTTTTGCTTTAAATTGCCAAATCAAATTTTTTCTTCTGATTCTATAAACTTAATTTTATTTAGTTTGACCTTCCAGTGTGTGTTATTGACTATTGTGTGTACTACTTGTCATTATACTTAGGTAATTGCATGTGTTCTCTCTTACAGCTTCTCTTCCCTTTTCGTAGCTTAAGGGCTATCTTATCGTAAACTACGTGGCGCCTTAGGTTTTATACTATTTACTCACACCACCCACGCATCCAGTACACTACCGCTTTAGTGATCCCAAAATGAGCTGAGCTACTAAGATGAGTCGAAGCATTGACTAAAGTGATGTGGTTTAGATGTTATATAAGACCTTGTTCTATCTAAAGGTCAACAAACTTTGCTTGGGTTAGAAAACTCTAGGAACCTTCTATGAAACTGTATCTGGACCGATAATTTTTTTCCGGGTAAGAAAAGTTTGATGTCCTGAAGTGATTTATTGACGACTAGCCAGAAGAAGAATTACTTAACGGAGGAGCTTTATCTACAAATTACCTTTAATTATAATCTATATGTTATTTTAACAGTTACACTATTTTATTTGTCCGTGACCCTTATTCATAGTTTCTCTAAAGTTTCTTTGACCATTTGCTTCCACGTTCTTGTTTCTACCTCTTTATCCTTCACTCTGTTGAATTTTGAAATCGTTGTTCATAATCTATCGTTATTACTTAGGAGCATTTTTATCATAGTTTTATCCATCATTTTTACACGTCACTCGTCGTAGTCATCTCATTCGTAGTTCTTTTATATAAATGTAGTTATTTTCTACTGTTCATACCTAGTTTCTATTTTCTCATTTGTTGTTTTTAGGCATCCCTTTTTCATATTCATACCATCGTGTATTAGTTAGAATTCTTTTCTCGTGTTTTTCTAGATACATACTTAGATTTGATCAACGTTTCTGTAGCAATTCTCGCTTCTATTTTTGAATCGAACGTTCCATCGTCTAATATTTTAACACCCAGATAAGTAAATGTTTGTTTCAAAAGTATGTATGGTTTTGATCCTATTTGTGCCTTTATATCCTACTCCTTTTCTCTGTGTCACCCTCAGTCGTTCATTTCATTTTTTCTTGGTTGTTTCTTGATCCATAGTTTTTTGCTCGTTGCTACTATTGTCAAATCATGTGCAAATACAATATGCTGGTAGTCGTTATTGAATGTTTTTTTCCTATTTTGACTTTGTTTCTTTTAATGACTAACGACCCAAGTCCACGTTCCACTTTAAAAGAAAATTCTGTGAGTTTCACGAACTTTTTGGCATTTTTAGCTTTTTGGCATTATACATTGGCTTTTTATTGAACACCTATTTAAGCCTCACAAAGATTACGTAAGGGCATATTTATGCTTGTAGCTAGTAGTTTATACCTATCTTAAGATAAAAATCTAATCAGTGATTGAACCTACTTGGTATTCTCCTATTCTTTTTTCTGTATACTATTTTTTTTTTAATTATTAGCACTAATGTTTCAAATACAATTCCACAACGTTTTATATAAATATTTATTTCTCAAAGCGTTGCAGTTCAACAAGTATCACTAACAAGAGAAAATAATAACAAGTGGTAACAAATCATTGAGGTAAAACAGCAAACTTGACATCAATTATAATTTTATATTTAAAGGTTAGTCAATAAGATCAACCTGTCCGTTCATTAATGGTACCTCGTGTTTATGTTTATAAGTTACAAATGCTTCCCAAACATCTAATTTGTGTTCTGTATAACAAAAATGTAAAAATTTAATTTTGTTTTGTGAAGTTATAAGGTGATTATTTACTATTAAATGTTTGGCATAATTTTATTTGTCTGAGTGTTTATATTTGTAACATCTAATGTGTTCTTTGCATCTAATATCGCAGTACCCAAGTGTTTGTCCAATACAAACAGAATCACAGGATGTTAAGTTCCATTTATAAATACCCGACTTCAAAATGTCGTTAGTTAAATCTTTGGCATTGAACAAACATTTAAGAATGTTGAATTAGTTTTGAAAGCTTATTTGTATTTTTGTTCTTTTGTAATATGTGAGCTACTTTTTTTGGCATGAAATTGATATGTGTTCATTTCCTGTCGGTTCTGTATTAATGAGATAATGTTTTGATAGATTATTTGTACTCTTCATTTTTATCGAACTTGTCGGTTATATTTGAAACGTAACCATTTTCTTATGCTTTTTGTTTTATAATTGATATTTCTTTACAGAAATTTCATTGGCTTCATGGTAATGACATTGCTCTATGTTCAAATATGTGCTTTATGGTGGCATGAATCGTTTGAAATTGTAATGCAAGATGTAAAATAAGGTTTAGAAAACAGCTTTACAGATTTACAGAACAAACAAATTTGAAACAAGAACCCACAAGTACGAACTATTTGAAAACAACTAAGCATTATCGCGGCGTCACCAACACGTGATTGTCTGAGTGAAGCCTGTGACGTTATCGGCTGGTCGGTCAATGACCACAGTCACTAACCTAGGAGACGGTAAACAGAGGAACACAGGATGAGGATGGTGCCGATGTGTGAGGTCATCTATTTTAGATAAGAAAACAAAAACTACTGTAACCTAACATAATTAGACTATATAAACAAAACTAGTGCACGAGCCGGGAATCGAACCCGCACTAAAAGCGTGAAAATGATATTTAAACCATTATTGAAATACCTGTTTATATGAGCTATGATGACGTCATACATCGGCATCATCCTCACCCTATGCTCATCCTATGTCCTTTGTTGACCACCTCATGGGAATTCTTGTCTGCAGCTTGAGATCAATACTAATTTTTTTGTATTATTAATCGATTATGAAAATCAACTTCCTTTTTGCAATAAATTTTTACAGTGCTTTGATTTATTTGTTGTCGTTAGTTGTTCGTGGTTAAATATATTACCAATCTTTACATTTATTTAACTCAAAAGTTTATAATTGTACGTCATTAGTTATGTGTTATTAATATGGATTATCATAATTATTATTGCAAATTTTTTAGTCGAATTCAAAGATTAACTGAATTAGTCTGTTTATTATAATGCCTACATCTTTATGCTTGTTTATTATCAAATTATATCAATAACAAAGTAAAGATTTATTTAAAATGCTTAGATATTCAATTCTAAAAGATTTTATTAATACTGAAGGCGATAACTGTAAGTATTATCGAAGCGATTACATTTGTGTAAACATAAATACAAAAATACACCATTAAAATTCCAAAAAAGCTAAGTATTTTAAATAAGTTAATAATGAAAGTTTGCATTTTCATATAAGGATTCATTGATATTCAAATAACGCAACTGCTCGTGTATTTAATTCAGATGGTGCACCTTGGCTTTTAATGAAGTCGCCTTTACAATATTTTTCACATAATTGGTCTTGATCGCTGCCTTGCTGTGAAACAATTACTTCTTGCAAACTTCAATATTTGGACACTTGGTCGTTTCTATTCTATTTACCATTCCGGTTATTGATTAAAATTTCTTATTTTTGTAACCTTCTTTCTGCCCGGACAGTATCCATTAAAATTTAATTTGCTACCTCAGTAGGTTGCCTTTCGTTTCCTTGATCACACTCGCGATAATTTTGGCACAACTTTGGATCCCTAGAAGAAAGTCTACTGTACCTTGTTGTTAGGACATCTAAAATATCGTTTTATCAGTATTCATGACTAGTTCGAACGTCTTTGATGGTAGTGTTTCCGTTAACCTGGAGAGTATAATTCAGTGTGGCTGTAATTCATTATCCCTCTATCCATCCTCCTAAGTGTTCCTGAGTGCTTTAGCATGATAGGCCTTATTTAGCCTGTTCAGGTCCACAATCATAAAAAAATTTTTGTTTACCTGAATTGGCTGTTGCTATTGCTTTCACTGAGGTTGGTCACGCTGTTGTCTGGTCCTGAGACCATGTTGCTAACCCTTTTAACTCCTTTACTGGGTAGTTTTAATTCTAACGCTCGATCGGTCGTAAATGACTCTGGGTCAATTAACACTCTTAATAACTAAAGTTCTGAGCTCTTACTTGTACGACTGCTGAGTTTGTGATATAAATGGAACTTGTTTTTGGGTGTATGTTTTCCCTTGTGTTAAACCATTAGTGAATGGAAGCCCATCTTCAGGAACTATATCACATTTTGTAATTCTTAGATTTTGGTGGACCATTTAAAGGATTGTTTAAACAACCCGTTCGTGTCTTCATCCAATCTCCCCATAATGGACCTTTTTCCGGGTTTGTTGTAGTTTCCAGACCCTTATGCACGATGCCAGGGAACTGTTTCAACTGTTTAACTTCCTCTTTTTCAACCTGAGGAAAACCAAACATTTTGTCTAACAGTTTGAACACCATAAGCCTTAAATAATCAGAACTATTGCTGAATACTTTTCATGTGGTTTTATAATTCTGTTCGGTTAAGTTTAAGTGTTTCATTATTCTTGCCGCTTTCCCATCCAAGTGTGGTTTACAGTAATGTATCTGTACATACGCTAGTGTTTTATTGGCATGTATTGTTTTCTGGAACATGTTATGAAATAAATATCTTCAATTTCTCATGATTTATTTATTAGACTTCCATCTCTATCCTTGGCAAACATTATATTATTCTAAAATTCCTTTTTTATTTCCTTTAATTCGTTTTATACTTCATTATTCTTGTATGTTTTCTTTATTGATTCTCTTTGTTATCGACGCTTGTTTATGCCATCCTCACTAATGTTTTTTAATATCATGTGTTTAGCTATTTTAAGGTCATTTGCTCTTTTTTCACATTTTTTTTTGTCAGACCAGTGCTTAAATTTTTCTATTTTCGTATCTAGTAACACTTTTCCATTTGCTTTTATGATTATCGTTTTCATGTTCAACTGTGGACAAATTCTTTATATTTATATTCGATATTCCCTCTGTCTGATAATGGGATTCTTGTGCGCTTTAGGTATTTGCCTTGTTGTTTGGTGCATTAATATGTGAGTAATATGTGTTATGGTATGTTTGGTATGTTTCTCTGTAACGCCCGCGTATATACCTACATATCTTTCTTCCTTATTTTACAGTCAATTAGTATTATTTTCATATCATGTTTTGGAATTCCTCCGTATTTTCGGTCTAGCTCTTAATAAACTATATCTTCAACTTCTTTTTCTTCTTTCTCTCCTGTGAGAACGTGTACATTTAATATACTTATATTTCTTTGTCTTTCTTTTTGTCTTATATGACATGTTCTGCCAGATATTGGTTTGAATACTAGAACACTCTGCTTTAAATTCTTCCATACAATAGCTCCCGTTCCCAGTATTCCATTGGTTCAGCCACTGTTACAAAAATGCTATATTTTGCATTTTAATGATTTCACACCATAGCAGCGTGGTTTTTAAACTGCAGAAATATCCACTTTGTACTTATTTATTTCTTGTACTAGGTGGGTTACCTGTAGTATAAATACCATTTACTCCCAAATTCTCAGACATCATTTTAAGTTTTTTTATTTTTCTCTTCCGTATCCATTCGCACCACCAATTTTCCCATTTTCATTGTCACCGTTGTTTCTGTTTCTTGTTTTTTAAAAACTGCTTTTTTCTTCCGGATTTCTCAAAACCACTTGCATTCCTACTTCACTCCCATTCTTTCTTTTATGGCTGCCTTCAGAAACTCAATTCATTACTCTTCATCCATCGCATTTTTCAGTTTCACCAAACATTTGTGTAATTACATCCACAAAATCTTTTATTATTTCTTTAATATGTTTTGGTCAAATACCTCAAGCTCAGTTTGTTGAATAACTACGCTTGTTATTTATTTTTTTTTTTCAATTTCGCTAATTCTTTCTTCCGCATCCTAAACTTCTGGGTTTTGTTTTATTCGTGCATTCTCTACTCAATCCCTTTCTATATTCTCTTTGACTACCTCTCATATGTTTATATTTTCAATTAGTTTTAATTTCAACTATATACGTTAAATTAAGGTGCTGTATATTTAAACTGAGATTTTCTTCTTGCCTATAGAAGTTATTAGGATTTTTACATGTCTCAATAGCTTCACGTTGTAAAGGAACATAATCGTTGTAACAATATTTCAATGTTATGAAATTAAACGTTTTGATTTAAATTATTCAAAGCACGCTCAACTACCGCAGATTTCTCTGGTTAACCTAATCAGAAGAATATCAAATGTTCTTTACGAAAAGCAGGTTTTGTGGTTCCAATATATACCTATCCACAAGAGCAAGATAACACATCCACTCGTAAAGATGGCAATGGATTTAAAACGTCTCTAGGTGACCTTAAATGTACCTTAATCTTTTTTGTAGGTTTAAAAACAGTTGTAACTCCATGTTCAATTAGGATTTTTTCAATTCTATCTATAACGTTCGTTATAAAAGGAAGAAGACCAGTACCAACATTAAGCACTGGTTTTCCTTTATGGTTATGTCTTGTAGGTGTAATAACATTATTAATATCCATTAGGTTGTAAGGAATTTTGTTAAATATTTATTATTTATTCTTATGAAACAATTCAGGATCACAAATTGTTTTGCATCGATCGCACTACAGACTTTCAGGTTGTTCATTAATCTTAACCAAAATATGAATTTACATTAACTTGTCAAACTAGGTCACCAATAGTAAACGTCACAAATGTATCTCATATGAAATAAACAAGAATAAATAAATATAATCCGATAAAATAAAAAATTTAACCTGTTAAACTAATAATTTGTTTGCAAATTCTTAATACTAAAACAACAATACAATAACTCGAGACGATTATTTTCCTTCAAATTAATTAATAAACATTACGCAAATTACAACAAAAAAGATAATCGTGCTACTAAATTTTCAAGGTTCTTAAATTAATTTTACTTAAAATGTCATTAATCCTACGCTTTTCTTTCTTCTCTTCGTAAATCAATTATTTGTAGTCCATTTGTATTCCTTATGCCTGAAGGCACATAAAAGTCCAATTTCACAACACTTATTCCTTTGTCAAATAGTCTAACTATAGTTATTACAATAAACGTAACTGTACACTTTGGTTCTAATTTCGCAACCTTTAGGACAATTTATCCTCTAACAAAATAAACTTAATGTCATAAATTACCTTAAATTGGCTAATTTATTAAAATTATTAAAGGTGGTCCCATAAATAATTTTACTAAATATCGTACAAGCACGCCACAACACTTTAACGTAATAACTGTTATTTATAAATCTGCTTACGCACTTTACTTTCTTGAAAATAAACAAACTGATTTTATCTTCAATCTCAATTAATTATGTTTTATTTATGAATGTCTTATACGATTCATCCTTTCGGGTTACGCAGTTGTTTAAACAATGACTGCCTTCATATTATTCACAAATATAACTCCAACTCAACCCATTCTAATTTACACTTCACCTGCGCGTCTCACCGAGCTCTCACCAAAAGCCTAAAAGCTCACGTCAATCTCTGACTTTCCTATTTATACTCAGCCATCCATCTTTAAACATGTCCTTCCTATATTCTCCAATGGTATTCATTCAAATTCTTAGTCGACAGATCTCTGTACAACCACTTAACTACAATACATCGCCATTTTGTTTTACTTACAAATTTTCAATTACTTTATGAAGAAGCCATTCGTCAACATTCATTCAGTGCCATCTGGACCATTACATTCAATTTTCAATGCGCTCGATCTCCTTCCGCAACATTTGCAAAAATAAGTACAGTCTAAGGTCTCAAATCCATACACGTATTCTCAAAACATTGCACAACTTACGAAACTTTCTATAAAAAACATACCAAATCTTTCTATATTTTCTAAAACATTCTACACTTATACTCCATCAAGATTACTCTATCTCAACATTCCATTCTTAGCAACAGTAGCAAATTATCGTCCCATCACAAATTTCTTCACATTTACATTCATCATCTATTTATTCCAACACCAATGTCTCTAATTCAAATACACGTATCTACATACTGAATATTTCTCCTAAATTTCCAGTGGCGTATCACCCACATACATTATATATACACAAAAAATTTTTCGTTCAAATCAATACACGTACTCAAAACACGTAATACACGTCATTATAACATCCTACATACAGGGTGCGTCAACACACTGTAAAACATAATTAAATATTCAATTTATCAAAAAAGTTTTGATTATTCAAAATGAACTACCGCATTTCTTAACCTAATCAGAAATTATTTTAAAGTTTTGGTTCCAATATATACCATCTTAAGAGCAGGATAATGATCCATCTGAAGATGGCAATGGATTTGAAACGTCTCTAGGTGACCTTGTAAACCTTAAAATTATAAGGTTTAAACAGTTGTAACTCCATGTTCAATTAGGATTTTTTCAATTCTATCTATAACGTGGTAAATAAGTGAAGAACCAGTACCAACATTAAGCACTGGTTTTCCTTTATGGTTATGTCTTGCAGGTGTAATAACATTATTAATATCCATTAGGTTGTAAGGATTTTGTTAAATATTTATATTTATCTTTGAACAATTCAGGATCACAAATTCGTTTTGCTCGATCCACTACAGATTTAATTACTCCAATGTTTGGATGTGGATGGTGGTTTGATAACTTATGAAGCTATCTATCAGTGTGTGCCAGCTTTCTGTAAACCTTAAAAGATAATAAATTATTTGTTTTAGATATTAGTAATTCAAGAAATGGTAAACCTTCGTTAGTTTCTCTTTCCGTGGTAAACTGAATGTTGCGTGGAACATTTTTAAAAATAAAAAATTCATGTAGTGATACTTCTCCATGACTCCAAATAACAAATGTGTCATCTAGTATACATATTTATACTAAACTAAATGTTTTTAAGTGCGTTTTGTAACGCTAATGTATCAAATTTTTACATGTAAAAATTCGCTGTAACTAGACTAAGAGGGCTACCCTTTGCTACACCATCACGCTGTTCATAGAATTTATTATTCCACTGTCGTAGTCATCGTAAGGCAGTGCTGAAGAAGAATTGTTATATCCTTTAGAAAAATATGATCAATATGTTTCATAGTTTCCTTTAGAGGGCCGTTTGTAAAAAATGAAACATCAAAGCTGACCATTATATCACCCCTTCGATTTTGAAATTATGTACTTTTTCAATGAAGTCAGCAGAATTTTTAACATAATGGGGTGTTTTGGCTATATGAGGTGGAAATAGAGATGTGAGACGTTTTGCAAGATTGTATGTAGGCGAACCAATTGCTCTAATAATAGGTCTTAAACGAACATTAGGTTTAACGTATTTTTGGTAGACCATATGTATAGCTGTGATGAAAGAGCTCCAGAAAGAGTTAGTTCCTCTTTTATTTCTTCTGGGATAGATAAAAATTTAAAAAGCTCTTTAGTTTTCAAAAGAAACTTCTTTGATGCTGCGAATGAAGTTAGAAATAAAACTGTTAACATATTAAGTAAATCAAAACCTCCAAAGAGCAGCTTATTCTTTCGTCAGCGCCGTGCTTTATTTGATCTTAAACGTAATTAAAATATAATAATATTACAATCAGGTAAAGGTAATGCAAGTGTTATATTAAAGTATAAACGACTACAGCATTAAAGTAGAATAACAGTTGGAACCAAATACCTACCGTGCACTACCATAAGATCCTACACAAAGGTTCGTTTGAAAACTAAGGAACTTATTAACCTATTCCTGAAGGAATTAAACCTAACTCTTAAGCTCTTTCACCAAAACGATGAAGCATCCATGAACCTAGTGATCCTTTATTTCTTTGTTTCTATTGTTAGTGCAATTGGTTCTTCTATATACAATCTTG
This sequence comes from Vesta saturnalis, assembly GCA_036346205.1. Lineage (NCBI taxonomy): Eukaryota > Metazoa > Arthropoda > Insecta > Coleoptera > Lampyridae > Vesta > Vesta saturnalis. Next base: position 873,658 of record JARFJB010002483.1, on the reverse strand, counting down.
CAAAACATTTTACATTTTATTACAACCTCACATAGGTCATGTAATGGTCAGTTGAGGTTTCACTTTTTACAGAAGTCCCACTAGAAGAAACTATTGAATATATTGATCATATTTTTCCAAAGGATATAACAATTCTTTTTCAGCACTGTCTTACTAGGCCTTTTTTTCAACGGAATAATAAATTCTGTGAACAACTTGATGGTGTAGCAATGGGTAGGCAATATTTAAAACATTATCGTTACAAAATGTACCTGAAAAACTTTTTTTGGTGTAAATATCTAGGTGACACTTTTGTTAGTTGGAAATGTGGAAAAGGAAACTATTGGAAGTTTACCATATCTTGACATACTAATATCTAAAACTAATAATTTACTAGCTTTTAAGGTTTCCAGAAAGCCGATACACACTGATAGATACTTTCATAAATTATTCAATCACCATCCACGTCAAAAAAATGGTGTAATTAAATCTTTAGTGGACCGAATTCTTGAAACATGAATATAAATATTTAACAAAATTCTTACAATCTAATGGATACTCACTTAATGATATTAATAATACTTGCTCGAGTTAACCATATGTTACGGGCGAATATCGCTCAATGGAAAAATGCGTGTGGGCGTTTTACTAATTTTCCGTTTAGGATAGCTCGTAATAAGTAAAACAGTAAGGGTAAGCCATAAATCAGGAAAAATATGTCACAAAAGCGCCACCTGTTAAGCAAATTTATAGAGGAAGACATCATGAACTATATCTTCAAATAATGGCCTAAGAGGAAACCATAAAGTTCACTCGAAAAGAAAACACCTCCGCCTGAAAGACTACTACTTCAAGCATATCTACGCAAAGTTCTTAAGCTTCATTTAAAATCTGCAAAATTGTGATAATTAAACTAAAATCCACTAGTAAACCTCAACGTAAAAGTTACCTGCTTGCTCAAATAGCCAAAAGATAACTAGTGAGTACCGTAATTAATTATTCAATTTAAAATGAGTATTTGTCACAACAAAATAAGCAAAACGCGATAATGTGTTTATAATGTCCTATAATTTAATAAATGTCAATATAGAGGTCGTAATACCTAAATACGAAAAGTTCACAGCTAAGTTCCCAAACAAACAGGAAAACTTACCTTTTTTATGGCAACTCCAAGTGAGTCTGGATTAACAGTCGGTACGTTGATTCCTATAAAACTTCAAAATATTTGCACGTACTTGCAAAACAATGACGTGTAACAAAAAAACCAGCTGATCATCAGCGATCTTATTTATTTTGTATTTACGTTACGTTATATCTCAAAACTTATCTCTAAATGACAAATTATCTAGTAAAGAAATCCCTCACAAGTCATTAGTTTAAAGCTTTCCCTAATAAAAAAAATAACTGAACGTACCGATAAAATAAATAAACTACTCTATAACTTGAACATAAACCAAGATATCTAATCATTTTAATTTGATCTTACGTAAGTAATATGACGCAGCAACAAAGGAATGGGGTAACAATATTATTATACACTGTAAAAAAATAATACCTAATTCATTAACACCACCTATATCATAACAAATTTAAACAGAGATAAAATAACCAATCAGTGATACAGCTGTAAAAAATAACATCAATTTCGTAACATCTAACAATTAAAGTGGATTTCCAAAATGAATATTAATAACGTCGAACACGTAAACTTGAGAAATTTTGTAATACGTGATTTTATATAGCATAAACAGAATAAAATAGAAATAATACACAATATAAAATTAATTCAGGAGTGAATATACTATTATGTAAAGTACAAACAAGGGAAAGCGTATTCATCCGCCTGACAAGTACTAAAGAACACATTTTATTACGATCTCTAGCAACACCAGAGAAATACACGTACGGTAGTAATTACCTTAATTTGTACAAATGTTCACTCTACGATTTCCTCTTTCCTCGGTACTGCGGTATACGTATTTCGCGTAATCGACCCCCTTGGTAAGGGATCGGTGGGCACCCTCAATACAACTTCCAATGCACACCTTGACCAGTCGACAACTTCAAGTTTACTTTTAAAATTTAACACAAATTTAGTGACGAAACTATTTAAAATTAAATCAGATGATTAAATCACTGTATCACCTGGTTTAACATATCTACACATGAATTTTTTAAAAGTGTTGTTTGTATGCATAAATGCTGAAGCGGAACTTTATGTTCAACAATTTCATTCATCTGTTGGGGTAGCTGTTTGAGCTAATGTAGATATCCTGATTCATTACAAAATTCGCATAAAAAATGCGATAAATGGTCCATAAATGGGGAACAGCACTACCATTAAACACAAGATTACCGGCATTGCTGAATACTCTTCTACAGAGAATCCCCAAAGGGTGAATGGGAAAAACATTTCCCTACGAAAACGTCAATTACATCTCCGGTAGAACGTAAATAAGTTCAATCTACACCTAAAACATTCGCTCGCGCGGCGCCCCAACTATTTTCTTCTACATCTTAAGTATCACTCACTAACGAATCTTTCAGTTTTCCTCTTAATGTATCTTACTTCAAATAACCAATCTTAAAAATCTATATCTTCAAATAGCAAGCGCGGTAAAAACGAGACTTTCGGAAACCGAATTGAGCAAAAAACTACGTCAAAGCATCCATCTACCTCGAGATCAATATCACTGTAACTAAAAACTTTTCTCTTCTTAAAATAAATTTTATCAACATGGACTCCGACTCTCCGTCACAAAAGCTTTAGTTCTGCAAACTACGTTTCCTGAAGTAATTTTGAATTACAAACTAACAGTTTTCAATGACGTAATTTTAATCTAACTAATTATAATTAACGATACTTAAAAATAAATAGGAATAACCGTTATTCGCTGGAAAATATTCAAGTCTCATATAAAATTCCTTCTACTACTATACAATTGTCAACGTGTGGGATCTAATCGTGATTTAAAAAACTTCAATCTATTAACCGCAAACAAACCGAAAAAATTTATACCCTGTTCACATAATTTGGATAATAAATCCTATTACAATTTGTAATAACTTCAAATATCGTCAAACAAACTAAAAATTTGTAACCAAATTACTGCTTCCCAAAATTTATATTCGAATACATCCAATTTTAATAATCAATAACCCATTCACGAGACTAGCTACAATTAAATAGCCTACAGCTCGAGGAAATAAAAACGTACGGAAAATTGTAACCACACATGGCACAAAAATCAACCAGTTCTTAACGTTGGTACTGTTTTTCTTCCTTTTGTAACTAATATTACAGATAGAATTACAAAAATCGTAATTAATCATGACCTTAGAACTGTTTTTAAACCTACCAGAAAAATTAAAGAACCTTTAAGGTTACCTAAAGATGTTTCAAATCCATTATCCTCTTCTGGAGTGTATAAGTTACCTTGTTCATGTGAGAGGTATACATTGAAACCACAAAATGTACCTTTGATACAAGACGTAATGAACATGGGATTTTGTAGGCTAGGTCAACCACAGAAATGTGCGGTAGGTGAGATTTAAATAATTTAAACCATGACATTCGATTTGATAATATGGAAACATTGTCAAGACAAACTCATTATTATGTTCCTTTACAACGTGAAGCTATTAGATATATAAACTTCTTCACAATTTCAATAGACAAAAAGAAGATCTACGTTTAAATAGGCTTTGACATCTTATCACTAAAAAAGGCACATTGATACGTGTTAACTTTAATTTTAGCTTTTGGTATGTCTAGATTTTGCTGTGTATCTATTCCGACACCTTGAAGATCAACGCAACAATAGAATTTAACAATTCTCCAACATTTATATTAGAAATTAACAATTTAAAATCAAAACCATTACGTAGCTACAATTAAATATCCTACAGTTCGAGGAAATAAAACGTACGGAAAATTTAACCACACATGGCACAAAAATCAACCAGTTCTTAACGTTGGTACTGTTTTTCTTCCTTTTGTAACTAATATTACAGATAGAATTACAAAATCGTAATTAATCATAACATTAGAACTGTTTTAAACCTACCAGAAAAATTAAAGAACTTTAAGGTTACCTAAAGATGTTTCAAATCCATTATCCTCTTCTGGAGTGTATAAGTTACCTTGTTCATGTGAGAGGTATACATTGAAACCACAAAATGTACCTTTGATACAAGACGTAATGAACATGGGATTTTGTAGGTTAGGTCAACCACAGAAATGAGCGGCAGGTGAAATTTAAATAATTTAAACCATGACATTCGATTTGATAATATGGAAATATTGTCAAGACAAACTCATTATTATGTTCCTTTACAACGTGAAGCTATTAAGATATATAAACTTCTTCACAATTTCAATAGACAAAAGAAGATCTACGTTTAAATAGGCTTTGACATCTTATCACTAAAAAGGCACATTGATACGTGTTAACTTTAATTTTAGCTTTTGGTATGTCTAGATTTTGCTGTTTTTTCCGACACCTTGAAGTCAACACTAGAATAATTCAACATATATATTAGAAATAAAATTAAAATTAAAACTTACTAGCTACAATTCAATATCCTACAGTTCGAGGAAATAAAAACGTACGGAAAATTCTAACCACAATGGCACAAAATCAACCAGTTCTTAACGTTGGTACTGTTTCTCCTTGTAACTAATATTACAGATAGAATTACAAATCGTAATTAATCATAACATTAGAACTGTTTAAACCTACCAGAAAAATTAAAGAACTTTAAGGTTACCTAAAGATGTTTCAAATCCATTATCCTCTTCTGGGTATAAGTTACCTTGTTCATGTGAGAGTATACATTGAAACCACAATTCTTGATACAAGACGTAATGAACATGGGATTTTGTAGGTTAGGTCAACCACAGAAATGAGCGGCAGGTGAAATTTAAATAATTTAAACCATGACATTCGATTTGATAATATGGAAATATTGTCAAGACAAACTCATTATTATGTTCCTTTACAACGTGAAGCTATTGAGATATATAAACTTCTTCACAATTTCAATAGACAAAAAGAAGATCTACGTTTAAATAGGCTTTGACATCTTATCACTAAAAAAAGGCACATTGATACGTGTTAACTTTAATTTTAGCTTTTGGTATGTCTAGATTTTTGCTGTGTTTTTTCCGACACCTTGAAGTCAACGCACTAGAATAATTCAACATATATATTAGAAATTAAAATTAAAATTAAAACTTACTAGCTACAATTCAATATCCTACAGTTCGAGGAAATAAAAAACGTACGGAAAATTCTAACCACACATGGCACAAAAATCAACCAGTTCTTAACGTTGGTACTGTTTTTCTTCCTTTTGTAACTAATATTACAGATAGAATTACAAAAATCGTAATTAATCATAACATTAGAACTGTTTTTAAACCTACCAGAAAAATTAAAGAACATTTAAGGTTACCTAAAGATGTTTCAAATCCATTATCCTCTTCTGGAGTGTATAAGTTACCTTGTTCATGTGAGAGGTATACATTGAAACCACAAAATGTACCTTTGATACAAGACGTAATGAACATGGGATTTTGTAGGTTAGGTCAACCACAGAAATGAGCGGCAGGTGAAATTTAAATAATTTAAACCATGACATTCGATTTGATAATATGGAAATATTGTCAAGACAAACTCATTATTATGTTCCTTTACAACGTGAAGCTATTGAGATATATAAACTTCTTCACAATTTCAATAGACAAAAAGAAGATCTACGTTTAAATAGGCTTTGACATCTTATCACTAAAAAAAGGCACATTGATACGTGTTAACTTTAATTTTAGCTTTTGGTATGTCTAGATTTTTGCTGTGTTTTTTCCGACACCTTGAAGTCAACGCACTAGAATAATTCAACATATATATTAGAAATTAAAATTAAAATTAAAACTTACTAGCTACAATTCAATATCCTACAGTTCGAGGAAATAAAAAACGTACGGAAAATTCTAACCACACATGGCACAAAAATCAACCAGTTCTTAACGTTGGTACTGTTTTTCTTCCTTTTGTAACTAATATTACAGATAGAATTACAAAAATCGTAATTAATCATAACATTAGAACTGTTTTTAAACCTACCAGAAAAATTAAAGAACCTTTAAGGTTACCTAAAGATGTTTCAAATCCATTATCCTCTTCTGTAGTGTACAAGTTATCTTGTTCATGTGAGAAGTATACATTGAAACCACAAAACGTAGCTTTGATACAAGACGTAATGAACATGGGATTTTGTAGGCTAGGTCAACCACAGAAATGTGCGGTAGCTGAGATTTAAATAATTTAAACCATGACATTCGATTTGATAATATGGAAACATTATCAAGACAAACTCATTATTATGTTCGTTTACAATGTGAAGCTATTGAGATATATAAACTTCTTAATAATTTCAATAGGCAAAAAGAAGATCTTCGTTTAAATAGACTTTGGCATCTTATAATTAAAAAAAGGCACGTTGATACGTGTTAACTTTAATTTTAGCTTTTGGTATGACTAGGTTCTGGCTGTGTTTTTTTCCGACACCTAGAATAATTCAACATATATAGTTGAAATTGAAATTAAAATTAAAACTTATAGGAAACTCACTACATTGTGTTTTCACTGTAAAATAACACTTGCAATTTTTTTATTAGATTTCACTGGACTCATAATTGACGTCAAGTTTCTATTTGTAAATGCATTTGTCAATTTCATATTAAAGTTTTTCACAATTTTACACTTACATCATAATTTGATTACATTTTTTTATAATTTCTCTTTGGTTACATTTTTTACTGTTAGCCTTCACCCGTTAGAGGGTATTCTGATTTGTCGTCTTCAAGGTAGTTTAAGAATATTTAATTTATTGAGGATCTAGTTCTAGTTCTGTAGTTCATCCAACTGACATATTATGGGGATTATGTTTGCGTTTTCACCTTCTCGAATTTGTTCCATTATCTTAAACAACTCTGAAACATTTTATTAATGCTGAGAACGATAATTGTAAGTGCTATCGTTTGGATTTGTATAAAACGTTAATACAAAAATACACCATTTAAAACCCAAAAAAGCTAAGTGTTTGTTTTAAGTGAGAGAAGTAGTCTGACAGCAGAAATAATTAAATGATATGATTTTCAAAAACCACTTTATAATTCATTGTTTCCAGATATATTTTATATGTACTGCCCATTCTTCATTTATAATTTTCAGAATGAAGGGGCGGCTCTTCATGGAGAAATTACTAAAGATATCCTTATAAACGCATTCATATGAAAGTAAAACATGGCCAAAATATATTCCCTTAATTTTTCAAGCTGACAAAATTCACAAATTATGATGCAGTTTATAAAGCTATAAATTCGAGGCTTTCAATTTTTTCATTTACGAGGCACCATTTTTAATCAAACACAAAGCAGGAATTAATTCGTTCCAGCATCGCAAAACGCGCCTGCGCAAGTCATAATTTCCATCGGAAAAGTTATATTCCCATTAGCGAAACAGTTCAGAAGTGACATTACATACATCATTGAAAACCCAAAAATCTAAGTATTTTAAATATGTGTAATAATGGTGAAAGTTCACGTTCGTGAAAAATCTTTAATTTTCACACTGATGCGTTTAAAATTTAAGTTCATTTCTTCTTTGCATCAACAAAACTATAGCTGCCATCGATGACGTTGACGATGAAAGTGCACAAAAGACTAAGGCTCAATCGATGACGAAATTAGAGTACACCATGCATCATAGAATTATACTATAGTTATAACTGTTAATTAATAAATAATTAATCAGGAAACCTTATGTAAAGAATTTCAGTTCTTTACAGCAGTACATCAGAACCAGTACTTTATTGTTTCATGTTAATGATCTAAAAAGGAGATGTTACAAATATCTACAGATCAAGTTAATGTACTGGTTTAATTGATGATATAACTAAACATTAATACGAGTAACACACACATTTGTTGGTATGCCTACTACAAAAACCTCCATCACGTGTACCATTTTTGTGACATTCTAGAATACAGCTGTCCACTTCACATGTTGTAGCCAAATTGCATTTACAGTTATGATCGCGGAAATTAGAACAATAACCATCATAATAACCTTCCGACTCACATTTTTGAACGCACCGCAAGTTGTTGCAGTTGACAGAATCACATTTGCATTCATTTTACCAGTTGTACGACTAGATAACATACACCGTCTAACTGTCCTTTTCTTTGGCATTCATGACTGCACCAGTTGTATTCACAAAGATCTAAAAATTCCACAATAAAATTAGTTGCAAAATTTTACCAACAAATTACCGTGATAATCAACAACAGTTGAAATTGCGGCTACACTATACAATGTTACTATTATTAAAATAGTCGGTATTGCTTTCATTTCAAAAAACGTGAAATAATCTTCTAGTTGAAAATATATCAACTTTGAACCTTCTCGTATCATACACTTATGAAATGTATAAACCATAACTGATAAGGTAATCTCATTCAATGATAAATTAAACCAGTGACGTTCTTTAGCTGAAAATGGTATAGTGATTTAGACAAAGATTATCTTGATCATCTCCAGAAGATAACCCTATACTAAGTCCAGAATACACCTCGATACTAATAATAATATGCGGGTATGTAATTTTAAAAACACCAACATAATACTTACTGAATAGAACTAATATGGTCCTTACAATAGTCAGTACTGGGTGCTGTGTAACCAACCCTTAAAATTTAAATTTTAAAAATTCAATTTCGGGGCAACGCACAACATAACCTATAATCTTCATCTGAAGAAACTTCGAAATAATAATATCGTACATATGTACGGTGCGATCATTATTGCTTGATCGTGCCGCTCCTAGAACAATACTACTGTTCCGCATTCTTAAAATGAAAATTGTGCTATGTCCAGTGGCGTAAATGCAGATATTAAAATAAATACTACCATATATGACAAAAACTTTCGTGAATGACGAATTTCCTATTGTGTATTTTAAATGAACACTTAATTTTTTTAAATTTAGCTTTATTTAATTATATTTACATACATAATACAGTAGGCATATGTTTATTATTACAGTTAAAAATAGAAAAATAAAATGACATAACCAGATAAATGGAAACATGCTTCATCCGTAAAGAAATTTAAGATCAGTATTTCGTCATCTCTCAAGTTGTTGTTTAACCATTGGCAATATTCTAAATGCTTTTGAAAATCTAAAGGTAGTAAGTAGTAGTACGGCACCTTCCGCCACCATCTTGGATTTTGACGTCACAAGGATGCCCCACGTGGGAGACCATATTTTCCACCCTTATTTTTTATGGTTATTTTCGGAGGCCTTTTTCAACCCCTAATTATTTTTGTTTTTATTCGCGTAGGTGTAGGACGCGTTTTTTCACCATTATTTTTATGGTTTCTTTTCGGGGGTCAACCCTTCATAGAATTTTAATGTTGTATTAAGAGCCTTTTTGACAGTAATTTTGTACTTGCTCACGTGAGGGGCAGATGTAGGACTTTGAGTTGGTCTTGGAGCTTGGGGTTGGTCTTGGACCTGGAGTTGGTCTTAGGGTTATTTTTGATGGTCATCTTTAACCCTAATTAAGGTCCTTTTGGTTGTATTAAGAGCAGTACCCCTGGAGGTTAGGCAAACGCACACGCATACAATGTTGGAAATTGCATAATTACCCTAATAAGATATTATTATTAAAATTATCGGTCCTATTGTTTAAATAGTCATATGCTATTGGGTACGTTTGGATGGTCTTTTACCTATACGAGAAATTTATTTATACATTGTATTTCTAATAAGGAGGTTCTTGTAAGACAGCACTTGTTTTAGAGATTGATCTTGCGTGAGGAATTTGAATGATAGTAAAATTTAATTATAGAACACTTATTTTTATTGTAAATATCATAATTAAAAAAGCCTCAGTGAGTTATAAAAAAAATTACAGACATTCAGGTTATTCACTAATGAAAAAAAAATTTTTATTAAGTTAATTAATTACATAACAGTTATTACAATATTGTTTTCTAAAACGAATATTAAAAACTGATTGCTTTACCTGCACTGATTACATTGAAATAATATGTTTCATATCCATCCGTTCGTTAAATTGTTGTATATTGTACATCTTAACATTTTTTTAAAGAAACTTGTTGTTACGTACAGATTAGATGCGTTTTATAGCTGTAATTAAAAATCTGTACAAGTAAATAAATAAGAGGTTAACAGCACACTTACCAGCTCTGTATTGAAAAAGCATTTTTGAGGGACTGATTCACGAGTGATGCCCGTTTTCTGTTACTCGTCTAATCAGACTAAAAACAACTTTCTATGTTTTTACGTTTTATGAATAGTTGATGTAAAAACTAGCTATTGATTTCCCATAATTAATTTTTAGAGTGTAAATATACAAACAACCTCATTATCTTTATCACACTTACTGCCACTCGTATTTACCTTTCTCTTAAAATGATTAATAACTAAGCGGTTTGAACAAAATGCTGTACATACACATGCAAATTGTTTTTATAAAAAACCTCATTAAATGTCTGGAAAGTAATAATTACATGTTTTAAATTCCACAACAATATGTAGTAAGAAACCACCGTTCATGTTTACTTTTAGCTAATGTCTGTGTAATTATGTAATCCTGTTAAATCTAATAGTCTAAAAAATTGATTACCAATATCGAATGGTGAACATAATTTCTTTTAAAAAACGCTAAATCATAAATTTTATAACACGGTTTTTAAAAACACACATGCTGAATTAAAAAGAAAGAAAAAAACAGTAGGTATTACGCAATTCTTAATTAAAAAAGTAAGGTACCAAAAGATATTTTTATTTATCAAAATAGAATGGTTGGGTAACAGGCGTTAAACAATAATTTGACTATCTCGTCATTTACAATTAAACATGTACTAAAATAGTTTTTACAAAATCAAACATAGGTAAATTATGTAATCTAAAATATAGAATCACTAACGTATAAAGTCCGCACACATCCGAATGGTAATCTTGCAGTATTGTTTAATTGTAATGGAAGCATCTAGAATTCTTCTCTAGGCGACGTAAATGATATCCTTGCGGTGCTCGTCTAAAGGAATCAAAATATTCCCGTTACCATTCTCGTTAATGTAGATAGCGGTCCAATGCTGAACTGGTTTGTTTGCAGGATCAGTGTTTACGATAATTGCGCACAGTCTAGGTGCGTGTCTCGGTAGTTGATTAGAAGCACATACAAGCCGAAACACCTTCTTCTTGTGGCTGTATGCTTTTGCTTCCTTTTTCCACTGTATGGGCAACCAGTCTCCTCCAGGTTTACTATTGGTTTGTTAAGAAACCTTAAAAACTGTTGTTTTTCACTGCCCTTAACGTGAATTCGTTGTTAACACCACTAAACCCTTCTACGTCCAAGTATGCGTCCATCTTCTTTCGGCTGCTGCTGTATACTGAAGCTTGCAGGTTAGAGCTACCACTTTTAACAGCTAAAATCCGCAACGACGTTCCGATGTTTATCGATCTCGATCACGTTATCGAATTCTGCATACACCAAACTGTTAACGGTTACGGTGAGCGCTTCTTCAAACCCGACTTCCAGCCGAAAGCAGCCGTTTCTAACTAAATTCCAGTGCGTACTAGCGTTTGCAGACAAGTCAGGTGTTAGGTGAAAAGCCATTAAACAGTAGCCGTCGGGGTAATCACTTCTCGATATATCGTTGCCCTCATTCAAAAATGAATACCCGTATCGGAGAATAAGGTGTGATATGCTCTTACATATAAACCATTAGCTGTAAAGTCTGGTTGTAAGGCCTTCAAAGGAATTTGTTGGTCGAACAATATATAACGACATGTAGTTAATATTGCTGTGATGAAAATTGAATGGATTTGAGTAATCACCGTTGAAGGCTTTATTTGCGACAAAACCTACGATACATCGTTTAGGTAACTGACCCAGAAGGTATCATCCAATGATTTTCGCTGTACGCCTATAGATATAGTTAACACCTTTACGTCAGTTCTTGTAACAGAATATTTGCGCAGTTGCTTCTAAAGCTTTAGCGTGCCCAATTAGAATAGTTGGATTGATTCGCATTCGTCTCACCAGTAAACTAGCGTCTATAATTCGCGTCTTGTAATTTGAAGCGAGCGCAGCCATTAGGCTGAAGGTATATCTCTTGATCGTACAAATTTAGCCTTTAACTCAACACCACTTATGATAAACGTTTCTTGATTAAACAAATCCGAGTGCACGTGACCAATCATCTCTATCTGTTTCCCGGTAGCCTCAAGTGCTTGACGTTTTGAGAAACCGTCATTTGTGTTTCCCAGTGTATTAATCTGTCCAGCTGTATCATTGTGCCATAAGGTACATCCTAGATGTGAAATCTTGGCCTCCTTTCCATAATTTAGCAGCGTTTCTATATATGAACGGAAGGAGTAGGTGTTGTTTGGTTGTGACATCATCTTCTGATTTAAGTAAACCTCCACCTGTGAGAAAAAGAATGCATCCAGTTGTTTACCGGTGCTACAACATCAGCGTCTGTAAGTGCTGTATCATCTTGCTTTGGAACTTTAGCTCTGATGTACAACTTTGTCTGACTTAAATCTATATAATCGTTTCCTTTCCAGGGACTACAAATTCTATTGGGGCGTCATCACTCAGCGCTGATAAGGGCTTGTAAAATATTCATTCACCACTCTTGATACTTGTCCGTGTCGACGGTAAAGCGAACAAATCCAATTCGGACTTGACGCATTCACACGATTGGGCATGTAGAAAAGCCATTACCTAGAAAATATATCGTCGTAAGTAGGCTTCTTCCTAGCAACAGCTCTCGGTAGAGACTGGTTATTATCGAACAGACGTACTCTTTTATAACCCGAACCCTCCATCATTTTATCGATTTTCTCGACGGCTTTACGCTTAAGGTTTCTACCTGCCTCGTGAAATCTTTCTTGAAACGAATCCTTAATAGGACGATCCTCTATGACGTCACCAAGAATATTTGCACCCGTTCTAAGAGCTTCTTTTCCAATAGCCTTTGCGCCAGACTTAAATAACGGTATTATACTTCTAAATATACCACCTAACCAGCTCCCTATTCCATGATCACGTTGATATGCGCACCTCTGTAGATAGACTCGATACCGTCACCGGCCTGATTCATATAATATTGCTGATAAGGGCAAACCATTATTGTACTTTCTTAAAGTGTAGCTTCAGACACGACGTTCCAAACTCATATGGCATTGCTGCATTCGTATCTGTTTTGATATTAATCTCGATCTTTTCAAATTCCCGTGTAATCACCGGTATGTAGTGTGCAGGCGAAAAAACCACACCTTTATGACTCCCGTAAGCATAGTTTTCTGAAGTAATATTTATTATACGCATAAGTGGAGATAAAAACTTACCCACAATTTGCGGTTCAACGATGTCTCAATAAACAAACATCTGAGTTGGTAATCCTATCCATATACTAGTGGGGTGAGGGGGTATTGGTTCCATAACTATGTTCTGATACGGACAATAACCCAATTGTAGGGCTAGACGTTGTGCGAATCCGAACAGCGAGAGCTGAGTTTTTAATTTCGTAGTGACGTGCGTAGTTAGATTATGATATTCGATTGTTAGCAATTTACTTATTAGTACATGGTTATTTAGCTCGTTGGCAATTTCTTCTATGTTGGCATAATTTCCCGAAGCGAAACGTATCATGTACCAGCCATCTTCAATATAAATGATCTTCTCGTTGTCGCGTTGAAAATATTCGGCGGCCTTTTTTAATATCGTTTCTAGCACGATTTCTTCAGGTGGCTCTGTTCTATAATAAATTAAATTGTCTGTTGCACCTACAGCGGCAAAAGAACATGGGTATTGAATTTCCGATATTCCTACAACCCACGACCCAGTTAATCTTATTCGCTTTGGCAGTTGCGTAATAAAACTTGACGTCATATTACCTGGAAAATACGCCATAGAGCTATTACTCAATAAGGTAAGATAGAACTCCATTTTTATATAACTCCCAGCTATTAAATTTGTCACTGTATCCACGCCACTTGACCAGGTATTGTTTATATCACCCACGGGCCCTCTCTGCTAGAATCTTCTCGACTTTGAATAGAGTATCTTTATCAACCGTAACAACTTGCAATTCTTCTTCGTAAAAGGTACCCTCAACAGGATCGTTATTAAGATCGATTATTCGATAAACTAGTGGTCTTCTTTTTATCACCGCACTAATTGTAAAAACTTCCTCGCTCCAATCCGTTTCATATCCCTTCTCAAAGGTGTACTTAGTTCTGGCGATTCTGACATGCTCACCGACTTTATATTTAGGATGGCGTACTGGTCCTAAACCTTTCGCGCACAGGTTATTCCACACTTCCAAAATGTTTTTATCGGTTACAGCCATCTTTACACTTGAATGAGGGCTATTGTTGTAAGCAGTCACAAGTCTTTCGAGTACATCAATATATCTGTAGGAATTTTTGTAAGTGAAATAACGCCACATCTTTGTTTTCAATGTTTTATTAAATCTTTCAACTACAGATGAACCTTGGTTTCATCCGTTAATTTTGCAAGCCGAGAAAGAACCACCAAGAAAACCCAGTTTATTAATCAATAATCAATTTTATCCGTACATTAATAAATCAAGGTTAAAGTGCGTACAAAATTATAAAATCAAGTACCAGAAAAAATAAAATCAGGTTAAGTACGTACAATCACAATAAATAAACAAACAGTGAAATCATAGCCACAATTGTGTCATAAATAAATCAGAATTAAAATTGGGACACCAAACATGTCGCCGTTATACAACCGATCATGCCAGCAGTTGAGTTGACAGTAAAGTAAAAAAAAGTAATAATGCAGATTAAGTTACATATAAAATAAAACAAACAGAAAAATTAATACGCATCAAACGGTAACTGCAATTCAGTTTAAACCACTCATACGAAAAACAAAAAATAGACAATGAATTTATATATACACAATTGTATCATGAATAAAAGTAATCTTTCGCCTAATCCCAATATTGTAATCGTACAATTATAATAAATTACATGTATAAGGAAATCAGTTCTTAGACAAACGATTCTAAGTAAGCAGGCTGATACAATGACACTTGAAAACTAAAACAAAGCCTTGCAAGGTGAAAATAAAGGGTTACGTTAACAAAGTGACTGTGCTAGAAACTACAGCATAAGCTTACATATTCATCTAGAGACCTCTTTGCATTTAAAGGCAATAATAATTAGTTTTTAAGTTTAGTTTTAACAGTTAAAGCCGTGAGCAACCAGTTTGTATGTAGTTGCAAAATCTGGCGTAAAGTCTATCATGCCATGTTTGTCCACGCATTAAGTCCTATACTCGAGAGAAAATGTTAGTAAACAATCAATAATGACAACTATTCCAGCAATGAGCGGGACACGGTATTGTCCTTTGGTTTCTTTTTTTAACAGGTTTCAACTTTATAAGCGTGCTTGCGAGATGGCATATTCGCATTTAAATTACTACCACATTACTTCCTTTTCTTATGAAGAGACAATTCTGTGCGACTCAGTATCTCGTAATAATTAAACAGTAACGTCTTGCAAGGCAATGATCGATATTCAATAGATTACACCAGCTTTTTGAATTGCTTGCTGGGAGCTTTAATTTACATTCAAATACCTACTTACGCTTGAATATAATTCTTTAGTTAATCAATTAATCATCACGGGTTAAGATACGCGATTTAAACTCCAGACCGTAGCGATTATTTATAGATATGTTGTTTACATGCCCGCTACGTTGATTAAAACCAGAAAGGTGTGATTATTTATTGATACGTTTGCCTACACGTCGACTTCGCGGATTAAAATGGAAATGGGGTGGTTATTTATCGATATAAGTTGGTTAACACGGCCACTTTAATATTGTAGAAAACGTGAAAATCAACAGACAGAGAAAAGAACAACTTCTCATTTTTACTCTCCCTTGGCAGCTGTCACTTTTTTATTCTATCGTGTATTTGGACATTACAAGAGATACCAGTTTGAGTAGAGTCTCCCTTAGTTATTACAAAATCATACACCCAGCATTTCGCTTTATGTCTTTGGAGTTCCATGTGTCCATTCTCGTGTTTTTCACAATTCAGTTCCGCTATGTGTGGGTACCTGCTTGGCTCAGGTTAATGTATATTCACTATAAGGTCATTACTGTCTAGCTCCTTGTATACTAAAATTAAGGTCGGAATTTATCTCGTCAGTTTTCATTCGTACTTACTATTAAATTCAGGCTTACATAAGATTGGGTTGAGATAGTGATTGTGACAGTGTGGTTTTAGCTCCATACTATAAATTCCGCTCAAGAAACGTAAAGTATAATGGATTCAAGTTTGCGGCCACGGTTATACTCTCCATTAGCGAGGTTCTATACGCACCAGTTTCCAAGAGTAGAGCTTAATTCCAGTGCGACTGAAACTTCTTAATCTGTGACCTAGCAGCATACTATACACTGCACTACCGTACTCGAGTGGGCCTTGCACGAATGCATTAGCCACTTTGCGCAATTATTCTCGATCAGCGCCTCATCTAAAATGGCACAGCGCTCTCATGCTATTCACTGTGCGTTTGCAAGTGGCAATTATGTTATCTATATTCTGTTGCCTTGTAAGCTTTTGTCAAATGTTAGACCAAGGAATTTAAGTTCGCTGGTATACGGTATTATACGGTCTTTTATTTTCAGCGCTGGTTCGTCTTGATGTTTTTTCAGTCGACTGTGAACACAATTTTTTGTTTGGATAGTCTCAATCGACGGTGCTCTGCCTGCAGCAAAATCTGCTCTATATCTTGAGAATAATGTTTCTCATTTGTATGCCTGTTCCACTCATTTTGATTGCTAAATCATCGACATACAAGGGAGCTTTACTATTGTTGCTTGTCTTATCTGTAATTCCATTTATTACTATGGCAAATAGGGTTGTGCTAAAGTCAGATCCTTAGGTGTATTCCTTTTTGCTGCTTGTAGGGTTCAGAGTATGTGGAGCCAATTCTGATTTGGAAGTAACGGTCTTCTGAGTAGCTCTGAATAAGTTTAGGTAGTATACCTTTGATTTTCCATTTCAAGCGCATGTTGAGGACATAGTGTTTCCATACGGTATCAAAGGCCTTTCCCAGGTCAAAGAACAGCGCTAATGTATGTTGCCTTTTCGTACACGATTCGTTTATTATATTATCTAGACATATAAGGTGATCTATGGTCGAGTACCCCACAATGCCGCTTGGTACTTGCTGATTAGTTTTTCCTTTCCAACACTGCGGTTAGTCAGTGGTTTACCATTCGTTCTAATGTTTTACTGAGACATGTCTTTTGGAATCGGTACAATGACTATTACTTTCCATTGACTCGGGTAGGTAACAGCATTCCATATGGTGTTTTACAGCTTTAAATATTATTCCTTCAAATGCGTTGTCAGATTCGTTAACATATTGTAGGTTACACCGCCTCGCCCTGGTGTTTGTACTTTTTTTTTCTTAAGGACTCGTCCTAATTCACAGTATTTGAATGGTCTGTTGTATGGTTGTTCATCGTGATTTTCAAATTTTACGCTACATGATTCCGTGAGTACCCTTCTTATTTGAAATTCTCGTGAGTAGTTTTGGTCGGTAAATATGCTTTGGAAATATAATGCGACATAATTAGAAGTAGTGTCTGAGTCATTCATTATACCTCCATTTATGTTTAACGTTGGCAATATTGGTGGTTTGGTTGATTCAGTGATGCATTTAACTTTGCATCACATTTCCGTTAGTCTGGTGTTGGAATTTATAAATGATTCGCCAAGACTTTCGTAAATGCATTTCAATTCTGGCCCGTGCGGTGTTTTTTGTAAGTTCATAGTAGTCTTTCTCTTTCTTTATTTACGTCTGCTATTTCGGTTGGTCACCAGGGCACTGGACATTTTCGTATTGTTGTACCATTTTTGGGTATCGAATTCCATGATTCATATGTTATGGCGTTTGTTATGGCTACTGACACGTAATTGTCGTCACTGTAATATTCAAGTAATTGGAACACTTTTCGGTATCTTTCCCAATCCGCTTTAGCACTTCGGTATTGCTTCGTACATATATATTCGAGTGCCGAGGTCTATTAGCATTGGCTAATGGTCTCTATAGCGGGTTTCATCCAGTACTAACCATGTTATGTTGGTTGATAGTCCTAAACTAGGAAAGGACTTGTCAATGGCGATAAGTTTACCAGTTGATTAATTGAGAGGTAAGTAGGGTTCCCATTGTTGAGAATAACCAGTGAGTTTATAAAAATTATGTATTTCTAGGATTCTGCCTTTCGGACCCGTGTCTACGGAATTCCACACGGTGTTGTGGCAATTAAAGTAATCGATTACAAGCAGTGTTTGCGGGTTTGATCGATGAGATCTTGGATTTCTGTAGCAGATCAGGTTTTATCCGGTAAGTATAAGTTAATAATGTTTAGTTCTTTTTCAACACCTACTTTAACCGCATTTGCTTGTGTAGTGGAATTTCAGTAGAAGCAACATCTGATCTTATTCTGGTCATAACACCGCCATGACTCTTTTCACCTGTTGATATTCGAATACCCTTCCTATCAATTTTATAGCTTGCCAATCTCAATTCTTCACCATACTTGAGTTTGCTTTCTTGTGTAGCAAATGCTAGAGGTTCCATTTTATTAATCAGAAATCTACCTTCATCATATTTGTTTTTAACCCCTCTTGCATTCGATTGCTGTAATGTGTTTATTGTTCTATTATCATGTGTTGATTTAATACTTTAAGTATTTTGACTGATGTGATAGATAATTAATTATTAATGAGTAATATATAGAAAAAAAGTAAATATAACAATTCAAGTTTTAAAGATCTTGTCTTCCAAATGCCCTCCTTCGACTTCAATGCATTTTGAATTCTAAGTTCAAAATTTATCATCACTCGGCGAAGCAAATCTCCATTTATTCCTTCAATTTCATTTCGAATCTGCTCCTTCAGCTCCGGAAGTGTTGCGGGACGACTTGCAAAAACTTTTTGCTTTAGGTATCCCCAGAGAAAAAAATCGGGGGCCGTTAAATCGGGAGATCTCGGGGGCCAATTCAAATTTCCAAATCGGGAAATTATACGGCCGTCAAAAAAAATCTCGCAAAATTCTCATAGTGTTTCTGGCTGTGTGGGCCGTTGCTCCATCTTGCTGGAATAATATGGCGCCGTCTAGTTAGTTCTGGGGTAAGAAACGTTTGCAACATGTTTATGTAGCGTTCGGAATTAACTGTAACAGAACGGTTATTTTCATCCTCAAAGAAATAAGGACCGATAATTCCAAATGATGCTACACCGCACCAAACAACGACTTTTGGACTGTGGAGGTTTTTGGTAAACAGTTCGTGAGGATTTTCTACTCCCCAGTATCTAAAGTTTTGCTTGTTAACAACACCGTCCAAATGAAAATTTGCTTCGTCGCTCATTAGCAAATTATGAATTTCTCCACGATGCTGATGTAAAAATTCTTCACAAAATGTCACCCTCGCTCCTTTGTCTAGATCACTGAGGTTATGCGCAATTTGATATTTATAGGGGTGAAATTTTATGTCTTTATGCAGAATTCTGTGGAGACTTCCCTTAGATATTCCTAGGGCAAGTGATTGCCGATTAGCCGATCTCTTAGGACTTCTTGTAAAGGCAGCTCTCACTCGTTCAATATTTTCAGGCGTACGCACCGTTGTTCGACGTCCAGGTTTTTTAATGTTTTGCACAGAGCCATTTTCACGCCAATGACGAACCCACGCCGCAATTGTAAAGCGTGTTGGTGCATCGCCCCTATTATTGTTTCCAAACTGCCGTCGAAATGCACGCCAAACTTCTTCAAATGAACCAGTTCTAATGTAGACTTCCACAGAAAACACGCTCTTAAATCGAATAATTCATAATGCAATGAAAATTGTTAAACTGGAGCAATTATATCGTTTGCGTATAACGCATATTTGACAGAAACACTTAAGTCGTTGTTTATAGACAGGCGCCTCCTTGATCTTTAAAACTTGAATTGTTATTTACTTTAGTCATAAATCCCACAGAATAAGCTACATATTAGTCCATTAAAAAGTTAATTTACTTTGATTAGAAAGTTTTTATTCGACTTTTAAATTGTATAGTCTAATATGGGGAACCCAGTATATCTAAAATAAGCTTTGGGTATATATCACAGTTATTTCTTTAGCACAGATTATTTTCTTTGGTTTGTAGGAAGTTACCTTAGGGCCCTTCCTTTGATTTAGTCGGAGTACTCCTGTTTTTCACCCTCTCTTTCTCTTATGCCTTTACTTTGCGTTCACGTCGGGATCAGCATCTGGATCTGCTGTGAATCGGATCCTGTTTCACTAGGATCTATTTTCCAGTCCCATAGACTCCGCGTATATTGTTGTCGGCCTTGTGATGTATTAGGTACTTAGCATTCTTGAGCTGAAGTGTAGTCTGGTGTAGTTGGATGGAGGTTTTTTATTGGTTGAATGTCATTCTCTGATTTATACATTGCTTCTATTGGTATATTTCTGTCGATACCACCATCCTTAGTTTTATTCTACTGTTAAACTTTTTGGCCCTGTCGGCATAAGTTTCGTTAGTTACAACGTAAGATTTAGACAGCTGATCTTGCTTCTGAAAATGTAAAATTGTTTACTACTTTGACTTTAGTAACTCTTTTTTCTTTCGCCAGTGTGGGACACTGAGGTTATCTTGAAGTGTGTAGTCCTTCATCGTTTATACATTTCTCTGTCATGTGCAGCGTTGTTGCATTCACACATGCTTTGGTTTTTGCAATATTTGGCTAGATGGTTAAATGTCTGGCACACAAAACATTTCAGTGCCGATAGTATGTAAAGTCATACTTTAATTTTAAGGTGTGCTGCTCTAATTTTGTTAGGCAGCCTACTTTTATTAAACGTGAGTTTAATTAATGCTGTATAAACTACTTTATCTTCTACCTTTTTTGTTATTCGATATGCCTCTATCCCACCTTCGCATTTAAATTCTTGCACGATTTTCTCAGTTAAGCATGGTGCAAGATCGGAGCAAGTAATTACGCTCGTTGACTTATTAAGTCTGTCGTTAGGCGACACATCAGCCCACTTTCTATACACATATTCTAGGATTTTAGTCTCTTTAGTTGATCCTCGGTTTCTACCTTCACACTCAGCAATCCTGGTCCAAGTTTACGGATTTCGACATGCAGCCTGAATTGACTTTCACGAGGCGACCTTCTCATTATTGTGCTTCGAGCAAATGGATTGTCATCCGTTTGTAAAGCGGGTATCTGGTGCTGTAGCTCATCGGCTGCAGCATCAGTTTGGACGGGATTTACAGTTTTGTTCGTTATACTCATAGTGGTCCCACGAGATTGGAAGAAATACACGTACATCGCAGCAGTGCTCCATACTGCGATAACCCTACTTATGCTAAAGGGTCGGAAGGTACTCTAGGCCTCTGTTTGCGATACCCATATCCCTCAGGTGCCATTGATTGCTACTCACGAACCAGTAGTTATCTGCAGGTTCCTTGGAGGATATTATTATTACTACTATTATTGTTGTTACTACTATTATTATTGTTATTATTACTATTATTATTCTTACTATTATTATTCTTTTTTTTATTACTATTCGTAAAGTGTCCTCTAGACTTTTGTATGGAGTAATTTGAAGATCATCAAAATCATCTTTGTCTGAAGCACTACACCCTTTGCAAGCCATGAACCGCCTCTGGTTTAATTTATCGTTCACTTAAATAATATCATCAATAATGATTTGTACGTAGCTATAAATTAAAAGAATCCTAATTATAACAGTAATGATATAGTATGTGAAGCAAACAAGATATAGAAAGGTTCAAGGTTGAGATATTTTAAACTGAAGGATTACTGAATATTTTTTGAAATGAAAGTCATACCAATCATTTTAATAACAGTATCATTGTGCAATGCAGCCATAATCCCAACTACTGTTGATTATAGAGGTAATTTGTGGGTAAAATTTTTGCACTTAATTTTTATTCTGATATTAGATATTTGTGAATACAATTGGTGTAGCCATGAATGCCAAAGAAAGGGGCAGTTAGATGGTGTATGTTATTCTAGTCATATAACTGGGAAAACTGAATGCAAATGTGATTCTGTAACCTGCAACAACTCTTTGTGCGTTAAAAAATGTGAATCGGAAGGTTATTATAATGGTTATTGCTCTAAATTCCGTGATCATAACTGTAAATGCAATTTGGCTAAAACATGTGAAGCAGACAGATGTATCCTAGAGTGTCGCAAAAAGGGTAAACGTGATGGTGGTTTTTGTAGTAAGCTTGCTAAGGAATGTGTTTGTTACTCGTATTAATGTACAGTTACATGATAAATTAAGCCTAAATTGACTAAACCTGTAGATATTTATAGTACCTTGCTTCTATATCGTTGCCATGAAAACAGAATAAAGTGCAGGTATTGAGTTTCTATTGAAAATGTCAATATATACGGATAAAGTTAGCAAATGTATTCCACTCATTACTAATACTGTCTTACGAATAACTCCTCGGTAACACCGAAAAAAATTCCTTAAGCCAAAACAGCCTGGCCACCCAAAGGTGGTGATTTTTTGATATTTCGTAGATGGTACATTTAAAACAACGCTTAAAATATTTTTCGAAGTGTTGGTGCAGTTATTGTGGTAACACTTCAATGCCACTTACCCATGTTTTGATGTAAAATAAATGCCAGGATCCTCACGAAGTTTTGCCACAATTACTAGTATTAACGAAAAATTGAAACATATTGTGTGCGATTTTCTAGTGGCCAATATTCCTGATGTTAAAACTAAACCCCTACATTGAGTGAGACTACGTTGTCTCATTTGGTTGCTGTGCAACAGATTTTGCTCAAATTTGGAGATGCGGGTGAGCTTACTTTATATTTTTAGGTATTTTCGTTCACATTGACACAGATACAACGATATGAATGTAAGCTTCCATCTTAAATCAATACTCAACAAAAGGGAACTGAATGGGGACTTGATGGTCCAGACGGTCTTTGGACAGAACACTGGAAGAGGGGTACTTTACGGTTTCTGGAATTAATACGGAGATTCGGTCTCTGATTGGACCTAGAACGTATTGAGTAATATTATTACAATGTTCTTTATTGTAAAAGCCCTTTAGTCAACTGATATTTTAAAATGATTTCACTCATTAACCAATACAATCTTAATTACACTCTATGATCTATTTATATTTAATTAAGTTCACTTCAACAGTTTCCCATGTAATTTAGATTTACAATCCTAAAAGACAACAACATCTGTAAACGAGCGTTCGCTAGAGGCTTTGTCATAATATCAGCCAATTGCCTTTCAGTAGGAATTTTCTGAATTGTAATAGAATTGTGAGCTAATTTTTCTACTACTGAGTTGTCAACTTGCAAAATGGGTACTTAATTTAACTGTCAAATTTCTTTAAACAATCTAGTCAAAACAGTCCTTTCGTTGCTTCACTTGCTGCAATGATTTCCGCTTCTGTAGTTGAAGTTGCTACAACACCTTGCCTTTGACTATACCATGAAATCGCTCCTTTGGAAAAAGTAAAAACTATTCCTGAAGTTGATTTACCAGTACTTGCACAACCTCCAAAGTTTGCATCACTGTAACTTTCTATCTTAGGAAACTACAAGAAGAATCTTCTTTCTTTCTTTTTCTTTTACATATAAACATGAACCAGCTTCACTAATTTTAGAAGTCTAGTTTTAGAAGGTAATTGTTGAACGTCTGGTTCCAGCATCGGGGCACCTGCTTGAGTCCATACAAGCTACGATTTAGCTTGCATACCTTGCCGGTCCCATCACTATAACCTTCTGGTGGTCTCTTTTATTTCACCACATAAAAATGCCGTGACTACGTCAAACTGTTGAAGATGCATCTTGCTCCTTCTGCAAGTGGTTCAGACGTCTTTAGCTTGCCATCAATTACATCCAACGCACTTTCTCGATAATCTAACATATCACGGGTCTTGTTTTTCCACATAGGCCAATCAGCTTCGCCAGATAACGGCTTAATATGTTTGATTTGATCCATTATTTTCTTTATAATAAAGAACCGCAACTTCTAATATTACTCTTAAACTATAAGGAACGTTCTGGGCCCATAACCTATTGAATAATATTATTGCAATCTTCTTTATTGCAAAAACTCTTTATTCAAGCGACATTTTAAAAATGATTTCACACGTTAACAAATACACTCTTAATTACACTCTATGATCCTTTCATATTTAATTAAGGTCACTTCAACAGAACGGTTGTGACAAAAACGTTATTAATCTCATAGAAGGCGACCCAGTAATCAGGGTTAACTGTACTAGAAAATACGCAAGCACATTGAAATAAATGGAGGATTCAAATACTGTTTTTTAGGTGAACAAGGGCATTCTGAAAACACTATCGGGCGGGTGTTTAATAAAGACAAACAGGGTACTTATTGTAGTAAAATAAGATAAACTTTATCTAGACTGGTACGAATATAAACCTTCGCGTAAACAGAAGCAGATAGACATGGTTTACTTCTGGAATAGCGATTAAAATAAACTGGATTTACTACAATCGGGCGATAAAAGAAATATAGAACAGTAAAGTAACACTAAGTAAATATTTGCTGTACTTACCTCTGCGACGGAGAGTTATATCTGGATTTTGTGATGGCCCAATATCGGGCAAGGGCATGCCTCTGTTAACCCTCTGGTAATGCTGTAGGTGCCGATAGAATATAAATTTTGCACCTTTCTGCGCAACGTTGTTTATGCTTGTGTGGGTGATGTTTAAAACTTACGTAAAGGTCTGATCGTACTTTAAACGGCAGCAAGCCAGGAGCAATATGGAAAGTCTTTGGATCGCAAAAGACTTCGGGAGCTGGTCAAGGGGAAGGTCCCAAGGTGGAAAATGCCCTGTCATAGTGACCAATGATTGGCTTATCATAGGTGGTGGTAAATAACAGGGATTCTGCCGTCCAAAAAATTGATTATTTGTTAGTACTAATATCTAGTAGCTAAAATTTCAAGTCTATACTGAAATGTCGCTTTTTGTTATAAAAGTAAGGTTAATAAGTTTTTTAACCCTATATTGCATGAATTAATAAAAAGTGCTTAAAATTATTGTTAAACATTGTTGTAAATTAATGTATATTTAATTTTTTATGCATATTTTGCAAAATTCAATAGATTTTTGAATTGTTGCCTTGAGGCGCAACAACATGCAATAACATACCAATCTTTACAAAAATTTAATCGTCAAATATTTACAAAGAGAGTAACTGATTGTTGTGAAACAGGTAAAACAATTACTTTGTGGTGTAAACCAGAGGTACATAATTATTGCACTTCATACACATTATTTTTGGAGTTCCTGTACAGCTTGGATGTTTGCATCTCCCTTTTTTGTCATAATATTTGGGCCAATGTCCTATTTGATCATCTCTTATGTCAGCCGAATGTATTGGATATGTAGCATGTACTTTTACACTATTACTAGGTCTACCTCGCTTTTTTACTATAGATTTTCCTTGTCGGCAAAGATAATCAGCAATGTCTGCTTTGAACTCGAGTAACGAACACTGATCCTTTTTTATTTTTCCTATTGTGTCACAGTTTCTTTTGTACAATGGCCAACTTTGTACAACCGCTATGTCTATAAAGTGAAACAGAAACCTGTGGTACCATTTCCTGGACATAATGGTTATTCTGTATAAACTTATCCAAGGGATCCACTCCCCATACTTTTATTATAAAGTGTTGTCACCGAAGGACAAGGTATATCAATTTTTTTTAACTTTGTCCCATCGTTTTATTTCGTCACAAGAATAAGCTCCTGCGTAGGAACTCAAAACAGTCACGACCTTATTATCGTACCATTTTACAGCCATCAATGGTGTACCATGAATTGAGGATTCTTTTCTTCAAATGACCCTCTTCCTCTTGACTTTAGTATTTTGTCATCAATGAAGGCACACCCTTCTTATCTGTTTGTCCTTACAGTACCTAACGCCAGAATACCTTTCTTAGCAAGTTCTACTTGTAAAGAAACACTGTTGAACCAATTGTCAAAACATAACATGTAGTTTCTATTTTCAGGGATTACATCTGGCAAACGAAGTACAACGTTTCTTGAAGCTTCTATATTTATATCGTCTTCCGGAGAATTTTTGGCCCCAGTGTTGATTTCAAAGTTATATATAAGTCCTCTAACATCAGATAATACAAATACTTTATATCACCATTTCTTAGGTTTTTTGGATAGATAATTTTTTAGACCGTGTGTACCTTTGAACGGTACAATCTGTTCAACCACAGATAACATTTCTCCTTGGGTAAGTTCCGAAACTTTTCTGTAAAGGCAGTAACAAGTGAACGAATTTTATCAATTTTGTCATAATCAGGACTGTCATTCTTTTATATGGAGATTCGCTTTTATGAATTCTCAACGATTTACACTCATAATATCCGCAACTTCTGCAACTCTAGTTACTGGATTCTAGTACATTTTTTACTTGGACAACTTATAAATAGACATAAACAGACAAATTCCAAAAAAATGCTCTATTTCCACTTTTGAAACAGCCAGCGCTTTGTTAGGATTCAGATGAATTGCATATAAGTTACTTTGTTCTACAAATTTGCTGGAATATATCTTCATCGAAGATAGACCGGAAATAAGAAATTGGACTACTCATTCAAGAAAATTATAGTAACAGGATATTTCAATTTATAAATGTTATTTATATACTACTTACAGGTAATCTTCTTCGCAGTCAGTTTCTTATCCATAATTTGGCAAATATTCCGGACCACCACAGTTCAGCATGTTACTCATCACCTTCTAACTCACTGTCTTCAAAGTCCTCGGGTGGAAGTCTGATTCGTCATATTTCTTCCTTCCTTTTCCATAAAATGTTTTGACATCCATTTTGTAGTTCTATAATGTTGCTTTGAGGCAACTTTTATAATAACTCTTATTATTAGCTTAAAAAACTAAATATTAGTGTTTTTCACCTAAGACAATCTTTGAACTTACCTTTATGATTTATAATATTTATTAGTCAATAAAACGCACTATTTCTACCTCGATATTGCCCATAAAAACACCACGTATAATCATAAAAAACACCTGTCGCTTAAAACCGCCAAAATATATGACGAGTAATTTGTGTTACCTAATGCCAGATCTTATAAGAGTGTAACATTTACGTTATCCCTTTATAATAGGCAACTCTTGATACTCTGAGGTGTCCCAGTAAGGCTATTTCATAAATAAAACGTTATTCTCTGAAGCGTTGATTCAGGGCAACGGTATGCAATATAGGGTTAATATAAAAAAATCGGACAATGGAGGTGGGTAGCGATGGGATATCGCTAAGTGGACATCTCTGTTTGTGATAACAAAATTTTTTGATACCATCTATCAATTATCAACAGTCCAAAATTGCCAAAAGCTTATTATGTTGTAACGTGATGAAAATTGTTCGAGGCCCCTAGTTGGTTACAGATAAATAGTAGATAAGGCCGTCTAACTCAGTTGACCCTTTAGGAGTCACTAAGACAGTAGAGTAGTGGATGCGTCGCTGGCGTGTCCTTTCAGTAAGTAAATATCGGAGGCACAAGGTAGTCTTTTTAAGAATACAGTCCTTAACCACAAACCAAATGATCAGAAACCTCAATAATTATGCTTAATACGCCTACAATGGTACCGAATCCGAAGTTCAAGTATATACAGAAAATGGACAGAAACCGCTTACGTATAGACATTGCCAGACAGTAGAAATCATTAACAGTTATCGTAATCCATGGAACGAATTATTCCTCGATATATTTTATTCTTACTACCCACTTTTCACTTATAATTTTCTTAATGACGACATGGCTCTTTGCGAAGAAATTAGTGAAAATATGCGTATAAACGTATTAATAGAAAAGTAAAACATAGCTAAAGGAAATTCACACAGTCTCTCACACGCACGCGTACACACGCACGCGCGTACACACTGACGCAGACACACGGACGCACAGATACACACCCACCCACACACACACACACACACACACACACACACACACTCGCACACATACTCGCACTCGCACACACGCGCGCACGCACCCACACACACTCGCACACACACTCGCACTCGCACTCGAACTCGCACGCGCGAACACGTGTCCACGCGCCCACACACACACACGTACACACGCGCACACGCACACGCACACACACGCGCACATACGCACACGCGCCACACGCAACAATAGCTACATACTCCGATAGACATGTTGTATTCTCCACATCACTAATCCGATGAGTAGTAAACCTACACCTTTTATCCAGACCTTCATATTCAATGCAGCTTGTAATGGGCCGTGTTAACTCTAACAGAGTACGACGCAAACACATATTAATTAAAAATATTTTATCCGGTAATAGCCAAGTATTGCCGTAAATGGCACTACAGGCACACTCATACTCATATGCACATACTCAAACTAGTACACAACCGCTTTCCGTCGACCACATTTCCACTTCCACAACACCACAGCCACGTAAAAATGTATTACCGTTACGGTTTACTACCCTAACCGCCCCATTATATTTTGTTACTATAAACTCTTGAAGTGTCAACACACTATCGGCCATACCTAATTTGGTGACTCGAGTGGCAACGCCAACGGAACATTATTATCTACACTTTTACTACAAGTTCTATTATGACGTACTCACAACATTCCGACATTTCTTATAGACTATGTTGCTTCCATCATCGACCACATCTGTTGCACCTATTCAAAATACCTACATATTGGCACCATAATGACTTTGGATCACGTACAACTTTTAATTAATATGGAACTCGGTGCTATGTAACGTTGACGAGGTCGATTAGTGTTTTCAAGGCACAACATAAATCAATCAGTGACTTTTCTTTGGTGATAATGGA
Organism: Vesta saturnalis; assembly: GCA_036346205.1. Lineage (NCBI taxonomy): Eukaryota > Metazoa > Arthropoda > Insecta > Coleoptera > Lampyridae > Vesta > Vesta saturnalis. Next base: position 844,617 of record JARFJB010002483.1, on the reverse strand, counting down.
TACTATTAACGTTCCTATCCCTAACAGAATTATAAATGTTTCTCTCATACTACTCCCACCCCACACCATCAAACTAGTCAAGGCAAAAGAAAAGATTTCCGCAGGTTCCTTAAACATAGAGATCCAGTCCTTAAAACCGAGTAAAACCGGCTTAATAGCTTTGTCCGTAGAAAGACTATCCTTATCACCGTATAAAGCGAATACAAACTAAATCCATCCTTCATTATCGCAAGGGAAAGAAATTCTGGAACAAGTTTCACAGACCAATCCGCCACAGAATTCATCTCCGGGATGTACGCGGTACCATTTACTGCAGAGATCAAGACGAAGCTAATATTTTGGGTCTCCATCTTCGAGACATATTTCAGTCTTCGGATTTACCTCAGTTTGGCTATAAATTGAAAACACGTTTTGAACAAGATCTCGAGGCATTCCAAGCAACACCTCTTCTGGAACGCCAACCCTACAAATATCCTCATAGACCACCAGACATACGTAAAAAAATCCCAACGCAAGTTCACACGTCCTCCATATATTCTGACATAACTTTGTCACGACTTCCACCAGGAGACAAAAGAATTTTTCGACACCACTTTCTATACTACAGTTTACATGCTACTACTAATGAAAACAATCGAAAAATGAATATGGAGTAACACTTAATACATTACACTACCCTTTATTAAACAAACAGATTACTTAAAACCACACTTACACATCTAACTCGTTATTCTGCACTATTCAAAAGTATCTGCTGTGGAATAACATATGAGCTGCTGACCCACAAAGTGGGAAACTATGCAACCCATTCGTTAATACGTTCAAAACGAAAGTAAAAAAAATCCAAAACTGCCCGTTTCTATAAAACATTGAAAATACAGTTTAAGCATTTTCAATCATATTTCCATAGTTTTAGACGTATTTGGCTTCGTATTAAGAAACATAAGGAAAGGTAATGTAAAACTAAATTTTCTTTAAAAAATTTGTTTGCACATTTTGATCAAGGTTGATCGTTATTCAGGTATTGAATTAACTTAAATTCTACATTAGAACAAAACCCATGTAATCAGTATAATGCGGCAAATAAATCAAAACGCCTACAGCAGAAGAATGACCAGAACTGAAGAGCCAGAAGACTCCTGAGCCATCCACTACAAACTAACAATAACCTAACAATAAGTACGTTAAAAACTATAAGCATAAGCATACTAACCAAACAAAGAAACAAAAATTACACCAATAACACTTTCGCCTACATAAAATTCTGTTAAAGTTACGTAGTATGTTTTCAAAGACAAAAGGCACTGTGCCTTCTTTAACAATAATTCGGAATTCTGTAAAGTAGGATGTAAAAAGTCCCCACCTATAAATATATTAACACTTAACCGAGTAATTATAACACAAAAGAATAGCTGAGAAGTTTTCGACCCACCCATTAAATTCTTGTCTTAACCGAATGTCACTGTAGCAACTAATAGTGCATTTCTGTGTTAGGTTTCAGATATTGGAGTTTGAAGTGTCCACGTTGGACACATCTTGAAAAATGGAAAAGATAGCAGCCGTGAGGTCATCCAGTACCTGTAGAACAAGTATATAAGTATACAGGAGATCAATAATGACTTGATAGAATTATTAGGGTAGGATTCCCCTTCATATTTCACTGTGAAAAAAGCGGAGCAACATATTTGTCCGAGATGAACTTTGCAGTAGAAGATCGGTAACGGGCAGTACGCAGGAAAACGTCACTGTAATCATACTATGCTTCCCAACTAAAGCGTTTGAAGTAGGGCATCAAAGTGAAACTCGGCGGGATATTGATAAAACGAGTGCTCTTTCATCAGAGCAATGCGCTCGCGTACACGAACGCCATTGCCATGTCTGTCATCGTATTCTGCGGCTTCTAAACGCTTTGGCATCCACCTAGTTTACGCGACTTGGCTTTTATGACTTGCATCTGACTTTTTTGCCATGCATGAAGAAGGTTTCTACAAAGAGGGTGTAATGGACCTACAGCACCGGTGTCAAAAGTATGTGGCTCTAAAAGGGTACTACGTTGAAAAGTAGCCACAAACATTTAGCCTACTGTCAATCCTTATTGGGTGGACCGAGGAATTTTCAGTGTGTGCGTGTGTGTGTGTGTGTGTGTGTGTGTGTGTGTGTGTGTGTGTGTGCGTGCGTGCGTGCGTGCGCGCGTGGGTGTGTGGGTGTGTGTGTGGGTGTGTGCGTGAGTGCACGAGTGAGCGCGCGCGTGCTTGCGTGAGTGCGTGGGTGGGTGCGTGTGTAGGTGCTTGCGTGCATGTGTGCGTAGGTGGGTGGGTGCGTGCGTGCGTGTCATGAAGTTCTAAACGTCATTCTGACATAGATTACTGTTTTTGTTTTTGCAATCGTTATGAACGTATAAAAAAGAGGTTGCATAGTCGTCCTAAAGAAATTGAAATAAAAAAGTTATTTCACTTTTAAGTTAGCATCTAGATATTTATTAACCTCTGTCTGCTTAGCATACAATACATTATTGTTTTTGCGTTTACAATGTTGCCTATTGTTGTAATGAGCTTCTTATAAAAGATGTTGCATAGTTATCCTAAAAAAGTTATTAAAATTATTTCATTTCTTTTAATTTCCATTTTGTAGGTTGGAAGGTCGTGTGGTGTTCCACACCAGATATTTTTCTTTTCTGAAACTTTCTACTTTCCTATACTCTCACTTAATTCTTCATACTCTCCACTATTTTTCTCTATATATTCTTGCTTTGTACACCAAGCTTCAGATACTCCGTTATATTTTTTTGTTATTCGGGTATTGAGAATCGATTACATATTCTTTAGTAAAAAATGATAATTAACAAAAATAACATTTTCTATCGTGAAATTATATAAGGCGGAACTGATCGATGAACAATAATTTTAAATTTAAAAAGTTCAATCGACTACAGAAAGTTTTGAATCAATTTCAGTTTCCGTTGTCTTACCAACTCGATGTTAAGTAGAAATGTCATTTTACTTCTGTTGTATATAACATTTACTAAGTATTGTGCGCTTGTTGAATATAATTCTATTTGTTTACCTTTAAGTTTAAGTTACTAGACAGGTAGAGTTTGATCAATTTCCTCCGACATTTTATGCCGTTTGATTTGACCTATTTCCATAAGTAACGTTTCATAACCATCCGTATCGAAGTTCTAGGTTTATGATACGTATGTTAATGTATTTTGAATTTTATTGTGAGAAATTTTTATTTTTGGTAGTGTTATAAAGTACTTTAAGACAAGTTTAGTTATATTTTTTTTTTCGATACATGGACCGATGGACGGAGTGCAAAGATTTTGTTTAGAATTCCGTAACCTTATTTCTATTCACATTTATTTCTTGCCTTACATATAATTATTAACTGAAATACTCTCAAAGGATTCTTTCGTTCATTGTACAATTGAAGTACAAGCTGATAAGTGTACATTTAAAACCACACGTAACCAATTAAACGGTGGGAGCAGATCGCTTATCCCATTAGGTTAAATGAAAGATCTACAACTTAAACCCTGGAAATTATTTTAAGCAATATAAGTGTTTTACATCTGCATGACCTCTTTACGTAAAAAGGCCAATTTTTGAGCTACTCATCGCACATCACTCTCAAGGACCACAGAATAAATGTGTGGTCATCATTGTAATATTTGAATTGAAAATGTGCCCACTAGGGTGCAAAGGTGTGTATCAACAAAGACTTTAATCTTTTTTTTTGGTTCTAAAACAAATTGTTTTAATTAGTTACCGTATATTATGAGGTGCTTAGAACAGTACTTATTAACCTTCTGGCAATAGTGGGTACGCTGTAGTATGTTCTGTAATGCATTTGAACATTCATTTCAACATTCTTAAGCTTATTTTTATAAACTTTGTTTTGACGTGACTCCACAAGAAGGACATAGTCGGGGATGTAGTCAACTACTCTGTAGCTCCACTACGACCTAATGATCTTAAACAGAAAGTTTGATTTTGATACTCACGTACATGGCGTCTATAACGAGTCGGTGCCCCAAACTGTTAAAACCAAACGTTCAGCTAAAAATTTTAGATTTCTTCGATTTTAAAACTGCCGGATAAGTTGAGGAACGGTGTAACACTGTAGGGTAAGCAAGTAATTCTCAGATGTTAAATTCTGTTCCCTGAATACTAAACCAAAGTATTTCTGAATGTCGAGTCATACCTACTCCATTCAATACGGGCGCCCATCAGAAAAAAAGCTACACTTGTGACTATTACAATGTCCATTCAAACGAGAAGTTGTCTAGTTGGAAAATAATAATTGTGAAACAAAATGGCCAATAGCGATACAGATTATCCATCATGATTTTATAAAACCACATTTAAAAGAGTAATTAAGATGGTAAATTTGAATTTCCAATACCAAAGTGCAAACTTTCACGATTATCATTCATAATTAAGATGAATGGGCATGAAATTGTGTATTTTTTTTAATCTTTTACAGATTCGATAACAATTACAGTTATCTTATTCAGCACATTATTATGGTTTTTGAAATTTATTTAATATGTCAAATAATTAACAAAAAATACACCATTTCAAGCCCAAAAGCTAAGTATCTTAATTTTAATTTTGTATAGCCAGTATTTAGAGAAAAGCTGAACTTAGGTATTGCACATTAGCACATGCTTCATAATAACGTTTAGAATGTTCAGAGGAATGAAAACAGAAAATAGTATATAAGGTATTCTATTGAAAAATTGCAACATTGTTTGGTTCCGGATTTCTTCTTCACCCTGTATAATTTTTTGTAGATTTCTATAAACCGCATAACTTTTGCATAAAACATTTCTGTTTATCTCGTATATTTTACGAGGTAGTCGAGTGCTTTCATATATAACGACAACTCTTTATGGTATATAGTTGTGGTGTTACTGTGTCCCAAGCAGTAAGTATTGCTACGTGGGTACGGGGGCGCCCATGATAACAAATAAAACAAATGTCAGAATCACAGAAACTAGGATGTAGAGCAACTAAAAACAACTAGTACTAAGAGCAACTAGATACGGAGAAAGTCTTAAATACCACATTATTGATCTGTATAACGTCTCACAAAAGTGGAAAATGTAATTGTCTATGCAATTAGTTTTTTAGACATTCTGCCATGGTTGCCTAGTTATATAACTAACGGTGTGTCAAGTGCGCTAAAAATTGTATAGTTAATATTTCTATAACTGTTTCACATATTTTCTTCAAAACCTTCTGGTTTAACTATTCTTTTAGAACATCTGTTCTGATATTCCACTGCAACTTCACGAAACAGATTATGTGTAGCAGCACTTAAACAATAATGGAGGGATTTACTACGAAACTTGACATTGGATTTCTAGAAAGAATGTCTAATTGGCTCACTTAGAAATACAATATCTGCATTTTGTTACGCAGCACGAAGGGTTCTATGGACCTGAGGGAGGGCAGGTTGCATAATCCAGTTATGAATCCAGAAGCAGGTGACGCACAAATCTGTAGATAATTTACTATTAGCAAAATTTTGTGAAACCTGAGAGCGGCGCTCTGTTTGTCTTAACAACTAACACGATAGATGACAAAGGTGATGTGCTATATAAATGCTGAAACAACTTTCATCTTTTCATCTTGAACTTTCCCGTTTTCTTAGTGATTAGGGTCTTTTAACTAAGCTCACCACTTCTTTTAGCGACCGTATACAGATGGGTCCTTCACCAATAATAACCAACTTGACTTGAAAGTAAAGTACCTCTCACTAAATGTACCCATAATTTAACATGTTAAAATCAGTTCAGGTAATTTACAATAGGCATCACCATTTTTGATTTCAATAATCAATGCATTCCAGACGTTTTTCAACTTTGACATGTGAGTTGCTGTCATCTGTCGAATCTCTTTTATATCTAAAGAACTGCATGCATAAATTATATGTCCTATATCTAGTTTGGCTATCATACAATCGATGTAGTTCCTGCCACAACTCACGAGCTTTGTAGAGCAAATCACCTTTTCCTTATATTATGTTAGTTGTTAAAGCAAGCAGAGCGCCGCTGTCAGCCTTCACAGAAAAAGCTTATAGCAAAACGATAATAGAACCAACTCGTTATAATGGTAAACCACGTACTTTTTTCAGTGCTAAACTCAAGATCATTATAAAATTAAAAAAAAAAAAACAGAACCAAATATTTCAGCATTGTCAGCGTTGAACCGGTAGGCTAGAAAAAAACACACAATAAAGGCAAATAAATTTTTGAACCCTCTCCTTAACACGTTGACTACCATGTGCGGTCATTTGACCGCAAGGCGGTATAGCCGTTTATGAAATCTTGCGGTTATTTGACCGCAAGTGGGTATAGCTGTTTATACGATTTTGCGATCATTTGACCGCAAAGAAAATGCAGAAGTAGCTATAACTTTCAGGAATCCTAGAAATATGAAAAAAACAGATATAGACCTGGGATCTTTTTAAATAATTTTTAAAAGAGAGAAGAACTTACAGTTGCTCTGGATCCGGTTTCCAACATTGGGGGGTCAGAGAGAAGGACGCAAAGAAAAGGGTTTTTAATACAACAAACATTCATTTTTGTAGTAAAAATAATTTCTATGTTATTTATTTAACTCATTTATTTTACAAAAAAATAGTTTGTATTTTAGTTATTTCATTTATTTATTTTATGAATACGCATGAAGCAAGTTGTGCACATTGGTTTCTCGCTACATTTCGGGCAGAATTTATTCGATTTATTTCTGGACAGTTTAGCTTTTTCGGCGTCCACGCCCGGTTTGCTAACTTTGTGGGAATAACACGAATAACATATTTTTCCTTTTTCCACCGGGTATCGGAACGAGGCCATGTTGGGCACCCGTGTGTAAAGTTGCTGTTTCTTCTTCTTCACCCTCGCAAATACCAGCGGCCAACTCCTATCGAAAATCGCGTATCTTATAGCGCTTCACAGTCATACTCTGACAAATTACCCACGCGTTCACTACAGAAGTGCCCAACTGCAACTACAATCCGAGCTTCCGGTACCATTTTACTCCCTTCCGTAAGCTTGTCGCATAGGACGCCATTTGGTCCGACAGATCAATCCCTATTTTGCCATAGTTGTAATCCAAAACGCCAATAGGTTTTGGCAAAACTTGGCGTTGCATCGTGCTCGCTTTTCCTGCTCTTCTAAGTGTGGTTGCCTGTGGTGCTGCCGTGGATGTAGAAGCCTGTGGTTCTGCTACTTCTTTGGTTGGAAGTTGTTTTGCTACTTCTGTGGTTACCTGTGGTGCTGCTGTGGATGTAGAAGCCTGTGGTCTCGCTACTTGAATTGGGGTTGATGTACCTATACGTCGTTTTCGTTTCGGGCCATCGGTTTCGTCACTGGAAACTACGATGACTTCGTCAGCCAACGCACTGACTCTCCGCAACAGAGATTCAGTTTGTTCACCAGGAACATACCTAATTTCCTTCGGCGGCGGTGTTGCTAAATCTGAAGTAGACGACTGTGATTCGTTCAAGCAGTGGCAGTGGTACATTGCAGATTTGTCTTCTGTAACTGCTAACATATGGCGATGGAGTTTTCATCGATATGTCGCTGAGTCTCTGGGATGTTTCATCAATCGATGGGAATGTTGTGAAACGCATAGCAGCCTCTGTAATATCTTCGGGAATGTCGATGTCGCTGAGATCGAATGGCAATGTGATGGATGCTGGTGGAGTATTGTCTGGCTGTACTGTACTGGCTGCTGTTGGAACTGGAACTTCAGCAGCCTTCGCGGTACTGGCTGTAAGCGCATAGATGTATTTCTCTGTTCTTCGGCGCTGTTGTTTGAACTGTTTTGGATCCACAAGCACTGGTGGATGTATAATGCTAAGCATACATACATCGCGTTTGTCTTTCCACTTGAAAATCACGATACCATTTTCATCTTTTTTTGCTATTATTTCGCCCTTTTTCAGGGACGCATGCTGTAAATTCGATGAAAACCACCTGCGTGTTTTATTAACAGTGCTAACGAGATGTGTTTTATGCGAAAGGCAGTACTTCGCCAGTTCATGCGACGTATAAAAATTATCTACGTATAGAGTTCTGCCTTCGTTAAACAAAGGAGCACTGAGATCACGGAATACCTGCTCAGCAGCGTAAACAGTCTGTGTATGTTCAGATTGGCCACTGTAAACGATGATGGCAAACGTGTATCCTTCCGTGGAACATAGCTTGAATAATTTTATGCCGTATGCATGAGCTTTATTTGGTATATATTGACGGAATACCAGCCGGCCACGCCATGGAATAAGCGTTTCATCGATGACAAAACTCCTTTCCGGGTATATAATGTTTTTGGAATTGAGCTTGAAGCCGGTCAACCAATGTTCTTATTTTGTAGAGCCGGTCTTCTGATTGGACGTTCAACGTGAAATGAATTACGGCCAATAACAGTTGGAAATGATTACGAGGCATTACACTTCGCGGAAATAACAGGTTCAGCTCACGGTTTGTCGCCCAATACTCTGCAATAGTTCCAAGTTTGACCAAGCCCATGTACAGCACAAGTCCTAGAAACTTTTTCATTTCACTCACTGTAGCGTCAACGAAGTTTGCCTTGATTTCTCTGCCGTACACGTTTGTGTGTTTTACGATTTCTTCGAACGTCTCATTCGGCACTAGTAAGGAGAAGGCTTGCAGAGGGGTAAGGTTGGTCGGATGTGTACCTTGAACACCACTTTTTCCGTTGAATTCAAACGACCCACATAGTCAAACTAGATACCACCTTCTTCCTGTGACCTCGTAATCTGCTTTCTCGATTATCGTGCTTGCTTTGTCGGAGTTGCTTGCAGATTTTCCGGAAAAACTTCATTGGAAATGTTTGCTGATTCGTCGTCATCGTCGCTATATGGTTCATCACTATCGTCACTGCCAGGTTCGAACAGTGGATCATTGAAATCATCATCAGATGAAAAATCTCTTTCGTCAAAACTATCGTCGCCCTACATCTAATATACAAAAAGAAAAATACGAAATTGTAAATAAAACACGAAAAAAACGACGCGAAATTGTGAACAAAACACAAAAAAAAAAGGACGCGAAATTGTAAACAAAACACGAGAAAAGGACACGAAATTGTAAATAAAACACAAAAAAGGACGCGAAATTGTAAACAAAATACGAAAAAAGGACGCAAAATTGTAAACAAAACACAAAAAAGGACACGAAAAAGTATGCGAAATTGTAAATTGTAAGAAAAACACGACAAACTTACCTTTTTTGAATGCTTTTCCCAATAACAAAATTTAGAAAAACACCAAATAAATAAATTAGTAAAAAATCAAATTGATTAATAAATGCACGTTTGTTCTGTTCAACAGTTGAAGCTCAACTAATGAAATATCACAACGCACCGAATTATCTATACCCTTCTTACCTGCATCATACACACATGCATGCGGTCATTCGACCGCACAAAATACAGCTGCTGTGCGGTCAAATGACCGCACAACAGCGATTTACGATTTGTAAATGCATGCGTGCGGTCAAATGACCGCACCGTCAACACACGTAGTTTTCTACCTGAAGCAGGTAAAAAAAGTATATGGTGTCGCAGACAAATTAACTTCTTCTTACTAATACAACTCAAAAGTGTAATAAAAACGAAATGTAAAAATTGGCTAGTTTATGTTATTTTGCTTGGGCTGGTGGGAAGTTTCGCAAAAAATGGTTTGGTAGTCAACGTGTTAAAACTTAGTACGTTTCTTTGACTCAAATTAAACTAAAATACAAGTCAGATGTCTACCACTGAGATTAAATAATTTACAAGCATGAAATATAAGCTGTAATTGCATAATTTTTCAAGCAGAGAAAAAGGTAGGTAACTCAATACTACTGCTACAAATAATGATTAAATGCATAAAATAGTATCCCTAGATTGCACAATAAGCATTATAATCCCCTCAAGTCTCAAACAAGTAACTAAACAACAATTATATATTTTGTGACTGAAGATCGCATCGCTTGCAAATACATTAATATCTAATAACTTTCTCGTTGTTATAACGCTTGCTATAAAACCTACGTTCACATATACAAAACAAGAAACACAAAACACATAGCAAAAGGTTCAATTACATTAGCAATTATTAAAAGTTTAACCTGGATCGCCCTGTATATAGAATTAAATTTACAGAAGCAAAATTTAACCACAAGTATGCGACAAACTTCAGAGCCATATGTGTAGGTTGTAACAGCTGTTTGCAATCTAGTTAGTGTTCTTAATAATAGTTAACCGACAATTACATAATGCACAAGTGAAGACAATTAGAAAATTCCGAAACAGGCACCTTGTGAGTAGTACATTTAAAACTTTTTTCTAATTCCAAAGTAACACATAAAATTTTAGGTTCATAACCTTGTTAATTTGAATCGACAAGTCATGCCTAATATTTAAGTTTATATTGAACACCTGCAAGTAACTGAAGCAGTTTTACACCTTTATTTCTAACTCGTCGAACTAGAATTGAGCAACAATCAAAATAATTATTATGGTCGTATAGACTGTTTATTTCTCAAGGCTCCGTCACGAAATAAGCAAAGGAAGACTCACTAGTAGGTTAGTCGTGTCAGGAATACCCAAGCGTCTTACTTGATTTAAACTCGGTGTTTAGAGAGAAGTCGAGTTGATAGTCGTGCCAACCTCTTGAAAAAAATATACTGTAGAGTATATTCGTAAAAACGAAAGACTAAATTGTTAATTTGGTATAATTTTAAGCACATGTTTGGAAAGTAAAACCAGCACAATTCTGAATATACATAAACTTATAATGTAAATGTTGTTAAAATTACAGCAAATTTCCCAAACGCGTAGTTTCCTTAAAACGTGCACTTTTCAAAATGGCGTTCCTCAGAAAAACGAAAAGAAGATCAACTATTCTAAATTTTCCTTTGCCACCAATGTAATCCTTAAATTTTAAATGTGCTGCAATCTTTAATCTAGTTTGACACGAAATTGCCACGTCTAATTTTTGTAAATAAGACTCGGATCGACGTAAGGTGCATTGCCTAATAACCAGTACGACAAATTCTCAATTGTAAGAGATAATACGAACAACAACTAACAACTAATATCTTCTTGATCAATGATTTTGTATACGTTGTTACAGCAACACCGTTGAATTTTTGTTTTTTATGATTAACGTGATTACGAAATCAATACGCGTTTTTTATCCGGCTCGAAGGACAACGGTTTGTGGTTAGATTAAATTAAAGTAATACTATCTATTGAAATTTATTTGCATCTGTACAAAACGAGGGTTGTACGAATTTTAAAACTAAAATTTTTTATACCTGCGGATGCGGAGGTTGGGAGCAGTATTAATACTTGTTGACATGGGCGTAGCCAGTGAGGGGCAGGGAGGGGCAACTGTCCCCCGTGGAAGAGCAAAAATAAATTAAATAATTTTTAAATTTTAATAAACAAAAAATTAAATCTAAAATATACATATTTTTTTGTTCTGCATATTTTTTTTGTTATCTGTTTTATATATTTTGTTTGTTATTGTGGTCGTTTGGTTGCTTTTATGAATATTTTAAAATTAATTAATAAGCTCTAATAAATAAAATTATTCGCGTGTCCTTTGTCACTAAAATATATTTCATCAGCAAAAAACAAAGCTGTTTGAAAAACTGACATAGTGCTAAATATATATTAATAGCGTTTTCGGTCTATGCATTTAATGCATTGGTGCACACCAGAATTGTCCCACACCAGAATTGGATAAAAACGAGTGTTCGATTTACTCTCAAGATACGTCAATTTTTAGTGTTCGATTCAACCACTTAACAGTCGGACATTTTTGAGAAAAATGGTAAAAAAATTGTCACTTTTTTTTTTTTTCATTTAACTACATTTTTTAATCCTATTAATTCATTAAAATAAATTTACTCAATAAGTAGTTTTAGTGTGAAATATTTTGAAACATTCAATACACAACCCTACATCAGAATCCGAAATAAATACTCTTATAACGTACGTAAGACCTGCAGTTAAAACAAAAGTTGCCTGAACGAGACTGGGGATCGTCAGTGTACGGAAAAATGTCACGCCCGAGTGCAGTTCGTGCAAAACTATCAAGTGGTTAAAACACAACTTGCTCCAAACCCTAACATAGGACAATATTTTTTGCAACAACTATTGAGTTGGTGTGTAAGTGCTCTTGCCTAGCGACAGTGTCCTATTTAATAGTGTAACGAAACGCCACTGGTTTTCTTCGAGAAAAATCGAGATACAAGTGAGGAATATACGGAAACCGGTGATGCGAATGTTCTGGCAATTTCTAGGCTCAAAAAGGGTATATAAAATTGCCTATCCGGCGCGAAGACAGACAGTACAGTACAGTACATAGTGCAGGATACGAAGTTGCATACGGCGAATAGAAAGCGAGGCGCGAGATTTAAAAGCGGAATAGTTAAAAAGTGTTGAGAAAGTGAATATTTGTGTTGTTTTGTTAACTTTATTGGTTTTAAATAAAGTTGGTGTGAATAGTTATCAGTGTTAAATTATATCCTGAGAAACAAGAGGGAAAATCCGTAACAATAGTTTTACCACAGAATAAAGAGACAGAAATCACAGAAAAGACAATATGGATATAAGAAATTGGTTACAAAAAGGTAAGTTAAATAATTTTAGTAGAAAATTAAGTTTTTAATTAAAACTTTAGAATCATTCCATTAGAAATGGTCCAAAAATTTGAAAATTGGTTGCTCGACCAGCACCAAATAAAACAAAACTACCATGTAATGATAGCTTATTATGTAGATATGTTATATCCGATGTTAATTTTTGTTCAAAATTATTTGTATCGCAACGTTTGGAAAAAAATTCAATTGCAGACCTTTACAAAATTGCCAATGCTCTTTACTCTTTGCTTGTATCTTTGTGAAACAATTTTTATTAGCTTTGGCAAAAGATTCTGTGCATTATTAATATAATTTTATATGTTTTTCATTATTATGATGCCCACTTTTTTGCCTTCTAATTATAACAAAAATTACAATAATGCACCGATTTTGACAGCTGATGTCTCAAATGGGACTAAATATAAAAACTTGAAATGTTCACATATTAAAGATCAAACAGCACTTTATACGTGCTATTAATTTCATTTTGTGTTTTTAATCTAGAGAAAAAATATTAACATCGGATATAGTATATCCACATTATAAGCTATCATTACATGGTAGTTTTGTTTTATACTAATTTCTATACTAGGGACTAAGAACAAGAATGATATTAGGTTATTATTTTTAGGTCAAAAATCTCTAAAACGGAAAAAAGTTCATGATGACAGTAGTGGAAGTGGAAGCAATGATTGTGATGGAGATGAAAATAAAATGGTCGGAACATCAAAATCGGAATCTATTTTTGAAGGAGGCTCAAGTAGTTTTTCAAATCGACATGAAGCTGTCTCTGGAACTGGGACCTCTAAACAAACTGAAGAACGCGATGGCTACCATGAAAATGACATTGGTCGTTATGTTAGTTGTGCCAATAACTTGCCTTCTGAAAAAAAGAAGGAATTGTTGACAAACCCTTGGGTTCCATCATCCAATTACGATTTTGCTTCTGATGCCATTCACTTGAAAAGAAAATTTAACCATCGCTGGTTAGATCAATATACTCCATGGCTGGTGTACTCAAGTCGTTTGAAAGGTGCTCTATGTTTGCATTGTGTTTTATTTCCGCCAAGAATTGCTACAGTTAAAGGAGTTTTGGGGTCATTTATGGTAAGGCCTTACATGAAGTTTAAGGATATACATGAAGATTGTAGAAAGCACGTTGGCAGCCATTACCACAAATCTTCAACAGCTGCTGCAAAAGCATTTCTTGAAAATGCTCCTGTTGATGTCCAGTTGCAAATAGGGCACCATAAGACGATTGAAGAAAATAAACAAATATTGTCAGCAATTATTTCATGCATAATATTTTGTGGAATTCATGATTTGCCGCTTAGAGGAAACAAGGAAATGAGGGAGTTTTCTTTGACCTTTTAAATTTGAGGATTGACTCTGGTGATGAGAAGCTAAAGAGCCACTTGGATAAATGTCAAAAAACGCAGTCTATACCTCACCAACAATTTAAAATGAGATCATACAATTATGCGGTGAAGTTATCAAAGAAAAAATAATCGAAGAGTGTAAACGGGCAAAAGCTTATGCTGTAATGGCTGATGAAACAGCAGATATCGCTGGAAAAGAGCAGCTTTCTATTGGATTAAGGTTCTATGATGAAAGCTAAAAAATAATCAGGGAGGAATTTGTGGGCTACATTGAGTTAAAATGTCAAGATGCTTCTACAATCGCTAGCGCAATTCAATGTTTTTTAGAGGATAATAATTTTTCCGCCGATAATTGTGTAGGATTTGGATTTGACGGGTGTTCCACGATGGCCGGCAAAGAAGGTGGTGTACAGGCCATTATTAAAAAAAAGTACGCTAAATCTTTATTTTTCCATTGCTCCAGCCACAGACTAAATCTTGTGGTCAATGATACTAGCAAGCTACCAGAAATAAGAAACACAATTGCAACGGTTAAAGACACAATAACCTTCTTTCGTGAATCGCCAGCTCGTAGGAAATCGGTTCCAAATCTTTCAAGGCTCTGTGAGACCAGATGGTCGGAAAAATATAAGAGCATAAAAAAATTTTCAGAAAGCTTCACTGACATTGTTAAAGCACTATCTGTCGAAGGAAACTATGCAACAAGAAAATCTGCCTACCAATTGCACTGTGCAGTTACTAAACCAATATTCATCTTAGGCTTAAACATAATTGCAAGATACTCTGCAATTTTGGAACCCGTTGTAAACGTTTTACAAGGTAAAAGTATGGATTTGGTTATGGTGAAGAAACATATTGATGATATTCTAGATATAATCAAAGAAGATCGACAAGATGTAGAAAATGTTTCATGAATTATTTAAAAAATCACTTGATATCGCAGAGAAAGTAGGGGTTGAGTTGTCAGTACCACGAGTCACTCAAAAGCAAGTACACAGAAGTAATCCTCTATATGAGTCTGCAGTTGAATACTGGAAGCGGTCAATAATCATCCCCTATCTTGATTCTTTAACTTCGTCTTTGGATGCTAGATTCTCCAACGAAAATACACCTGCTTTTGCTTTAACTTATCTTCATCCTTCAAGCATGCTCAAAATGGCTTCAAAAGATTTCAAAAATAATGCAGAATCTTTCATGGAATTTTATAAGTTGGGTGATGTCTCTGCAGAATTAGATTTGTGGTACAATATGTGGAAGAAAAAGAATTTAGCAGAAGACAAATTAAAGGACATTGAAGTGGCTGCACTTTTGGAGGAAGCTAATGTTTTTTTTTCCTGCAACAGGCACGCACTGATAATATTAAGTGCTTTCCCATCCACTACTGCTACCGTGGAAAGATCGTTCAGTACCATGCGAAGGGTAAAAACCTGGCTCAGGAGTACAATGGGTGATGACAGACTCACTGGGTTGTGTTTGATGAGTGTGCATCGAAAATTTTTGAAGGAAAATCAGGACTGCATAGTGAAGAAAGTTTTGGATAAATTTAGTTTAAACCCAAGAAAAATGTTATTAGTTTAATTTAAGTATAATTAAAATCTCAAAGTTTTGTTTTCATTTGCCTTTTCTTTTTATCTTAAAATTTTACATTTTGAACGACCATGGACCATGGTTTGCCCCCCCCCCCCCCGTTGTAAATCCTGGCTACGCCCTTGCTTGTTGAGGTAAAGTATACGTCAACACACTCGATTGGTCTATCCTAATCTCTAAAATGTTTCAACTTTTGCAAATGATTTACCTGTAATGCTCGTATATCATTATTCTCTACAAGAGTTTTCCTGCGTTTTTTTCACTTGTATCCAATTTTCTTCAGTATTCGGTACAACGTAGGCCTCTCTCCACTTAGTGCATTTTCCAGTTTTAGTTGGAAATTATCAATTGTAGGTCGGCAGCTTTCGATGTTATGAAAATTGTAGACAACATTCCGTATGTGGTTTATTTCATAATCTGGTACTCTTGAAATCACGCTTATTTTATTTCCCGCCGTTTTTGATGAATGGAATACTGGATTTCCATTACTTTCCGCAGCCGTTACTTTTGCTTCTTTTCATTCAATCGTTCTTACTGATACTTCAGGACAATCATGAACACGTTGCTTAATTTCTTGTTTCGATTCATTTCGGTATAGTGTTGCAAGATAATCACAATTATTGTACACTACTTCACGTGCTAGCCTGTGCACTGCTTTTTGCACCTAATGTGCACATTTTCACAGTTATACATTTAAATATTCACAGTTACATATTATAACCAATCGAATATCACTGCCAGGAATCTCAATAGTAACTGAAAGTAATTAAAACAAACCTAATTATTAGATTTTATGTGTTATATTCTACGTACGTTAGTGCCTTTGATATGTAAATAAGTTTGTTAAAAGTGCATTAAATTCCGTTTTATGCGATTGAAAGTTGAGAATAAAACATTTTACTTGCTTCATAATCGAATATTAATCAACTACTATAATTAATAGTATTACTAATCTTAATAATTAATTAGTTGTCTTGGTGGTGGAATGGTTAGAGAGGTTGCCTTTCACCCAAGCGGTGCGGGTTCAAACTTGGTCAAGGTAGCCGTTTTTCTAAAATGAAGAAGAACAAAGCACTGCTTCTCAGATAGGAAGTAAAACTGTAGGTCCCATAGCAATACGATGTTTGACACGTTTAAGATCTCTCAGTACAGGTGAAATTGCTTTAGTAGATCAAAATTCTAGTATCTGGTAGTGATAATAACCATTAGTAGTTGGTGTGTATAGAGATGCCTGACATTTCCCTTTGGGCCTAGAAATAAAAAAAGTGTAATTAAAATACCTACATCTATTTCGTACAGAATTGCAGCTGTAAAAGCGTTATTCACGGTGATCAAACAATGTATAAATTTAAATAGTGAAAAGCAGTACCTACAGCTATGCACTTTTACAAGACGAGATCGTAATCGGATTACGCTCAGCCTAAATGCTTTAAGATCCCTGCGCAATCAACCTTTTCACCAGACAAAATGGCATAATCTTTAACAACCTTCTTATGCTCGCCATGGATTACGCAAAACTGAGGTATCGATAACTTTTCGTGTGGGATATTTCAACTAAGATTTTGGTCTTTAGTTATTCTCGTCACGTGCCTAATTGGTAGCAAAAATTACTTTTATTAATAAGTGACACATTAAATGACATGTTTAGTATAATAATCCGAGTTAAAATCAGAGAGATGTTAGTAGTAATTTGCACATTGATACATTTGTGAAGCCTCAACAGATGCTGAAAAATTATTGGTAAAATATAGGTATGAATATAAATGGCACCCACGACTCATTTAAATATTATTTTAATAAAACATTCTGCACATTCGGTTTATGTATATAAAAGACAATCATCACCATTCATCACTACCAATCGATTCATTTTTAACAAATTTGATGGACTACTAGGCAATAAGAATATGAAAGCACTTCATTATGTAAATGCGTGTACAATGAATATAGATATGCAAATGACAGAGCGAGAATATGGCGTTGATGGCGCTGCAAATGATTGGATTGCATTATAAATTATATACTCTAGAATTTAAGCTACCTACAATGGAAATTATTATGTTATTAAGGGTTAGCGTATAAAAAATGTTTACGCGGTTTAATGAATAGGACTTGTTCGTCATGTGAAGAAGAAAAAAAAAGTTACGATTTACAGACATGTTTACTTAGCTAATATTGACCTTCTTTCTCCAAAGTATAATATGTTGATCCTCCCCAAATCATAACTGATAGTAACAAAAGGAAAATGGCTTGACGTTGTCGATTCGATGTAATTCAACCCTACTCTACAGTAATTGTACTTCCCCCGTTATATACATGTATGGAAATTATTTGTTTCAGATAGTGTATGCTCTATCTCGTTCTTTGTTATAATTTCTGTATTATAATTGAAGCTTTTGTGTTTGATATAGTGGCCAGACTGCATGTTTTCGCTTTACAAATTCGTATAACAACTCATGTGGAAAAAGTGTTATTATTTTAATCCAATCTCTGATTGGCATAGCATTTTCACAATGAAGTTTTTTTTTTGCCATATTTTACACAAAAATAATAATAACGTTGTTATTATCAAGGTTTAAATATTACAATTATAGTATGTTTTTGATAAAATAATTAATTAATATAGGAGTTTATATGAATATGTTACAATAAGAGATGAACTTGTTAATTAAAATTACAAGAGAAAAAGAAATTAATCACATTGCTTACACAACAAATTTAGAACAGCATTATTTTATTTTCGTACTGTAAATGGCTTTAGTGGAGGGTTGTCTCGCCCTATATAAATACTGGTACAAAATGTTATACATTATCTTACAGTACGTACAAAATAAAATTGTGTACAATCATTGATTGTTAAGTGCTGTACAGTATGTACGCAGTACATACACATTATCACGCAACACTTTATATAGTACTCCGTATTACATACACAGTGTATATCAAAGAAAATTGCATGTGTACTGAACTACAGAATGTTTTTGAATTTTTATTTTACCGATCTACCTCGTTAGTAGGGTCGCAATTCTTACTTAAACAACTAAAAAGGGGATCGTTGAATTCAACAAACTCAAAAATCGGTAATAACAATCTAAGGTGCCACCTGTTCTTGAATTTCTAAAATAGTGACGTCATGATCAGTCCTAATCCTACGTATGAGACAGGTCATCCAGTACTGTTAATTTACTTCAAAATCGTCACTAAAATTTCGATATAAAACACTCTATTAATTTGCCAAATAAACTCATTTTTAAAATGTAAGTTTCCTAAATATAATCTTGACCTTCGTAACACAAATGAAAATAAAAATAACAAATTTACGACTGAGTGGATATCATACCTCTGCAATGCTTTGTATTAAAGCAGGAAATGTTATTGTTACTTAAATTCAGAAATCGTCATAAACCTTTACGTTAATAAATATCTCAAAGTAAGACTGCTCAAGCTATACAGGATGTGGCGCGAAGAGTTTTGAATAAAAGTAATGACGGATACAGTTATGTTAAAAATCTGAAATTACGAAGCTGTAGGTTTTGGATGACGCTGAGTTCAAATATAATATTGTCCTCAATTTGGCATTTCCGGTTATACCGGAAATAGACATCAACTTTGTTATTTTAAATGGAACCTAATATTTTTTATTTTATTTTATTTTCGAATTCTACATGAAATTCTAGATAAAATTTGTGCACAATGGTCCTATACCAAGAAATGAAGTATTTTCAAGATATTTCGATTTTTTTTAAAATTTTGAAAAATCCTAGTCCACATTGAATAACGATATCTCCATTAATAACGAAGCTAGTGACGTGAAACTGTAACCAATAAACAACAAGCGCTTTCCAGTTAACTCCATACATCCATCTCATTGATATTTCATACAGGGTGTTTTAAACTTAGCCACCAACATGCACAACTTAAATCAGTTATAAGTTGCTTATTTTAAATAGAACACCCTGTATTTTATTACATTTTCCGCTGTATTTTTTAAGCCAATTCGTTTGGTATCGGTATTCCCTATACCTAAATCCAACCACTTTTGAGATATTTCATTATCTTAGTTAAAACATAACAACACTTAATTATTTCAACATTAGTAAAGGGTAGGCCATGATTTCCATTATTTAAGGTGATATTTTGTAATTTTTTCATAAATTATTAATTCTGAAAAGCAACAAATAGCCTGAAACGATTACTAATTGTGGATATCATTAAAAACGTTGACTAGGTATTTTGTATTTTGTATTTTAGATAACTGACAAACAAAAATAACTAAAGGTAATATTAAACAAATAAAGTTTTATAATAAGTGTTCAAAATTAGCACCATCTACTTCAAAACATTTATGAATCCTTTTCATTAAGTTATGTCTTGTAATTCTGGAAATAGGGTCAGGTGTTACAGAATTAAAAGCAAGTAAGAATCTCTGCATCATATCTTCCTTTGTCGTAACAGGTTTGGAAAATACCTGATTTTTAATGTAACCCCAAATACCAAAATCTAGAGGAGCCAAATCAAGAGAGCGAGCTGGCCACCGAAACGGACCCTAATTGGCAATCCATCTATCATCAAACATGTCGTAAAGATGCTGAGCAACAGGCCCAAAGTTATGAGGAGGTGCTCCATTTTGCTGATACCAAGCTGAAGCCGCCTCTTCATTTCTTAAAGTATGTAACGCCGGTCGTATGGCTTCTTCTAAAATGTAGCAATACCTTATACCATTTAAATTTTCATCATAAAATTTCTTTTATTGTACAAAAAACATTAAAACTCCAACTATCTTGGAAATAACGTTCTCTACTAACATGTGGATTTTCATTAGACCAAAAAATGGGAATTATGTCGATTAAATAATCCATTTTTGCTAACCTTTGCTTCATCACACCATATAACTTTTTTTATGAAGTTTGTATCCTCTTGGGTCTTCATTAAAAACCATTCACAGAATTCTACCCTTCGAGGAAGATCACCTAATTGTATGTGTTGCACCAAATGATAAGAGAATGGTTTACATTTGTGTTTTTTAAAATGCGATGAATTGTTCTCGTCGACAAAGTAAGATCTCTCTCACAATCTCTAATGGAGGCATTTGGAGAGTCCGTAAAATAACCCAAAACATTAATTTCGTTTATGTTTATTAACTTTTGTCTTAAACTGACCAAACTGACGGCAGCTTTTAAGCAGTCTTCTTACAATATCACCAGTTGCATTTGGTCGATTTGGATATCTTTCTGCAAAAACACGGCAAGTCCGTTCAACGATTCTATTACACTCGCCGTAAATAATAATAAGATTTAAAAAATCATCATTAGTGAATCTTACATTTGCCATTATTTACTATGAAATACAAACTGGTAAAGAAAACTGTCAAAACAACATAAGCAATTAACGTTCTATCAAACCTTTGACAGTCACCTACCCTTTATTAATGTTGACATAATTAAGTGTTGTTATGTTTTAACTAAGATAATGAAATATCTCAAAAGTGGTTGAATTTAGGTATAGAGAATACCGATACCAAACGAATTGGCTTAAAAATACAGCGGAAAATGTAATAAAATACAGGGTGTTCTATTTAAAGTAAGCAACTTATAAATGATTTAAGTAGTGCATGTTGGCGGCTAAGTTTAAAACACCCTGTATGAAATATTAATGAGATGGATATATGGAGTTAACTGGCAAGCACACTAGCTTCGTTATTAATGGAGATATCGTTATTCAATGTGGACTAGGATTTTTTCAAAATTTAAAAAAAAATCGAAATATCTCGAAAATACTTCATTTTTGGTATAGGATATTGTGCTCAAATTTTATCTAAAATTTCATGTAGAATTCTAAAATAAAATAAAATTCCATTTAAAATAACTAAGTTGACATCTACTTCCGGTATAACCGGAAGTGCCACTTTCAGGACAATATTATATTTGAACTCAGCGTAATCTCAAACCTACAGCTTCGTAATTTCACATTTTTAACATAACTGTATCCGCCATTACTTTTAATCAAAACTCTTCGCGCCACACCCTGTATAGCGTTGCTCTCCTAATTCAAACTAAACATCAAATGGGTATTAAAATTTGCAAAATATTACAATCCTCCGCAATAAACTTTCGTTAAAATGAACTCTTATTAAATAGTCTGTAGCAAACCAAAATCGAGGAATCTTAATTAAATTTATATTTTTTAAACTTACCTCATGGAATTCCACATTTAATAGCACTAATGTCTTAAATACAAATTAATTCCGCAATTTTTATATATAATTGTTTATTTATCTACGCATTTCAATACAATATGTATCATTATCAAGAGAAAATATATAAGAAAAATATTAAGTAGTTATGATAACAAATTATTATAGTAAAACAGCAAACTTTATGTAAATTTTAATTCTATATTTAAAGTATCTGTTAAGTGTGGACCTGTAACAGCCTATTTGTTCATTAATGGTACTTTCCGTTTATGCTTATAAATTTCTAATGCTTACAAAACATCTAATTTGTAATTTTTATTACAAAAATGTAAAAATTTAATGTTGCTTTGTGAAATCATAAGGTGATTATTTAGTGTTGGGCATTTGTGTGTATATATAAATCTAATGTGTTCTTTGTATCTAATATCAATGTGTTTGTCCTATATTAATAGAACTACAGAATATGTAGATTAATACATAAATACCCAATTCCAAAATGTCGTTTGTTGAATTTTTGGCATTTATTAAACATTTAAAACTATTGGTATTAGTTTCGAAGGCTACTTTGTACTTCTTGTTTTTTTTTGTAGTATGTGAGCTACATTTTCTGACATTGTCCCAAAATATGAAATTGATATATAATTATTTTTTGTCGGTTTTCTGTTAGCTGGCTAAATGATAGATAATTTGGAGTCTTAATTTTTAACTGTAGTGTCGATTATTTCTGAAATACAACCATTTGCTTGTAAAATTTGTTTGCAGTTTATATTTCTTTATTGAAATCTGGGGGTTTATGTATACCAACACTGTTCTATGTAGAAGTATTAATGATCCGTATGCAATTAACTGTTTTATGCTGACATGAATCGCTTGGAATTATAACGTATGCATTAATTTAAGAAATTAATGCCTCTATTTTGCTCTTTCTCTTTTATGTTAGGATACGAATTGTTAATACTAATTAAAAACTCATCAGTGAAGTCTAATGAACAGTTAAAACATGCTCAAATATCATCAACCTAACAAAACGAAAATAAAATCTTATCAGAAACATTTAATTCAAAAATATTAGTTAAAATAGGCGAAATTGAATTATTGAATTTGAAATAATTTAGATTTACACAGAGATCATGGGGTTAACACCATTATTGTATATAATTCAATATTATTATTAAGTAACAAATTATTTAATAAACGCATACATTTTTGATAGGACATTTTAGAAAACACACTAGTAACATCAAAACTTACAAGTTTATTATATACCAGTAATTTTATGTTTTGTAGTTTATTAATTTGTTCTAAAGAATTCTTTACAGAATGTTTTGATTTGTACTTTAAATTGTTAGTTATTATGTGGTTTGGTTTATGTGCTCAGATATGATCAAGTGCTTGGATATAATAAACTACCGATCTTATGGGTATATTTGGTTTGAGAGCTTTATGTAGTTTTAGTGAATGTGGATTGTTGTATAAAATTTTTTGTTTCTCTAAGTCTGCAAAGCAGATATTACAGTTTTATAACCTCTCTAATAAAAATTTCTAAATTTTCGTT
Organism: Vesta saturnalis; assembly: GCA_036346205.1. NCBI lineage: Eukaryota > Metazoa > Arthropoda > Insecta > Coleoptera > Lampyridae > Vesta > Vesta saturnalis. Next base: position 821,236 of record JARFJB010002483.1, on the reverse strand, counting down.
AATAATAAAAACATTAGCTTTCTGAAAATAACTATCGTTTGAAATAATTACTAAAGTGTATACCTTTAACTACTTTAACACAATAGATTATTTTTGTTAATTTTTGTTGGTTTTAGTAAAGTTTAGTCCTTTTTTACCGAAAATATCAAATTCAATAATGGGTTCTTTACATAAAATTTCAGAATAAAGTACCTTAATCATAGAACGCCAACGTTCCAAAATGCTACAGTAACGCCAACCAGTGGATAGAGATGTATGGCGTTTAGTTTTCTAAATAGTTAATGAAACAAAGTTTCTTCTAAAATATTTTGTTTATTAATAAGCATACATACAAATGAAAAAAATAACTGCACAAGGTGAAACCAAGAAACCTAACAAGGTATAAAAAAGTAAAGATAGTGTAGTTACATTATTTTTTGACAAGTGGGATGCATGAATAGCATCTTTTAATCTGATGTTCTCCACAGAGTGCTCGTGGGCAGATGTAACAGTGAGTTGTCGTCATCCTTTTTTCAGGCAACGGACCGATGCTGCAGTATGTACGTTTTCCATTTGAGTGGGCCTTGAAGATAATTTGCCTGTTACATTGGTTATAGATTCCTTCAATTTTCTGGGCAAGATAGGAGTACTGCACCTTGCTTTCTGCCAAGGTCTTCTCAATTGACCCTGAAGTATCAGCATATAATTGACTCCAGATTCCTGATTTTTTCCAGGAGACTTCAAATTGTGATTATAGATGGCGTAGGAATTGATTGCGGCAATGTTCAGCATATTGTAAAAGAAACAGAGAGGCAAGTGTGGTGCCTTTCTATTACAACACATGTTCTGGCACATCTGATCCAAGGTATCCACTGCTTCCTTCGTTGAGTTGTAGAAATGAATTGTTTCTAGGATTTAGGGCATTTGAAGTATTCATGGAGGATAGCAATAGGAGGTTATTATTTTCTTTCGGATTATACTTTAACATTTTACAAGTGATTTCATCTACGCCTGCGTTTTTCAACCTAACCATCGTATTCTCTACCTCATTTCCAATATCCTTTTCAGTTTCATTCACCATTCCTTCTACATTCTCCTTATTTAACTCTTCAGTTTTATTTTTCTTACTACTGTACAGCTTTCCAAAATATTCTTGCCATTTCCTCACTTGACAATATTATTTCGATACTCGTATTCATCATGCCTGCAGAGTTCTGTTTTAGGCCACATTTTGTATTTTGACCCATTTTCTGAAGAGTTTTTTTCCTTTTCTCAAAATCAATCTGCATTTTCTCTCCTTCCACAGTTATCACTTCCTCTTTACTTATTCTCACTGCCTCCTTCGTTTCTTTGTTTCTTAATCTGTACACCTCATACAATCGCTTTTTCTCAGTCTCATTTTTTGCAGCAATAATTGCCATATACGCATCTTTTTTGTTACATACTGCCTTTTTTACCGATTCATTCCACGGAGCATATTTTTTTCTGTCTAGCTACAGTCGCTCTTTCACATATCTGCTAGGCACAATTGACAACACAGTTTTTCAAGCTTATCCATGCATTTTCAACGTCCGTGTCTTTTATTTGTTCCTTCCACACTGTTTCATTCACATTCAACCCTTTACTCACAGCATCTGCGTTTTTCATTATCGCACCATTATCCACTAGTTTGTCTACCCTAATTCTGGATGTTCGCACTACGATTGATTTCATTCTCAAGACCCACTTTTGCCCTAAACATACTCTCGATACAACCAAAAGTGTCTCTCACCAGGTTTCTAAGTCGTTCCTCATACACCATCAAGTCAATCATACTCTTAGATTCGCCTCTTTGATACGTATACGTACGCTCATTTTAATGTTTAAACCACGTATTAAATACAAACAGACTTCTCTCCACGCATATGTTTAGCAGGAGTTCTCCATTTACATTGACTCTTTGGTCTCCGAACTTTCCTAGAACGCGTTCAGTATGCTCTCTCTGTACACCTACCTATCCATTCATATCTCCCAATATTACCACTCTTTCATTTGGCTTACATACGTTCAACACGTGTTCTACATCATTCCAGAAGTTCTCACACTCTTGGTCTCTTTCTTCATTCACCGGTACATAGCATGCAATAAGAAAAATGTTTCGAAACTACACTTTCGTTCCAATCCACATTACTCTTGAAGATACCAATTCGTACTGTTTAACACATCTTTTCACTCTTTCATTTACGATCACTTCAACTTCTTTTGCGCCATGCACTTCAGTCTCAACTCCTGACCATAGTGCTAGGCTGCCATCCTCCATCTCCACAGCATCTTTTCCTTTGCGCTTTGTCTCCGATACACACAGAATATAAAGCTGCCTTTCGTGCATTACATCCGAAATTTTAAGTTTTTACCAATCATATCTTTAACATTCCACGTACCGACTCGCCATTTATTCCTTGCAGAGTCGTCAGCAACGGGGCCTATCTACTTCTACCTTGACCCCCCTTGTAGCCAGGTCGATCCGAGGCAATTTTATTGTTCTGTTGAGTAAATACATAGCTGGTAGGCCGGTTACTAGCCTAACCGTGCCCCGGAAGATGTAACATTTCGTATTAACGGTCTCGACTAGGCTAAAGTTTGTTTGCGTTATTAACTGAGTTGAATATGTAAATAAAACAAAATTATTTAAAGTAAAATGTACCGGAGGTTATTTTTTGTGACCAAAAATTAGTTTTCATCGCCATTAAAGGTAATTGATTGAGATAACCAAGACTATATTACACACGAAACAAATACGTTTCGATAGCCAATCTGTCTTGAGTTCGTGTACATAAGGTATGGAATTCTCCAGGATGAATTACAGAATCTTATAGTAGTTATCTCTAATAGGTGATACTAATATAACAGTATATTCTCAATACGTAAACGTTTGAACACAAATTACAGTTAATTGTAAAAATGCTTTTTTACTCGTGTTATAAATTGTAACCAATAAATAGTGTGAATAGTATAAGTAGAACACAGGCAGTTGAGCGTAACAGGGGCACACCCAAAGGACCGGTAGACAAGATTTCTGTATTCTGCCGGTAAAGAAAGTTACTCTGCGGACAAAGAAGATTTCTCTGTCGGTAGAGGATTTTTTTGTCGATAAAGAAGGTCTCTATATATGCGACTTATTAACAGATTCCGTAAGTATAGATCAACCAACCTGAAAGTGAAGTGTGGGAACGCAGACTTGCCAGGCTTAGTATGCCAATAGATTACTGCACTGTTTTATAAAACCGTAAATTCAGTTATACTACCCTAAGTACGGTGTGAGAGACACAGTTTGTAGGCCAAAAATAAATAACTCCAAGACATATTTATCATTTACATCAATTTTAAATACATTGAAAAGCATTATGGTTCACTTACGTAAATCGAAACTTTCAAAGTGCGTTTTACCAAAAAGGGGAAGTAGGTGTGTAAATTTTGCATAGGGGTGGAGATCTGTAGGTTAAGGTCACATATACGGATTACTGCTTATATGGGATTGATACAGCTCTAGAATTTGCCTTGATATCCTATCTTGTAGATCGACCGCAACAAGTAGATCTAAACAATGTCAAATATAATACATTGCTGCCAAATATTGGCATACCAAAAGGTTCCATTTTAGAACCGATGCTGTATATCATTTATGCCAACGATCTAAATCCATAATTAACAGGTACACCGCAAAAATTATACATAAGTGCAATACTACCAGATAGTCGACGAGTTGAATACTGTATATTCTTCTCTCAACCATTGGATAGGAGAAAATAAATTCCTTTTAAATAAGGACAAGACCACATGTCTAACATTTCGTAGCTACCGCTTAAATAATCCAATCCCTAACTCAATAGTACTTGGAGATAGGGCTTTGGAACTTTCTGAAAAGACCAAAATAAATAAAAGTTTTAGAAAGGAAACTTAGTAAAGTACTATTTCTATTAAAAATGTTATCTACAAAATGCAATACTTTTGTAGTCAAGTCTTTGTATTACAGCCAATTTCATGCTATCATACTATATGGCGTTATCCATTAGGGAAATTCTAATCAAAAAAATCTACAAAGGATTCTTCAAAAAAGAGCGTTACGTTGTATTGCAGGATTTAAACCGAGAGATTCCTGTAGGTCTTTCTTTAAGCATTATCAAATACTTTACCGAGTCTGTACATTTACGAGGTTATCATGTTTTCGTATAATAACCTTAATATCTTTAACTCTACAAGAAAAAAGGCTGATACATCAACAGATGTACATAACTCTAACGTGTACAAAAACAGTGTAATGTACAGGGTGTCCCAACGATAGAGTAAAGTAAGTTTATGCTTAACTAGAATTATTTGTGTAAATATTGTATGGACCATGGGGTAGAGGTAAGAAATGTGCATTTTTTTAAAATATTGGAAGTTATACAGGGTGTGCCAGAAAAGCAGGACGTGAAAAAGTATGATTTTTTTAAATAGAATACCCCGTATTTGATTTTAGTTTTTAATTCTACGTGTCCATACAAACATATTTTGTCATACAAAATATTGGCTGAAAGTTTTTAGTTCTTGAGATATTCGCGTTTAAAGATTATTATGGTCATTTTCGTGGGGTTGATGAATGGGCAATTGTTCCGTTATTTCACAATAAAAAAAATTGACATTTCGTGTGAAAAATGAGTGATATTATACTAACGTTTAGACCGAGTAGTATTTCTAATTTTCTCAACAGGGTGTTTGTTATAACCATTCAAATTTGAAAATTCTCAAATTAAAAAATCAGTTTTTTTAATTGCACACCCTATATATTTTATTTCATTTTATTCGGGATTAAAAAATCTATCATTTTGTCAAATATATCCTATATCTATCTTTGATAGTTTTCGAGGAATTTCGATTTTTCTCACTAGCTACGTTACATACGATACTATAACATTATTGTAGATCGTGGTAGCCATGGAAAACAATTGCGACGAAATAAAACAAACCACCTAAGCGAGAATATTAACAGTTTTTATTAATGAGAAACAGTAATTCAATAATTATTCAACATTGCGTCTTAGTAAATGCTCAAATAGACGGCCTTCTTGCTGAATACACATATTGAGCCTTTTTCTCATGTTCTGTCTCACTTCGGATAACATAAGAGGGGTCACAGTGCGACAAGCTTCGCGAATTCTATTTTTCGTGTCCTCCCTTGTTGTAGGTTTAATAATATACACCCGATCTTTCATGTATCCCCATAGGAAAAAATCCAGTGGAGTTAAATCGCATGACCTGGGTGGCCATAATATAAAGCCATTACGTCCTATCCATTTCTCCGGGTATTGCTGGTTCAAGAATTCCTTACGTCCCGATAAAATGTGGAGGTGCACCATCCTGTTGCAACCACATATTTAGTCGTCCTTCTAAATTGATATCCTCAAGTAACACAGGCAATTCTTCACGTAAGAAATGCAAATAGCTGCGGCCCGTTAATGGATCATCAAAAAAATAGGGACCGATAATTTGGTCATTAAGTATACCACACCACACATTTAGTGACCAATGATTTTGGTTTTGAACTTCTCGTAGCCAAAATGGATTATCAATGGCGTAATAGTGCATATTATGCCGATTTACAGCCCCATTACTTTTAAACGTCGCCTCATCGGAAAACATTATGGAGCACAAAAAGTTGTTATTTAATTGCAGCCGTTGATTAATGATATTGCAGAATTCAATTCGTCTTGCAAAATCCTCTTCTCGCAATTCTTTTTCTTCATTAGCTGCCCTTTTATTAACAACTTTACGTTTGAAGTATTTAACACTACCGCTAGAATCAAATCTATCCATCAAATTTTCCAAGCCAACAGTAGTAGGTATTCGACGTTCAGGATATTTCATTTTGTAGATTCGTTGTGCCAATAAAGGGTTTTTTCAGCCTCGCCCAACACGTATATCATATCAATTAATTCATTTGTCGAATAATCCATAATTGATACAAGAATTGATAACAAGTTAAATGCGAAAACGACAAATTTAGTATGTGTTTATTTTGACAAATAGGAAACCTTTGTATCTTAGTAACGCAATTATTATTTTCCATGGCTACCAAGATCCATGTAATGCAATGTTATCGAAAATAAAGTAGCTAGTGTGAAAAAATCGAAATTACTCGAAAACTATCAAAGATAGATATAGGATATATTTGACAAAAATGATAGATTTTTTAATCCTGAATAAAATGAAATAAAAATATATAGGGTGTGCAATTAAAAAAAACTGATTTTTTTTAATTTGAGAATTTTCAAATTTAAATGGTTATAACAAACACCCTGTTGAGAAAATTAGAAATACTACTCGGTCTAAACGTTAGTATAATATCACTCATTTTTCATACGAAATATAAATTTTTTTTATTGTGAAATAACGGAACAATTGCCCATTCCTCAACCCCACGAAAATGACCATAATAATCTTTAAACGCGAATATCTCAAGAACTAAAAACTTTCAGCCAATCTTTTGTATGACAAAATATGTTTGTATGGACACGTAGAATTAAAAACTAAAATCAAATACGGGGTGTTCTATTTAAAAAAATCATACTTTTTCACGTCCTGCCTTTCTGGCACACCCTGTATAACTTCCAATATTTTAAAAAAATGTACACTTCTTACCTCTACCCCATGGTCCATACAATATTTACACAAATAATTCTAGTTAAGCATAAACTTACTTTACTCTATCGTTGGGATACCCTGTACAATGCTGGAAATTCTATAATCATCTTCCCAAGAAGAGATCCATAAAAAATAAATACATTTTTAAAAACAAACTAAAACAAATTTTATTGTTGCATGAATGCTACAATATTGACGACTATTTTAATATAAACTTCTCAAACTATTAAAATATTTCAACTTATTTGTTTGTAAAGGATCTTTTTTTGTTGTTCCTTACGTGTACATCATACATCATTATTATGACCGTTTCTCTTTATCTGTATACATGTCTGTATTATTATATAGAGAATAAAGGTTATTATTATTATTATTATTTTCATTATTATTATTATTATTATTATTATTATTATTATTATTATTATTATTATTATTATTTATTATTATGTGAAAGAAACCTCTAATGTGATATTTTGTCTCTGTGGAAGGAACTTTTGTAATAAACAAGATAATTTTATTAGTATACATGAAAATTTAAACTTTCACGATTATGCGCATAATTAAAATACTTATTTCTTAAAATTCAGTCCTCAAAAACAGAACACTGCATAAAATTTTTAATTTTCATACATTTTACTCAATTTATCCATTTAGTAAAACTGCTCAAAAGAAAACTAAGAAGTTGTTTTACATCTAAATAACCTTTACTTTGGTAAATCTCTAGTTTATATCGTATTATTCTCATGAGTTTTTAGTAGTGCTAAATAAATAAATCCACCCACGCACGTCATAACGAAACTTGCCGTTATCGGTAATTTAACCGTGCTTCTCTAAGCAGACACCGCGCTAGTATTAGAATTTCGATTCCCTGGTCCAACTCCCCTTCTAGGTATTTATGTGAACTCTCACGTCCTCATCACTATTTTAATATTTTTGAGTACAAAATTCGAACTAACCTATTAAAAATTTAGATTCTACCTGATGTAAACCCGAACATTATCGATAGTGTTCGTCTTTGTTATACTTTTTTTTATGATTGTGGACCTGAACTGGCTAAATCAGGCCTATCGTGCTAAAGCACTCAGGAACACTTAAGAGGATGGATGGAGGGATAAAGAATTGCCAATAGATGCCTATGAACAGCTACCTTAAATTTTCTCAAATCATAAGTGAGAGGAAAGCAGGAACTAGGGAATCATTCCAGAGTTTAGAAGCCGTGTAGAAAAATGTGGATTGTGCCCGTTTGGTACGACAAGTGGAGATTTGTACTGCATACGATGATGTGAATGAGCGAACCGAGTGTTTGTCGCAAAGATAGCCCGAGATGGTATCAAAGAATATAATTCAGCAGCACAATAGCCGTTATAATAACAATAATACAAAGAAAAAACTGAAACCATCCTTCTATGCTCCAGGGACTGTATGTGAGAAGTTAAGCCCTGTATAAGCCTGTATCGCTCTCTTTTGAATACGATCAACGATATCGAGAGCGTATTGGGGAGCACTAGCCCAGAGGTGAGAATTATATTCCAGATGAGGCCGAATTTGGGCCTTATGCAGCAGAAGGAGTTGTCGAGAGGTAAAGTACTGCTTAGATCGGTACAAAAAGCCTATTTTACGAGCAGCTGTTTTGGTAGCTGATAGAAGATGGTCAACCCATGAGAGATTTGAGGATACAGTCATACCCAACAGAGTAATAGGGTCTGAAAACTGACGAACTGACCCATTCATACTTACAACAGGAAATGATCGATCTTTTTTGGCGGACATAAGGCAACACACAGTTTTGTTAGCATTAAATTTAACTAGATTATTGCTTCCCCATTCGAGAATACGTTGAATGCTTTGTTGATTGAATTTGCTATTTCACCTTTAATTTCTTGATTTGACATAAAAGGTAGATTATCACTGAGATTAAGACTGAGATGAACTTCTTTAAGACAATAGCTGGGATACCGTCTGGGCCAGTCGCCTTATTGAGATCAAGCCTACTGATGATCGATTCCAAGAGCTTGTAGCGAAAATGAATTGGTTTCATAGCGTATGAAGAAGAGTTGACTAGGGGCACATCTTTTCCAGAATCATTGAGATACAAGTTTGATGCAAACAAATCCACAAAAACATTGGCTTGCCTACAGAATCAGCAACTACTGATCCGTCAATAGACGTGGGGATGAAGATGTTCCAAAGTGTTTACTAATGGCTTTAGCTAAAGACAAAACTTTACGACTGCCTAAAGGAGATGTAGCTAGTTCATTGCATTTTTGTTGTTCGAACAACTTTTTAGTTCTAGTGATGTCACTTGTGCAGATATTTTTAGCACCAACGTATTCTACATGACTATCGACCGATTTATTAGATTTCCATTTAATGTAATATTTATTTTTTAAAGATATTGCATCAGCACAAGCCTTATTGAACCCGGGTTGGGAACGTGAATGACCTATACGATACTGTTTTTTTGGGAATGTATAACTCCATTCCCATGAGGATGACTTCAGATACTGAAAGAGCGATGTCCGAAGAAGAGAACAACTTAAAACAATATTCACGCCATGGAAAGGTTGCAAAGAAATCCCGTAAATCACTCCATCGAGCTGACTTAAAAAACCACAAGGTTCTATCGGTTTTGCGAACAACATTGGAATTAGATACAGTAGAAATGATTTTTATTGGACAATGGTTGGAAAGACCTAAAGGCGAAATAACGGAAGTTATGTAAGAGAGAGATCTAGAAGATGTGGAGTATGGTTAGAGTTATCAGGGATTCTTGTGGGTTCAGAAATCATTTGTGTGAGATCACATGAAATAGCAAATGTTTCTGCACTATGACCAGCGGGATTTGTAGTAGATGAAAACTGAAGCCAATTAGAGTTATGAACATTGAAATCGCCTACAATTGAGACATCGCAAGATGGAAACTGAGACAGGAGATAGTCAACTTTCATACTAAGGTAATCGAGGAAGTCTTCAAAGTTACTGTCATTAGGAGACCTATAAATGCAACAGTAGAATTTCACAAAATTAGGACCAGGATGTTTAAACCAAATCACGTCAAAATGTTTATTTTCTAAGCAAGAAACCCTCTTGCAAGCAATTCTGTCCTTGATGTAGGCACATACGCCTCCTTTATATCGAAGGTGGAATTGAGGAAATTGCAAGTAGGGTGACTCGGAGCTTTCAGAGGAGACTTGTGCCCTGCCCTCCCGGACATCCGAATGGGACAGGATTTTACGTCCGGAATTTATTACCCTAGAAACCACAGCCATCTTATTTTTTAATTTGGGACTTTTAATCCGATAGGAAGACAGTGAGGGCGAGAAGGAAGAATAAGGATGAGAATAGATTAAAGACGATGGAAAAGGTAACCGGCAGCCCTTACCGAGCTCAGAAAATCGGAGACCCAATATTAAGGAGCCCATGGTAAGGGTGGTGGTACCTCCCCGGCTGGCATGGAGTATACATTCCTACCATAAAAATCATTTTATGCAAAAGAAAACTAATCTCAGATTTATGTATTTTGCCTCACAAACTCTATACATTAACAATTAATTCCATATACTTTTAAAAGTCGATATAATTGATTAAATGTCTGAAATATAAAATCAATAACCAATGTATTCCAAAAATACTGACGAAGCGCCATTTTCTTTACACCAAAAAACCTCTGAATTGATACTATAAAACGTCGTTTCGATTATACAACTCATTCAACGTGATGTTTGAAGTAAACACTTTCTATTTCTCTCCCAATTGAGTTTTACGTAATTTCGCCAAATTGATGTCTTAAAGATATATGTCCTTCAACTCTATACAAAAAAAATATAAATTTTCTGAACGCTGTAGTAAATTAATTTACGTTATCTGTAAATCATTATAATGCAAGTATATAAGCAAGCCTTTATAGCACGCGCGACGGGTTTAAAAGAACGAGGCGAAGCCGGGTGCCTTTTAACGGCGCAGAGTTTTAAAGACGGTTATACACGTGTATTATATGCTTTTTTTTTAATATACCAGGACCACAATGCGAAAATTGTAAGAAAATACTTCCTCATCGGTGATGTGTGTGTAAAAGTAAACTGAAATCAGTTTTTCGAAGTAACTTGTGTCATTAATCGTTGCGATAGTAACGATTAGCAATTATTGTTGTTTCGTTGCTATTTATATTTATTAAAAATTCGTGAAGTTTGTTTCGTGAATTATAAAATGATTGAAACCGAGGATATTTCATACGCGATTAAAATTTCAAACAACAGCAGTTGTACGTATCATATTCATTTAAATAAGTAAATATCAGTTCTATTTGTGTACGAGTATTTATGATTGTTGAAAATTTAAAAATATGTTTTGGGTAGTGTGAATAATATAAGCAAAACTCAGGCGCTTGACAGCATTTTCAAATAACACGGGCACTTAGACACAACCAGAGGACCGGTACATAAGATTTATGTATTTTCCGGTAAAGAAGGATTCTCTGCGAGCAAAGAAGATTCCTCTGTCGATAGAGAACGTCTCTATATATGCAACTTTTTAATAGATGCCATAAACATAAACGGTCCAAACCTGCAAGTGAAATATGGGACGCATGGGAACATAGTGCATGCATGCCAGACTTCGAACGCATTCACTGTCTTCATGAAGTTATTGTAGACAGCGTCAGGAGAGACTTGGTAATGAGAAGCTATATCTTTGTATCTGGGCGAAAATCGCATCAGACCGACAGATAAAACTGTATCTGAAAATGTTACACTTCGTTTACTGCAACCATATTTTTGCTTCATTTAAGCTTTCCCAAAAACTAAAGGATAGAAGTATTGTGGGTACAGTTGGCCACATTAGAAGTGATGCACTAAAACTAGCGCATGGAAGTACTTTTGTTGAGAAATAGTGACTAAACTCTAACAGTGTATCAGGGCAAAAAGAAATAAAAATGTGTTATTACTAAGTAGTGTGCATCAATCGGTAAATGTCGATAAGAGTAAAAAGCGTCTTCCTGAAACCGTTAGTCTTTATAGACTCTTCCAAATTTAGTATGGACGTTAATAACCAGATAGCAAAGTTGTATTCTACCACGACGTGGATCTAACATAGGAGGAATTAGGCATGAGTATGTTAAAAAAGTAAGGTCGCTTCTCTGGTAGGATCATCAAGTCAAAGTGACAAAGGTCACGTTAGCGTTTATGAAAAAGGCGACATCGTCTGGTTTATATCAGTTAGAACAAAAATAAAACAAGTGATATTTGCGTGAAAAGGCTATGTGGGAAATGTGTACATGTGGTTGTTCCTTTACGAAATAAAATCGTAACTATACTATTGATGCATCAAACTATAGTTTGCGTACCTCGTAAACAGAGATTTTCTAATTTAAAACAAACATTATTACGATGCCATACACATACACTACGTTTACTTCGTTCGTAATTCAAGGTGGGGGAGATTAAATATCAATAAAAGAAAGGGCAATATTGGTATGATATTTCCAACAAGTCGTGTGAGTAAACGTCACACGTTCGTTAAGTCTATTTTATTTATTAAAGTGCGTTGTATTTCGGCAAATTAACGTATAAATTAAAAATTTTGATCCCACGTACAAAAATGGCGTCGCATGTAGTAGTAAAATCGGTGTAGACAAAAAAAAAACAAGTAGGTGTAACATTTTATAGGTTAGATTTTTACATACATATGTTATTCACAAGAATCGTTACAGGGTAAATACCCATTAGAGCATCCAGCCCGTAAAGTTATTTGTACCATGGCATAGCTCAGTGGTATAGGCGAAGTTCTTACTTAAAGATGTAAAAGGGCACTCGTAGAAACTCCAAAATCGTCAAATCGGGAGAAAAAGTAAAAAAGTTAAAACATTTATAGCGGGAAAAACGTCATGAAATGATTAGCCTAACGGGAAACAAAAACGTTCACTCAAAAATCTACTATTCTATTACTAAAAATTCTACTCCATAAAGCTTCACACAAGGTTTACCTAAATTTCCATGAATTTCTAAGCTTTATATGAGAGCCGCAAAATTGCGAAATTAAAACTCAAAACTCCCTAAAATCTCGCCAAACCTCAACGTAAAAAATTATGTCAAAAAACCAAAAATAACTGATCAATACATCAATACAATATTAATTCTTTAAAAAAATGCAATTTCACTCTTTCAACTAACTTAATTCCCTTCTTACAATAATAAGAACATTTATGTACACAAAACTACTCTAACATTAATCTAATAGTAACTCCCGTGTCACATGTGAGGGAAACGTAATTTTACAAATAATAATTCCATTTATAAATGCCTCAAGACCAAAAAAAAAAATGTGATCAAATAAAGGCTCCCAAAAATTTACTCTTTTAAACTCGAAATTAAAAAATAGAACGAATCAAACTATCTACAAGGTGATCATTAAAAAACAATTAGTTGTCGGTAATTTACAACATAGAATACTAAAATCTATTAGTTTAGGGTATCATAATACTAGGTTATATTGCATCGTTAGAGTTAACAGGTTGACCTTATTTATTTGCACACTACGCATAGAGTTACCGCAAAGCTTTATGAAAATCGTGCTTGAAAATTGGAAAACGTTTTCCTACACCGAATGGTTCGGGAACTAAACACAAGTAAATTAAAAATTATTATTAATTTTATTAAATACATAAATAAAAGGTTTACCTCGAGTAGGATTTGAACCTACGACCTGTACTTTGCTAGAGTACCACGCTAACCAACTGCGCCATCAAGGTTCAAGCCCCAATCGATGTAAATTGTATCTTTATGTATGTAGAACTGATGTGAATTCTAAATATAATGAAATTACTATCAAATTACTTATATTAATAGAATGTGAGTCTGCAATATAGCAAGGATTCACACATACCAAAGCAACTTGACTAATATTAAATTATTATAAGTATTATTATTATTATTAAAAACTTATAATAAACACAAGTAAAGTTTAATAGATCCCACACAGAGTCCGTAGTTTTAGACGGATTGAACTCTGGACTTAAGTTTGCGCTAGATTAACGTTTGCGCGTTTACTTGCCATTTCACTACCAACTCCTACAACAAACAACTTTGAGTTCCTTCACGGTCCCCCCATAAATAGCTTCCTAAAACATCATTGATAATAATGACGCGTGCCTCTAAAATTCAAATCTAATCCGTGAAGTCAGCGATGATAGTTTCAGTGTTAAAATTCTAAAACCTATATTCAGACTACGTTTTAAATTATAACCATTCCATCTATATAATCCTCAAAACTTAACTAAACATTTCGTAATGTTTTTTTTAAAGCAGACGATTAAATCTTTACACGTTTTACGGCATTAACCGTTATGACCTTCATCCGCTTTGTATTAAAAATATCCCCTTTTATAACCACTCAATTCAATTCATTTTCTCCAATTCAACAAATTTACTCTACGCTATCACCACGAACCCATTTTCACGCCTCTACCCTGTGGCGCTTTCCATTATCTACAGCCCAATGGCAAACGATAGCAATGGGTAAAGACCATAGCCGTGCATAGGTAATATTTTCACCTCCCTATATTTTCCACTAAAAATTAATTCTTTCAGCGGATAAATACTTATATTCTACAAACTAACATCCTACGCAAGATAGACTAAAAAGAAATATTCACGTGCAAATACTTATTTCCACGATCTAAAACACTTATTACAAGTAATATAAAATGCGAAATACGTAATAATTACAATACTTTAATATATTCTAACAGTATTTTTGAATTGAATATATTCAATGATATATTTTATTGCCTGCATATACTGATTCAGATTGCCCGCTCATTCTTTGCATATTTAATGAAAACAGTGATCGAAAAGATATACGTAATACGTACTTTGAACAAATGTCTAATATTAGTTGCAATTTATTTTAATTTTCGAGTACAGTCCTGTAAAAGCTGCCATTTGTGTATGACATTAAGCCCTACCTAGTAAACTTTCGTTCCTTCCACAATTTAAAACTATTGTTTTCTACTATCTCTATACTAACTCGATCATGTATCTTTTATCTATGGTTATGTTAAAGGAATCAGTCAATCTCTAAATGCCCAGGTACTAAATATTTCATTGTTATGTTATAACACACTTGCCACAATTATATCGTAATTTGATTTAAAACGCTCGATTGTTGAAGCCAGTACGAGAATGCAAATTAAAAAATCTGATGTGGCGTCCCCAGGTACGCTATCTTGAAAAGCGTAATTTGAACTTATTTGGAAGAATGCAAATAAAAGAACAAAACAATCGCTAAGCGATTTATCTTGACTTGACTGACAACAATGTTACTATTACTCAAATTAATTGCCTTCCTTAATTTGACTTTCCTGGAAATAGTTAAAACATTAGAATTTATTTACAAGTCTGATATTTAATTATTCGCAAACCACAAATCTGATGAAACGAAGTGGCCGTCTAGTGGTAGGTACGTGTTGCATCATGTGGGGCAGGTAAAAAAAATGAAACTACTCAAATTAAAATTAACGAGCTTTGCGCAATGGCGGTTCAGCCCGTTAATGTACTATTGTGGCAAAGAACCACCAATAAAACCCACTTTATTCATAAATATTTAATTAAATCAGGTTAAACTGCGTACGAAGTTATACCATTAAGAGAAAATGAATAAATCGTAATACCGAACATGTGGCCCTTTAAAATCAATCATGCCGGTCTTTAACTAAATAAACACATAAAACAATAAAGCAAATTACGGTACATATAAAATACAACAGTAAAATTGCACAGGTGATAATAAGGTAAAGGCAAGGACAAAAGGAAACAGACAGGAAATTTACACGTGCACAATTGTTTGGTAACCACTAAAGCACAAAATACATAAGTCAAATTACAATATATCACACACAAAGTGAAATCAGCGCAACGTAACAATTAACAAAAAAAAACTCATTAAAACAAAGACTTACAAGGGTAAGTTATAAATAGATTACATTGTGACCGACATATATAAATATGAGGTCGTTAGAAAAATATAGCTCTCCTTTCTCAGGTTACACATTCATCTATACTACAATAAAAACAAAAATAAAAAATAAAATTTGAGGTTTAACTTCAGAAAGAGTGACTGTTATTTATAGATTA
Source organism: Vesta saturnalis (assembly GCA_036346205.1). Taxonomy (NCBI): domain Eukaryota; kingdom Metazoa; phylum Arthropoda; class Insecta; order Coleoptera; family Lampyridae; genus Vesta; species Vesta saturnalis. Next base: position 805,469 of record JARFJB010002483.1, on the reverse strand, counting down.
ATATGAGAAAAATACATTAAAACCAACACACGAAAGGAAAGACAAATTAGTGTTAGCTAATTCAAAAGAAAATGTACACACACGAAATATTTTAAAGACAAACGGTTTACAATGAAGGTATTTAATTAACTCCTAATCGATCTTGCTCGATTGACACTCTAACTGTAACTAACTTTCAACCGATTTGAAACCTACCTTTACTCCCACAATCAACCCCCATTCTTCAAAAGTGACAAAAACAAGAAACATTAATTTACGTTGGAACAGTTTCCTATTAATTATTGCACCACACCTTAATTTTAAAAATATGCATTCGTCCGTAACAACCCTACCTTTACCTCTCGTGTTTCCAAGTAACAAACAAAGATATCTTTTGATCGCGGTCTGTACCGGCACAATTACAAATATTAGTTACATACATTCTCACATTTCTTACATAAAAATATATAAATAAAATATTTTGAAAACATTAGCAAATTACGACGTATTATCATGATATTAAAATTCCACTAATTATCTTTTCTATCGCGGTAACAATGGCGATTTGACAAACGTTTATTACAATAGTAAAATTTTCGCGGGCCGCTACCTACACACAACCCCACAATACAATGTAATTGATTATTTAGACAAGCACAAGTAAAATTGAAAGAATTTGATGTGTTTTATAACTAGTGTACTGTATTTTTTTTTGCTACTAAAAATTTTGTATAGTTTTTTCATATCATTAAATTGTTAAATTGTTTTATTAAAAAAATCGTAACACTTCGGCAGAAACAATTAAATATGACGACCAAGACACATTTTCTTAAATTTTAAGTTATTATTTAAATAATACCTATAAAGCTTGACGTACTAAACAAAAATTATCACGATCGAAAAAGTTGCTCAGAGAAAGTAAATAATCATAATCACCCAGTATACATTTATTTAGTTCTTAAATTGAAAACGAGTAAATATGTGCATAAAAGTACAATTTTTATACACGTTATATAAATCTACTTGTTACCCATATGTTTCTATTGATGCGGTTATCATTTTTGCATTTATTCCGTAGTTAACTTCCGTTTTTGCGAAAACAACAGTTGTTTATCCTAAATGGCATAAATTCTACTTAATAATAAAGAAATGATGAGAAATGGCTCAAAACGTGTAAAAATGCAAAATAAATTTGTTTTTTCATAAATCGTTTCAAATGTTGGGAAATTGCTCAAAACGTGTAAAAATGAAAAAAAAATTTAACCAAACGGCCACAAATTTTTTTTCCAAAAATCACCTCAAATGGTCAGAAATGTATCAAAACGTGTAAAAATGCAAAAAATTTTTTGAACATTTTTGACAAACGGCCAATTTTTTTCCAAAAATCGTGTCCAATGGCCAGAAATGTCCCAAAACGTGTAAAAAAGAAAAAAAAATCGAAAATTTTTGACCAAAGGGTCAAGATTTGTTTTCTTTTTTCAAAAATCGTTTCGAATGGCCAAAAATGCCTTAACATATCTAATAAGACAAGATAAAAAAAACCTCATACATCATGCGTTTTGAACCCGAAACGTCGGGACATCAACCAAACGCGCTACCACTGCGCTACCGGAGGAGTTCACGAACAAACGAAACACTTGGTAGATATTCTATTCTAGGATGGTTCACTTAGTTGCCTACGTTTGCTACGAATAGCCGTTCGTATTTATACACTCTATAATAGTCGAAATCTGAAATTCCATTTTGACTACACAGATTTAGCTCAAAAGTTCATCATTTCGTCTACTCATGGATCCGACCCTGGGCACCAAATTTCATGACGATCGGATTATCTTTGTGGACGCTATCGCGCTGGAACACACAGACATTTTGAAAGTTTCATGTTTGAACGTCTTCTTTTCCAACTTGCGGTAAAGCAATTTTTAAGTACTTATTTCGTTTTAAAGAAAATTTAATTCTCTTTAATAATACGCTGGGATCTACTTTCTATCTATTTTCTATTATGCGATAATTCACAAAAACTAAAGTGCTGCGCTCGAAGTTTCGCCGACCGACTACAATATACCTCCCAATATTTCGTATTGTGAGATAAAAGGCACTTGCCGTATTTAAAAAAAATGATAATAATGGGGAATTATTTGTTTAGGTAAGCTTCAAATTTTCCAATGACTCATTATAACTTTGATTGGTTGATAAGGGCACACATGATGGGTCTTCCACAGTTACCTTAAATTTGTAGCTTTGTTGCTGTTCGATTAGCTCTTAATTTCAGAAATGACATACTCTTATAGTGTTGTCCTTTTCTAATATATATACCATACCTACCTTAAATATTGGGCATGACTAATCGCCTCGAGCAATAATCAGGTAAACAACACTATTAAGTATTGTTTGCAGACAATGGAATAATGAGCTCTGTTTTTGTTAAAATATGAACTTTAAAGTAAAAAGTCAGGAGTTCTAAACCAATTATTTGTTATAATCGATACATACAAACAAGGGATATATTAAAAATTAGTTACGTGCATCTAGGACAGTAGGACATTACATATGAAAATATCTATCACTGTCGTCGTTCTCGATGTCATTTTCATCATCTTCTGCTAAGTTTATTACAGTATTATTTACTACGCAATGTTTCATTATATTTCGTACAGTTCCTAACGAAACACTCAGAGCATGACTCACTCTATAAAATAATTCATGTTTAACATTGTTGCACACAAAGTTGCTATAATTCACTTACCTGTTGTACAGACAGCACGAAAATCAAGGGACCGCCGTTTTCCTTCTCTTGTTCAAAATATTTTAGTAATTTTACACCAAACATTTGAGATTGGGAGTTTAAAACCTCACCGGACATTTTTAAGATGAACACGCTAATCAATAAGAAAGATCTTTCTTGCAACGCAGTTACTTGACGAGTGACCAACGTCTAATTGCATAATTTATGGTAATGTAGAGCAGTTACAAAACGTCGTTCTACAATTTCAAAAGTTAAACGATGTTATAATCAGGAAACTTCGGTAGCAAACATGCCATCCTAAAAATATACCGCAATTGAATAAATTTAGTAATTATATATTTTCTTGACGCTTGATATCGTAACTGAATACATTTTTATTGAATGATCATTTGTAACAGTTTCAATTTAGGTATGTATTGGATTACCTATTTCACATTTGCATTAAAATAATTTTTTTAGTTAGTAAACATAACCTGTTCAACATCAGCTGTTTTTATCAAGTATTTGCAAAAATGAAGTTCAACGTTTTTTAAGGTTTTAATTACACCCAACAGATAGACAGAAAATAAGAATAACTTCTGATAAGATTTTTGGTTGCTAATCTTAGCAATCATGGAATATGTAAGTTCTTAAAACTCATCGTTGATCGCAGGTCTAAATGTTTATATTTTAAGAACCAACAACAGGAATTAGTCAATTAGCGTCATTACATTAAAATATGTGTCAGAAAGTGTTATTACAAATACGACAAGCATTTAGTCAGATCACAGTATTAGCTTATTCGGCCGGCTAAAAAATGTGAAAAATTATTTGTTCGATAATTCTTAGATTAAGTAATAGTAGGTGTGAATGTGTACTATAAAAACTTGAATGAAGCTTCTCAATGTGATTATAATATGATAACTTGAAATACTTCTAATAGGAGGACAGAACACAAACGTTGATATAACTACTACGTTTCACAGCAGTGTGCAACTTAACGAGACCCTCCTTGTTTGATCGGAAAACATTTTTGTAAGTATTTCAAATTCTAATACCAATATGTAAAATAAATCACAAATTGATAAAACATTTTAAAATGTAATTTTATTAACATTTAAAAATAACTAACTACAGAAGTTTAATTAGAGTCTAATTCACTGTCGCTGTCTTTCTCACTACTGCTGTAATCAATTTCTTCATCAGTCTCACCTGTATTTACAGTAAAGATCAGTTCTTCGACTTCATCAATAAAACCTTCTTTTTCTAAATATTCTTGTTCAATCTTTTCTGTATGTTTGCAACCAGCTTCCCATTCTTCACCACCAATTAATTTAAATTTATTCTCTGCTAATTTCCACACATCTTCATAATTTTTAACTTGAGCCCATATCTTTTCAATTGTATTTAGCTCTAGATGGTAGGGTGGCAACCTGACTACAGAATGACCGTGTTCAGCCATCAACTTATCGATTAAATAATTTTATGAACTGGTCGATGAAGTTTAATTTTTTCAGAGAGTTCGGGTTCTGTCTCACTTTGTTCAAATGCAATCCCACGTTCGTTTAACCACTTCTGCATTTCACCTTTTTTCCAGGAACATTTTGGATTAGGCTCGGTAGATATATTGTAGTAAGATGCATTATCAACCACTAACACAGAATTAGGCTCGAAGTTGCAAATAATTTTTTCGCTCAACCACTTAATATAATTCTTAGAATTCATGTAGTCACGAAAATCTCCCGACTTTAATCCCGATTTAAACATCAACAATGAATTTGGTACAAATCCTTTAGCACCACCACAATGTAACATTATTAGGTGCTGTCCTTCTGAAACCGGTGCTTTCACTCCTTTGTCACTGCTGTCATACTATCCATGTGAACTGTGCAAGTATGATTCGTCACTATAAATGATGTTTCTGCCCTCTTCTCAGTCCTTTTCATTTTTCTTAAAAATGTGGTTCTTTTCGCCCTTATTGCGGAAGTTTCCACCAAGACCTTCCTGTTGTCGTTAGTTTTCTGCCATTTGAAACCCATCTTTTTCACAATCGATCGAAAGCTGCTTAATTTTACTCTTAAATTCTTCTTGGACAGCTGCGAACACATTTTGCATTGTTGGTTTTTGCTTTTGGATTACGTAAATCTAACAACTTCCTTATTAAACTTGTTGATGGTTGATCTAGGTGCTGGTTTGTTTATTGTTTTACGAGGTGAACCAAATGTACTTCCTTCAGGTTTCGATCTGCCTTCCTGTGTAATGCGTTTAATTGTTCTTCTTGATACACACGATCGACAGGGATAACAAAATCTTTTGATTCTTTTTCTCGTTTTCTCCACTCATGTTCAAAACGTTTACTTCGCAGTCTGGACAACAAATAACGATGAAATAATAAAAAGTGAAAAAGACAGATTTTGTATAAAACAGAAGGAATAAACTCAACCGGCAACGTACGAATACAACGTGAAGTAAATAAAGCGAATGACTACATTTATAAGTTGAATAGTAGCATATTTTTCGAATATTTTCGACGCATCGAGAGGCAAGTGCCACGGCATTTTTAAGCTACTCTAGCTTACTGGTACACATGGCATTACTTTATAATTACATATTAACCCATTACCTGCCAAATATTTAAAAAAATTTCTTTTGATTTTTACGTCTTTTATACCATTTTTTAAAAAGAGTCTCAAATGGGGATCATGACACGAGTGGTTAAAAAAATTACAAATTATCAAATGGGCACATATTAATTGTTTTTCCTAGGATACATTGTGTTTTTCTTCATGATACATTAGATTCTTTTGTGCCACGTCTGGAAACACTCAACATGGAGACCCACATTGCACTTGGAGCATTGCTTCCTTACGTTTGTCTTACATATTCCGCATTTTCGCTGCTTGCCGTCAGTGGTTCTTTCTATAAAGTGGCCCACAGGATAAAACCTCACAGTTTTCAGAACTCTTTTATTAAAAGGTTTAGGTAGAGCAGGTCTTCCGATGTTTCTTGGATTGGATAGAGATGTCAATGCCAGGTACGTTCTTGCAATTGTTCTTCTGCAATCAAGCAGTGGCATTTTTTGTCCTGCTATGCACGAGAGAATGTAAGCATTGACTAAGGTCATCTCAAGAAGATTGGTGAAGATAGGGAAGTACCATCTTTTAGCTTTTATTTTTGCCCTGTATTTGTTGATAAACGAGTCCATTGTATCAACTCCATCCGTCCACTTATTGTAGGTGGTGATGCATTTTGGCTGAAGAACTGTTACCTTCTCTTTTCCAAGTTTAGACCACCGAGTAACTATTGACTGTGGTTTGTTTGCTTCGTGGTTAGACAAAACTCTTACATTGTTGTTATCTTTCCAAGTAATAGCAAATAATTATTATAAGTTTTTGTTATGAACGAATAAGTTTAAAGGTAAATATGTAATTAAAAATTATTATTAATTTTATTAAATACATAAATAAAAGTTTACCTCAGTAGATTTGAACCTACGACCTGTACTTTGCTAGTGCTAGAGTACTCTAGCAAAGTACAGGTCGTAGGTTCAAATCCTACTCGAGGTAAACTTTTTATTTATGTATTTAATAAAATTAATAATAATTTTAGTTTGTTCTTTTCATCAAATCGATAATCACTGGCGAAGGCTGCACTTAAGTAGGCCAAACAGAATGTGGAAGTTGTCTAGTAGGTCTATGCGTTCTTTCTTTAACATTCTATACCAGATAGTGGTCACACTATGGTAACACAAATTCCTTTTACTTTGTACAAAAAATATTTCTATTAAAATTTTTTCAACATTATTTAGGCATTTAGGGATCAACTTATACTCCGGAGTTTGATAACTCCGTTACCTTGAGAGGTACGAAAAAAAGCTGCACATTTTAAAATTATTTAATAATATACAGGGTATTTCATAGTCACAGCATATCAAATTTATGTTTTTTTAATGGAACACCCTGTATATTATGTCAAATTTCAATTAGGCTCATTTTTCCTATATAAGTTATACTATACTAATGTTTCGGAAAACAGGTAATTTATATACTAAATTTTTTACATACCCCCACAGAAAAAATCTACTTTTGTTAGATCAGGCAATCTTACAAGCCACGGAATTGGCCCTCCTCTACCTATCCATCGTCCTGGAAACTGATCGTGTAGTTGATCGTGATTCAGTGCGTTATTATGTATGGGCGCCCCATCATGTAAATATCACATTCACTGAGATATCCGCAGGGAAACGTTTTGAAGAAGCACAGGTAACTGATTTTCCAAAAAATCTAAATAAACTTTATCGTTTTCTCGAAAAAATATGGTCCAATCACAAAATCGCCAAAAATACAACCCCAAACATTTAAAGACCATCTTGTTTGTAAACTATTACGTGAGGATTTTCTCTTGAATAGTAATGAAAATTATGTCTATTTAAACATCATTTTTTATGGAATGACGCCTCATTGCCGAAAAGTACACAATCAAAAAAATCTCTTTGACTGCGAATTTTTCTTTGAGCCCAATTACAAAAATTCATTCTTCGTCGAAAATCATCATCCAATAATTCCTGGTGCAATTGAATATATATATATATATATATATATATTTTTTTTTTTTTTTATGATTATGGACCTGAACAGGCTAAATAAGGCCTATCGTGCTAAAGCACTCAGGAACACTTAGGAGGATGGATAGAGGGATAATGAATTGCCAATAGATGCCTATGAACAGCTACCTTAAATTTTCCATCTCATAAGTGAGAGGAAAACAGGAATTAGGGAGATCATTCCAGAGTTTAGAAGCCGTGTAGAAAAATGTGGATTGCGCCCGTTTGGTACGACAAGCGGAGATTTGTACTGCATACTGATGATGTGAATGAGCGAACCGAGTATTTCTCGCAAAGATAGATATGGGTGCATCTTGTTTTTAAATAGTATTTCTTTGTACACTTCCATAACTTATTTCTTGTTCCCTGGAAATTTATCTTATACTTTTATTGGGAACTGCCAACAATACAGTTCAGTTCATTTATCTCGGTTTTCGTTCTTTCTTTTCGTATACTACAGTACCTGTACGATTAAATAGATCCATCACTTTTTCGAAATTCCTTTTGTCAGGTAATCGGCGCTTTGGAAATTCTCGTGATACACCCTTACTGCTAGCAAGCAATTTTTATGACATTCGCCTGGTATCCAAGTCATGTCGACTGGTTCCTCATTAGAGAAATTCACGATGAACTCAAAATTTGTACGTAAATAACAAAGAAATTAACCGAATAAAACTAAAATATTAATTTTACAAGCTTGATAGACAAATAATACTACCCTCTGTCAAATAATACTTTATAGTCATGTCAAACTGTTAAAAACTTGCAGTGCCAAAAATATCGCTTTCATTTTTAAAAATCTAAATAAATTAATAACTGTAAGATTTAGTTGTAGACTTTAGAAGAGTAAAATTTCTTAAGTACTTTTTAGAGATGATATAAAATAGAGGGTGTTCCATACAAAATAACCGAGATATTCATGGGTGTGAGTTTTAGAACACCCTGTGCAAAAAATGAAAGTTATCACAAAAGTGATAAGTTTTAACAAACCCAGACTATCACGAAATTATTTTGCCCATGGGAGATTAGCCCAGAATTATTTATTTTAAATAGTGTAGGGTGTACTTTGCTAGAGTACTCTAGCAAAGTATAGGTCGTAGGTTCAAATCCTACTCGAAGTAAACTTTTTATTTATGTACTTAATAAAATTAATAATAATTTTAGTTTGTTCTTTTCATCAGATCGATAGTCACTTATACAACGTTCTACTTTTTCCATTTCTTTGTCGGACTTTATAGGACGAGAATTCATTCTATTGTAGCGGATCGTCCCAGTAGCACAAACATTTTTTTCTGACAAGTAGTTCATCAAGTCAAAGCTTGTAGAAAAGTTATCAAAATAAAAAACATGATTTTCTAGAGTCTCAGGTACAGAGACTTTGGACAGCACAACGGATGAACGCACAGAGGTCGTTTCAGCATTCTCTATCTGCACTTTTTTGCCTTCGTAAAGAACGGCATGAAAACAGTATCCTGTTTCCCCACAACAGAGTAACCACTGCTTAAACCCCAACCGTATAGGCTTTCCACGGATAAATTGCTTAAGGAAATGGTGACCGTAGTTCGAACTATTTGTTCGTCAATGTTTAAATTTGTAGAAAATACTCCAAATTTCATAAAGTTGCTATTTAGCTTATCAATTAGTGGCTCTACTTTGTAAGACTTAATGGGTACTTGAAGTCGTTGAAGTGAAGATTACGTTTTATTTCTACAAATCTGTTTTTTAAAAAACACTTCCTCACACAATCAATGGATATATTTTCATCCTCGCTCCAATATAATTGCTCTTGAGGAAGAGAGTGGGTACCCTGTAAAAAGAAGGAACCCAATGAATTTCTTTAGGCACTCATTTGAGAAAGTAAATGTGTGGCAGTTACTCTGTACAGCATAAATTAGACTTTGTCTTATTATGTAATCACACACATTTTCATCAAAGAGACTTTCAAAAATCTCTACAGGGTTCTTATCTTTTAGGACAGCTTCTATATTTTTTGTTTTTCGTTTTCATCAGAAGGAGGTAATAAGCTAAATACAGGATCTGACTCAGTCCACTTCGACTGTTTTTTCTTCTCATCGGCCTTTTTTTTTAAGGTTTAAATGCAGTTTTAATTTTTGCTTTGTCGTTTACTAGTTTAGCTTTAGAAACCGATAACCTTCTCTTTTAAGCGTTGTTTTCGGTTTTAGGCTCAATGTTTTTCTCTGAGGGGACTTCTCCAATATCATCTCCAGAAGTGTCTTTAGAGTGGGCTAGATTAGATGAATTTAAGTGGTTATCGCCTTCACCTGAATGTGATTCTGTTGGATTGTAGTGGAGCTCTATTTTTCCTGGAACATCGCGAGGCATTGTATCATCTAGAATGTTTTCATCGATCTTTTCCAAATCAGAAAGATTGTTAACATTATCTGGTGGTACTTGAACAAGATGTATTTCGCCATAATCGTCGAGGGAGTCTAAAAATTCTGAGTCATTTAGTAGAGATTCTAGCTGGTTTAGAGATAAAAACTGCCGCTCGGCCATGTCTGCAATCGTAATAAACAATGTAACATGCACCTAATCGAAATGCATTGGATGTGCTATGATCCCCAAATGGGTATCACTCTTCAAACAACCGTAACTAGTAAATGACAATTGAAATGAGGTTAACGACCATGTTTGCATGTTAGGGGAATACTAATAAACATAATATATCGAGCTAAATTGATAAAAACATCCCTAAGCATAATACAAAAATTAGAAAAAATTCATACTTATAAAAGTAAGAAACATACCAGACACAACATGAACTAATTCAAAAACCTACAACATAAAGGCATCAAAATAACTTCTAATGTGCACTAACATAACGTCAAACAGTCTAATAGTATATAACAGGTGTTACGTGGCTATAAGTAAGTGTTGCCAACCCACACCGTTTGAAACACAAAGTCCCCAAACGGGGCTCATGGCAGGCAATGGGTTAGTAATAATAACATCCTCATTAGTAATAAGATAAAGTGAAAATAACACCCCTGGCCTATTCAAATTTTAATGCTGAATACCTACGTAAAAACTTTAAAGTACCGCTGGCTTTCACAAATATTGAACCATACAGTGAGAATCCCTAATTGCTCACCAACAAAGCTACAGCGAAAATATTATATATTGGATTTGCATTTGTGCTTTTTCGAAACCTCAACGTATATTGCTCGAATTATCTTTAACAAAGGGTTGTAGAAAACAACTTCATGTTTCTTAAATACACTTAACACTTGATTAATTTGGATACTCACAAGATTGTGAAATACAGAATTTATGTTGTTAAACAAGCTAAACCACAAGCTAAAAGTTTGTTTTTGAATGTTTTAATCCAATTTAAAATTAATCTAATTTCGGTTAATGAAAATCACCACTATAGAAGAAATGGTATATGAAATGTAGTAATAAATTATATACCTACCACAATAAATCCCGTTTTTGTATTAAACACGCAAACTTAATGAGAGTTTCTAAACTTTTCTTCAAGTGTGTTAAACATCTTTGTACATTACTATAGGGATGTTTGACATGTTTTTAGGTTGTGCGTTTCCAGGAAAATTAATTTCATTGTGTACTTATACGTTCAAATATTTTGTTTTACGAATTCTTATGGTAAGTCTAGAAGTGAGAACGTATTACAACATTGACGTAGTACAAATTTTGGTTTATTAAGTACTTATACTTTATTCAATTATGAAACATGAGATATTATCAAACCAATGGAAGTAGTCTTTTTATATCAGATAGAGAAAACATAAATTAAAAATTAAAAAACATCAGTTGTTAGTAAATGATGTCATGAAAATTATATTCAAGCCAGAGAAGTAACGTTGTAACGCGCAGAAAGTATTGAGTATCCTAAAGCGAAGTAAACAGAAAACGCCTATCAGCTCAGGTGGATACGGAAAGGTCAACGTATTTTATTCCTTCTCCAAGAGGGAGGGTTCGCTGCTTGGGCTTTCCAAGCTCCTTTAGCCAAAGTCAGAGATTTCCAACATACATCGTAAGAATTAATTTTTTTTCTGTAAAAAGATGTCACTTAATTTACACAAATACAGAGTGATCAACTTATACTCTGGAGTTCGATAACTCCGTTACCTTGAGAGTTACGAAAAAAAGTTTTAAATGAAAGTTATTCATAAAGTAAAGCTACATATTTTAAAATTATTTAATAATATACAGGGTATTTCATAAAGTCACAGCATATCAAATTTATGTTTTTTTAATGGAACACCCTGTATATTATGTCAAGTTTTAATTAGGCTCATTTGTCCTATTCTAATGATAATGGTTTTTAGTAGGTTCTAAAGGGTACTTTTAAAGATATGGTCAGTTTTATGTGAAAATCGTCACACTGTATTATGTAAAATAAACAATTGAGGGCTAATCTCCCATGGGCAAAATAATTTTGTGATAGTCTGGGTCTGTTAAAACTTATCACTTTTGTGATAACTTTTATTTTTTGTACAGGGTGTTCCAAAACTCATACCCATGAATATCTCGGTTATTTTATATGGAACACCCTCTATTTTATATCATCTCTGAAAAGTACTTAAAAAATACTTTTACTCTTCTTAAGTCTATACCTAAATCTTACAGTTATTAATTTATTTAAATTTTTAAGTGATATTTTGGCACTGCAAGTTTTTAACAGTTTGACATGACTATAAAGTATTATTTGACAGAGGGTAGTATTATTTGTCTATCAAGCTGGTAAAATTAATATTTTAGTTTTATTCGGTTAATTTCTTTGTTATTTACGTACAAATTTTCAGTTCATCATGAATTTCTCTAATGAGGAATCAGTCGACATGACCTGGATACTAGGCGAATGTCATAAAAATTGCGTGCTAGCAGTAAGGGTGCATCACGAGAATTTCCAGAGCGCCGATTACCTGACAAAAGGAATTTCGAAAAAGTGATGGATCGATTTAATCGTACAAGTACTGTAGTATGTGAAAAGAAAGAACGAAAAGTGAGGAAAATGAACTGAACTGTATTGTTGACAGTTTCCAATAAAAGTATAAGATAAATTTCCAGGGAACAAGAAATAAGTTATGGAATATTTAAAATATTTAAAAACAAGATGCACCCATATCATATTCAATTGCACCAGGAATTATTGGATGATGATTTTCGACGAAAAATAAATCTTGGTAATTGGGCTTAAAGAAAAATTCGCAGTCAAAGAGATTTTTTTAATTATGTACTTTTCGGGAATGAGGCGTCATTCCATAAAAATTGATGTTTAAATAGACATAATTTTCATTACTATTCAAGAGAAAATCCTCATGTAATAGTTACTACTTCACAAATAAGATGGTCTTTACATGTTTGGGGTTGTATTCTTGGCGATTTTGTGATTGAACCATATTTTTTCGAGAAAACGGTTTATTTAGATTTTTTGGAAAATCAGTTACCTGTGCTTCTTCAAAACGTTCCCCTGCGGATATCTCAGTGCATGTGGTATTTACTTGATGGGGCTCCCATACATAATAACGCACTGAATCACGATCAACTAGACGATCAGTTTCCAGGACGATGGATAGGTAGAGGAGGGCCAATTCCGTGGCCTGCAAGATTGCCTGATCTAACAAAAGTAGATTTTTTTCTGTGGGGGTATGTGAAAAATTAAGTATATAAGTTACCTGTTTTCCGAAACATTAGTATAGTATAACTTATATAGGAAAAACGAGCCTAATTGAAATTTTACATAATATACTGGGTGTTCCATTAAAAAAACATAAATTTGATATGCTGTAACTATGAAATACCCTGTATATTATTAAATAATTTTAAAATGTGCAGCTTTGTTTCGTAACTCTCAAGGTAACCGAGCTATCGAACTCCAGAGTATAAGTTGATCCCAAAATCCCTAAATAATGTTGAAAAAATTTTAATAGAAAAATTTTTTGTACAAAATAAAAGGAATTTGTGTGACCATAGTGTGACCACTATCTGGTATAGAATGTTGCAAAAGAAGGAACGCATAGGCCTACTTGACAACTTCCACATTCTGTTTGGCCTATTTAAGTGCAACCTTCGCCAGTACATCGTCATCTTTTGTTGTTAAGCACAGGTTGTACAAAATGGTCTTGGCCATTATACCTGATATTATCTGATACTCAATTTATGGTAACACTGTAGAATGCTCTCGACAACCTCCCGCAGTATTTCGATATTTTAACAAATATCCGTTCACAACTGTTCTCCCAAAATTAAGGTTGTACATATATTCCTGATTGCCTTGTTTGTGTAATAGCCATGTGAAACTAATCCAATATGCCTTCGTCCATGCAATCTGTTCCACCAATGTACTTATTATATGTGCGTATCGTATGAGGTCTATTGCCGGTTACTGTAATTAAACTATCTAAAGTGGTAAGTTAGCCTTAACAATTGACCACATTTATATGGCGCGAGCCAGCGAAACGAAGCGAGCGCTGTAATTTATGGGGAAGAGGTTAAGGCCTTTTACCACTATACTCCATGCCAGCCGGGGAGGTACCATGAGCTCCTTAATATTGGGTCTCCGATTTTCTGAGCTCGGCAAGGGCTGCCGGTTACCTTTTCCATCATCCTTAATCTATTCTCATCCTTATTCTTCCTTCTCGCCCTCACTGTCTTCCTATCGGATTAAAAGTCCCAAATTAAAAAATAAGATGGCTGTGGTTTCTAGGGTTATAAATTCCGGACGTAAAATCCTGCCCCATTCGGATGTCCGGGAGGGCAGGGCCCAAGCGACCTCGGTCATCGAAAGTATCAACTTTCTGATTCACTACTGCAACATCCGCGGTATCAGGTCTAATCTTAATGCTATTCACTAACATCTTGAACAATTACAACCTGATATAATGTTTCTATCTGAAACACAAGTCTCCTCGGAAAGCTCCGAGTCACCCGACTTGCAATTTCCTCAATACCATCTTCACTCTAACTTTCGATATAAAGGAGGCGTATGTGCCTACATCAAGGACAGAATTGCTTGCAAGAGGGTTTCTTCCTTAGAAAATAAAAATTTTGACGTGATTTGGTTTAAACATTCTGGTCCTAATTTTGTGAAATTCTACTGTTGCATTTATAGGTCTCCTAATGACAGCAACTTTCAAGACTTCTTCGATTACCTTAGTATGAAAGTTGAGTATCTCCTGTCTCAGTTTCCATCTTGCGATATCTCATTTGTAGGCGATTTCAATGTTCATAACTCTAATTGGCTTCAGTTTTCATCTACTACAAATCCCGCTGGTCATAGTGCAGAAACATTTGGTATTTCATGTAATCTCACACAAATGATTTCTGAACCCACAAGAATCCCTGATAACCCTAACCATACTCCACATCTTCTAGATCTCTTTCTTACATCAAACCCTCTTGTTTATAAAACTTCCGTTCTTTCGCCTTTAGGTCTTTCCGACCATTGTCTAATAAAAATCATTTCTACTGTACCTAATTCCACTGTTGTTCGCAAAACCGATAGAACCTTGTGGTGTTTTAAGTCAGCTCGATGGAGTGATTTACGGGATTTCTTTGCAACCTTTCCATGGCGTGAATATTGTTTTAAGTCGTCCTCTTCTTCGGACATCGCTCTTTCAGTATCTGAAGTCATCCTCATGGGAATGGAGTTATACATTCCGAAAAACAGTACCGTGTAGGTCATTCACGTTCCCAACCCTGGTTCAATAAGGCTTGTTCTGATGCAATATCTTTAAAAAATAAATGTTACATTAAAAAATCTAATAAATCGGTTGACAAGTCATGTAGAATACGTTGGTGCTAGAAATATCTGCAAAAGTGTCATCACTAAAACTAAAAAGTTGTTCGAACAACGAAAATGCAATGAACTAGCTACATCTCCTTTAGGCAGTCGTAAATTTTGGTCTTTAGCAAAAGCCATTAGTAAAAACTTTCGAACATCTTCATTTCCCCCCCTGACATCTATTGACGGATCGGTAGTTGCTGATTCTGTAGACAAAGCCAACGTTTTTGTGGATTTGTTTGCATCAAACTCGTGTCTCAATGATTCTGGAAAAGATGTGCCCCTACTCAACTCTTCTTCATACGTTATGAAACCAATTCATTTTCGGTACAAGCTCTTGGAATCGATCATCAGTAGGCTTGATCTCAATAAGGCGACTGGCCCAGACGGT